>BMAU01003794.1:657500-1120965 GCA_019973935.1 Trichonephila clavipes
TTCAGCATCCCTAGAGATGTCGGTCGATCACGATACACTTGCGACTTCAGGTAACCACAAAGCCAATAATCGCACGGAATGAGATCTGGGGACCTGGGAGGCTAAGCATGATGAAAGTGGCGGCTGAGCACACGATCATCACCAAACGACCTGCGCAAGAGATCTTTCACGCGTCTAGCAATATGGGGTGGAGCGCCATCCCGCATAAAAATCGTACGTTCCAGCAGGTGTTTATCAGCCAGGCTGGTGATGATGCGATTCTGTAACATATTGGCGTACCGCTCACCCGTCACGGTAGCAGTTACAAAACCAGAATCACACATGTCTTCGAAGAAAAAAGGCCCGATAACGGTAGATGTGGTAAATCCAACCCATACCGTGACTTTCTCGTCGTGCAATGGAGTTTCCACGACAGTTCTAGGATTTTCAGTAGCCCAAATTCTGCAGTTGTGGGTGTTGACAGACCCTCGGAGCGTGAAATGAGCTTCGTCGGTTCACAACAAGTTACTCAACCAATCGTCATCTTCCGCCATCTTTTGAAACGCCCACACCACAAATGCCCTCCGATTCACGGAATCACCAGGTAACAATTCATGATGCCGATGGATTTTGCACGGATAGCATCGGAGGGTACGCCTAAGTGCCAACCAAACAGTAGTGTATGGAATGCCGGTGCGACTGCACGGGCGCTGACTTTCCCGTGCATAGACGAACCCGCTACAGTCTCCATTTCATCCTTAACCGTCTCAGCAGCATTCCGCCGTGTGCTCGGTCGGCCACTACGGGGTCTATCGTCTAAAAAACCTGTCGCTTCGAACTTCGAAATCATTCTCGCCACAGCTGGATTTGTCAACGGACCTTTACCCCTTCGAATCCCCTTCGTATGACGATAGGAATGTAACGCTGCACTCTAGCACATTCCCTATTCTGATAATACAGTTTCACTAACAGTGCCTTTTCAGGTAACGTCAAATTGCTGCGACTGCTGGTGCAACTGATTCTCTCTCTCATGACAGCTCCTTTTCTACGCGATTTTCATGCGCAGTCACTGATGTTTTGTTGTCCAGTGCCATCTGTCGGACATTTTGTGAACTTTGTTTTTTTTTTGTTCTAATAAAACCGATGTCATTCCAAGCATGTGTGTCAATTTTTACCTTTCTATCTACATTATTCCGTGATTTATTAATTTTTCAAATTTATACTGACTTTTTGATCACCCGGTATATATATATATATATATATATATATATATATATATATATATATATATATATATATATATATATATAAATGTACAGATATTAGATGTAAGACATGTACTATGTTAAATAAGGATCAATATGATTGTGAATTTAAATTTAACCTATGTAAAACTTTTAATTGTATTTATCTTTTAAATTGTAAAGTCTGTCAATATAAATATATTGGACAGACCTCTAATACTATTAACATAAGGATCAATCAGCATAGCCATGATGTTAAATTCTTTAATAATTCCAGTAGTTCTAATAAAATTGAACTTAGACACTTTCATATGCATGACTTAAAAAATGTTGAACTGTCTATCATTAAAATTATTCCTAATACTAAGCACATATTATGGTGGGAAAAATAACTTTATTAGGAGTTTTAATACAATATATCCATGTGGTCTTAATGTTATGTATTTTGCTAGAAATAGTTTGCAAATAATGTTACAGAATAATAATAAAAATTTTACAATGCTAATAACTTAAATAATAATTCTAAAAGAAAATCTAGAGGTAATAGAACTAAAAGGAAAAATAGAGATAAAATTTTATTAAATGACAATATTAAAGTTCTTATTGATGATTTTGAAAAAAACTTCAATATTAACAAGATCAAATACTTCATGTTTGGTCTTAATAAAAATGAAATTCTATTGTTAAATGAAACCTTAAATACTGATTCCTTAAAGTTTTGTCTTGCAGTACACATTATTAAAGACATTCTTAATTATCTAGTTTATAAATTAAAAATTAATGTTGATAAAATTAATGAACCTATTACAGAGTACTGCACTTTATTATTCATGAATAAATCTTTTGACAAAATTAACTTTTCTAATGTATTTAATAGACATTTGTCACTTTTTCCTGTTTGAAAGGTTTGTTGTAAAGAAAGCATTTAAATATAACAAAACGATGGGCAGATTTATCTTTAATTTCAACAATAGTTCGCCCTCTATTAATATAGAAGATTGTATATGTAAAAACTACAATGATTTTATTGATGGTCATCATAAACATGTAGTTACTGGCAACTTAGAAATAATCAATGACAATATTTAAAAAGCTATGATGAGTAAAGACACTAGTTTTAGATTAAATGTTTCTAATAACAACAATACTGTTAAAAAACAAATTATGAAAGATATAGATAATTTTATTACAAAATCTGCAATTAAATTTGGACTACCTATTGAGGCATTTCATGAGTATAAGTACAATATTTTAAAAGACCTTATGAAATATAGCTACCATTCTCAATATGAAACTACTTTTAAAGATATAAAACAGAAAATTTATGATTTACAAAATAATTTTATCATAGTTTACATTGATAAAGTACCTGGTAACTATATATGCTGTGATTTGTAAGTATTTACATTATAATATTCTTAATGATCACTTTCTAAATAATGGATCGTATTAAAAATTAGATTTGTCACATAATGAAATTAGTAATCGCATTACTGTTATTTATAAAAATTAGGTTATTGTATTCCTAAAATTAAGTATCCATATATATTTTTAACCATTAAATTCCATAAAAGTCTTGTTAAATTTAGAACTGTAACAAATGGTCTTAAAACATATATATTACTACTGCAGGCAAATTACTTCATAATATTATACAAACTTTATTAATCAGCAATGTAATAAAACTATAATTAAAAATAGTAAAGATATTATAGATTTTTAACAATAAAAATATTTATTCTGTTCATAGTTATGCTTTGAAGATCTTTTCAATTCCATTGATATATATGATATTATTAAAGTAATTTTAGAAAACCACAGTACGTATAATCTTAATATTAATATTAACAAATTTAAAACTCTCATAGATTTCGTCTTAAAAGAAAATTACATTAATTTTTTAATGGTTCTTTATATAAACAAAATAAAGGAATCCCCACAAGGGCGCCCAGCAAGCAATAGTTTGGCTAATCTATATTTACACTTTTATGGATATAATTATATTATTAATAATAACTACTATATTTTTAGATATATTGATGATTTAATTATTTTTGGTAAAAATGATAATTTAAATCCCAATATTAATTTTTATCCGGTTTACTTAAACTTAGTTAAAATTAATAATAATCCAATCAAAACTAATTACTTAGATGTAACACTGTATATTAAGGATTTGAATTTACATAGTAATATTTATGATAAAAGAGATGCCTTTAATTTTAATATTATCAAAGTGTCTTACTGGAATTCAAATTTATCAATATCTATATATAGAAATATTTTTTTAACTATATTTATCCTAATAATGTATTAGTTAGCAATAAAGCTAATATTTATTTAAATCTTAATAAATTTTTTTAATCACTGTATTGAACATGGATATCCTGCTAACTCTTTTTTGCAATTATATTTATAATGGTTTTTTAAAGATACAATTTGTGTTACTGTCATTATGTTTTTGTAAAAAGATTTTTTAAATAATTCTACAATTTTTAAATAATTCTACAATTTCTAAATAATTCTACAATTTTAAAATAGATGGCGCCACATGCGTAATAAATTTTTAATAATATTTATATGTTTTTGCGTATCATTTATATTTTTACACTAATATTTATATGAATATATTTTTATGATTTTTAAAAGTACATATATATATATATATATATATATATATATATAAACTTCTTAATATCCCATCGTAATTAATTTCATACGGATCCGCTTTCATTCCCTTGTATTTGGAGGGAAACACATAACTAGTTGTTGCACTCCCGACCTACGATATAGCTATTATCTATGTTAGCGTTGTATTAAATCTTCACTTCGAATAATAGTAGGTTATATTTTTTGTTCATATTTTAGTAGTTTAATGATTTTTTAATATTTTAATTCTTTCCTTTCCTCTTGGTACGTAGTATGACAGACTGCAGGTGAAGGTTGGCTGGCCCCAAAACATGTTTTAAACCTGCAATCCTGGTTCTTAAGGCCAGGAGTTTGTCATTGTACTACTGTGCCTTTTTCTTGTTGTTGTTGTTTTCTGATGCCACCTGTCTGACGCAGTCAGATCGAGGCCCACGAAATTCATCGTGGCATGGGCTAGAGGTACGCCTGTCGTTGGCCTTGAGCACCTTACAGGTGACAGTACGACTTTAGCTCGGCGAAGTTCCCCGAAGGGACGATAGATAGCGACACGACCTCTATCTCCACCTCCACAATTTCTGCATCTAGACTGAAGGGGAGGGAAATATTCTCCAGTCCCTGCGCTCGTGATTAAGCCCACAAGACTACGAACCCACTGATTTAACGAGCACGTACTCCGTGTGTACTCGGAGGGTGTTTGGTGGCATCGGGCATCGAACCCAGGCCTTCCGGTCTGGAGTCCGATGCTCTAACCACTAGGCTACCCACGGTCCGTGCCTTTTCTTCCTATTTATAGTTATCTTAGGTTTATAACTATCTGTATATTTTTATATTTTCGTTTATATATGTATATACATATATATATATATATATTTATGTATTGGATTATATATATATATATATATATATTGGATTTTATATATACATATATATATTGATTTGTCTACATTTTAAAAAAATATTAATTCATTAATTAATTTTTTATTTTTTATTTTTAAATTTATTTTGCACTATTTTATTATTATTTTATTATTATATTTTGATGAAGTTACAACTAGATGCCACAGATGGTGTCTCCAAAGTAGGAAATGACTGAAACTTTTTTTTATATTACTTGTTTGTATTGACAAAACTTTAACAATTACATTTGAATTTATATTAAAATGAAGTAAAATAATTTTAAATAACACACACAGAAAAATCCTCACAATTTAATTTGCATACTCTATTTTAGAGTAAAATACGATACTATTTCTTTTTCAATTCCTACTGTTATATAGCTCACAATCTCTATATATTTATTTATTTATCTTGTTGTAATTTTCAATCGCTAATAAAATACATTTTAAATCGTTCATTTGAGCTAAAATTTTATCTACATGATTATTTTGGATGGCAATAAAATAATTTATTTATAATTAATAAAAATTAATTGATTAAAATTAATCATTTAAAGAATTACAAAAACAGCCTTGTTGGCATAATTTTTGGTGATTTAGCGACCATTTTGGTGACTTGTATCAAAACTTGAAGAGCTTTTTTTCTCACCTTTTAAAAGTAATCAGTTGAACTGAAATTTTATATACACTTTTTTTTTGGATGACAATACGATACTTTAATGATAATTAATAAAAATCAATTATCACTTAATACTGTGATTCTGTCATATGTATATACATATTTATATTATTTGTAACTATTTAATAAAAAGTAGTTAAAATAAAATATTTCTTTGTTGATCTAAGTAGGAATTTACTTAATTTTTTTTATTTATATTACTTTTTGATAATTAGCTATTGTTTTTACTGCTGTAAAAATAATATTATTAATTTGGACTTTTATTTACCACTAAACACTTACACGCTACACTTATTAGCATTTAAACATTAAACACAAAATAATGATGTTGAAGAGATTAATATTACAATATGTGACATATGCAATTTTATCAAATAGGTTGCACTAACATAACCGAGGAATTCAAATTGTCAAAAATAAAAGTCTAAATATTTGAATAAGCAAAAATGCAGCGTACTTATAAAGTAAGAATAAATATATGACTGGTTAATGATGTTGAATGATAAATTTTACTACAAAAATAATTTTTCATGATATTATCTACATTAATTTAAAAATAAATGTATTTTTTGTAATAAAATTTCATCTTGCAACTAGTAGGTTGATTTACTAATACTTGCACAGTTAAAATTTTCAAAAGACTACAATTTGTAAATCTCCACTGTAAAATAAAGCTGAAAAACAAGGTTCGCCAATTCTTTTTTAATTGGAAGCGGAGGATATCGAAGAACAGCATATTTTTAAAAAGATTGTATTTCTCTCAGAAAAGACGTAAACTATACCATAAAAAGGAATAAATACAAGATAAATAAAAAATCAGCAGTTTATTCGAATTTATTTACTGTGCTAATTTCAAATCATCTATAGTTTCATGCTCATTTAATATTATAATCAGTTTAACAATACAACTGTACAATATAACACTTTTCTACATTTTTTTTAAAATCAGGAATTGAAATTATTTGTTAAAATTCACATCAGTGCCTGCAAATTAATGTCAGGCAAATTGCTTCTATATTACCTCTGGTTGATCTTCATGCTAAAAACACTGTGCTCACAGATATTTGTTGATCCAAATATAGAGAATATTTTTGATATGGCACTGCTTCTCTAACTTTCAATTCTGGCGACCCAACATTCAATCATAATTTTCCTCGCCTTCCCCATCCATACAATAAAATGTATTGAATTCAATTAAACTGTACTTGGATACCCCAAAGCTAGAATTCGAGATAAATCTCTTAAATGCCCCCGGCGTATATAAACGTCTCACTCAGCCGAAGCGTTATTTTCCCCAGACGTATATGTACGTCTTATCGAAGTACGGACCTTTCTGTACACTTCTATCCATACAATTATTCCGAAGGCTATGCAACACAAGAAAAGAACCTTGACAGTATGTCCAGTAGCATTGGGAGAAAATTGCGTAACATTAAATAAGCAGTTCAGAGATTAATTATAAACCGAAGAAATTAACAGGATAAGTGTTAATTTTTGTATATAATTTTATATATGAGAAGAATATGGGCTCACACTGGGAATTATTAAACTTGTTCTTAACTTAGTATTGTTAAATTAATTATCGAACACATTGTGTAGTATTGATGCATTTTTCAATACTACACAATGTAGAGTAAATGTATCAGTATAAATGATCCATGTAAGTGTGTATTTTATTTTTTATTATGTGATAATGTCTTTTGTTTACTTTCAGTAAATTAGTATTTTTTAAAAAATAATCTTTTTTTTTAAACTTTTCAATATGCTCGCGCCCCCCTCGTAGAGTTATCATGCCCCTCAAAGGGGGCACACCCCACAGTTTGAGAAACGCCGTTATATGGTTTTATGACTATCTTAGCAGGCCGCTTGTGGTACGCAGGCTGTTATTTGCCTACCTCTGCTATCAAGCGTTTTTGTAACCCTTAATTTTTTTTAGCAATTAAATTTCATTGTTATGAAATTAAGTGTTAAATTGAGGATTTGATTAGAATAGTGAACACATTAGCTCTTCAATATTGTGTGATTGTTCTAATAAAGTCACCTTAAAAAATCCCTCCTATTTAACACATATTTCTCACAGATATTGGTTATATCTAAGAACGTCTATGTGAGGCTCATAATCTTTTCTACAAGTGTGAGAGATATTTATGAAAATAGGAAGTTGTATGGGTTATAATTTGTTAAAAGCCAAGAACTTTTTAAATGAAAATTAGAGATTGATATATATATTAAAGTTGAGAGTCTTCTAACAAGTTCTGGGTGATAGTTATGAAGCTTCCTGTAAATTTTCATTGATTTAACATGGTTTAAAACAGATATATTAAAATTTAAATTAGAAAAAATTAAATCACTTACACTTTCAATACTATCTGAATTTATATAATAACATTTGACATATCTTTTGGGAATAAAATATTTCTAAAAAGACATTTCGTAAGAAAATTTTCTTTTATGCGCTAAATATTTTAATTTTTTTAATATTAGATGATTAATATATTATATATATTCAATAAAATATATATAATCTTCAAACTGAATTTTACCGAACAGGTTCGGTATTTGAGTGATTGTAAGGCATCAGTGAATTAATATAATTAAAAAGATTTCTGATAATTTTAACCGAAAAGATAACTCAATTAAATATTTTACATGAAGTAAAACTAATACTTATTTCTTCTTATATGCTGTTAAATGCTGTTATCCTCCTGATACTATTTCAAGAAGCATTTGCCTACCTGAATTAAGAATACGCAGTACCTAACAATTTCATTAATACCGAAAATTTTTCTTTTGCCTTTTCTTGATATCCATATAATTGGGAAGCTTACCACTAAATTTTAGATTTGATAACAAATTAGTTTTTAAGATATTTGAAGTTTTCTGAAGATACGTTTTGGTTTCGGTTTCCTTTTAAAGAATTTTTTCACTCTTAAATTCAATTAATTAACCCTTTTTCTACCAACGGTACTTATAAGTACCACTCAATTTAAAATTGATTAGAATAACCGTTTTTACGAATACTCTGACGATACTTAACAGGAATATTCCTTTTAATCCACTCTTACAAGATATATGGCAGCAAGGTTCTATGAGGAGTATTTTCGCGAGGAAAGTGAATAGTTTCCGACGGCATGACGGCGTTCTCCGAGGATTGCGTAGATTGTCATTTTTGTTCCGAAAAAATAGTTAATGTAAAAATGTAATGTCAACGAAGACCTTAGAAAACGATTTGACTACTTATTTTAAGTGAACAGCGTATATAAATAATTTTGCAGTTGAATATCTTTAATTAATTAATTAGCTCTAACGGATCAAATTTCCCGAAATTGAGTATTTTGTTTATGTATATCCCATAATTTTTAACGTAATGATTAAAAAAAATACTGCATGAGAAAGGTACAGTAAGTCATAATGCGGTAAATAAAGGGTTAAAGATATTTTTGAGCACAATCAACTCTTTCAATATAAAATGGTTATTAATTTCAATTTTTAGTGCTAAAATCATTTCTGCTCGATAACGTTTTGAGTTTTGATAATTACTTAATTAAAAGTGATTCCAAGGACAATTTTTGATTTAAAAAATAATTTATATAGCTTTGAAGCTTTTTCATTATTTTTTTCTTCTTGAGAAAATGCCACAGTCAAAACTTTCTCAGGTTGCTATGAGAAACAATGTTTGGAAGAGATGGAATACTACTGAAAATGATATATCTAACAACCAGCCCTTCGTGGATATTGCAGTAAGTCACCCGCGAATCCATGTATTTTGACTGTAAGTATTGCAGATAAAATTGAATATTTCCATGATGCGCTGAACTACATTATAGTAAATATATAGTAGCAATATAACATGGTATTTGAGTTCTTGTTGGACAACTTTCAAACTTGCTAAACTTTCCCAATTTAAAACTAAAAAATTAAATTTTATGTACAAAGCTTAAGTTAGTATCATTATTATGTTGTACATAAATTATTTGGGTTTCAAAACTTTTGTGAAAATGTTTTGTTAATATTAGGCTGAATAGCCTATCATCTCTCTCGTAACAAACACTATCAATATTATACAAAAAATACTTTAAGTTAAAAAAAAATGTTTTAAGTCATAATTAATTGAACCGGTGTTTTTATATAGAATACAAGTTGAAAAATAAGATATTAAAAATTAACGCTTTATATGCATTATAGGTTTCTGTTTTATGTCTTTTCAAACATAAAATGCGTTTTTCTCCGAATTTAATTTTGAATATGTGGGCGTTTTCAAATCCCTAAGGCTTTTTTTATGTTCAAGATAGAATCTTGAAATTTTTTGTAAGTACTCCAAAACGTATGATGTATAAATGTTAGTATGGATTTATATCTGGGATCTCTAGTTTTTTTTTAAAGAAACACTAATTTAATATTTGAAAAAATTTCTTGTTTTTTCCAGGTTTAGCTAGAAAATAATTATTAAAAATCAACAAGGGAACAGGTTTTGAAATCCATTCTAATTTTTCTTTGCAATATTCTAAGAAATATAAATAACTTACAATGACTAAAAAAATTAAAAATTAAACATTTTATAAAAATTCAAAAAAACTTCAAAATATCTTAATTTTTTAAAATTGTAAAATGATGGCTGCTCAAACTGACTTTTTGCTTTCAGAATCAGCTTAATAATATAATATGAATACAAAATATAAACTATTTTTACTGTTACTGTCTCCAAAATCTTTTTTTGAAAAAGGGTACTGGATAACCTTAAAAGAAATGGTATCATTACGATTTTTCCAGATTTTATAGTTTTCAGTTGAATATACGCACACAACACACACGAACGAACGCACACAAATGCGCACACACACAATTATTATTTCAATTGACTAAACAGAGAAAAACAATAGTAAAATGATACATTTTTGAATTTCAATAATAACCAAATAATAATTGTTAATAAAATAATCGCGTTGATAAAAAAAAGTAGCCTAATAGTTATAACATTTGTTGTCCTCACATGACTTAGAATTTATTTATTTACAGTGGGAAGTCATCCAATTTTTAATATCTTAGAATAAAGAAATAAAGCAAATAAAAAGTACTACATGGGAAACATAATGAATGTAAAGGTAAATAAATAATAAGTGGAAATTTTTCGCAACAATACGATAGAAAGGAAAATTAATTGTAGTCTTAACGTATTACATACGGTACATTATGGAAAAGTGAAATTAAAACAACAAGTTTTAAAAATTATTGGGCGAGATTCATTTTATTACACTTGGTTTATTCTTCTTATTGATGTATATTCATTTTAATATGTATATCTTTTATCATATTTTTTTTTGAATTCCCCTACTGGAGAATGAAGCCATTTTTCATTATTTTAAAAGCTATTCTAAGACAAATTATACTACTAGACTAAGATGCATAAAATACTTTTGTGTTGTTAGGTATAATTTATATATGTAAAATAATTTCTACAACTCGTAGAAGTGAAGGTAGTGATTCATTTAGATTTGTTTATACCCTGCCTTTATTTTATTTGGTTTTTATACGAAGACTTTTAAATTGTCTGAAGAGTTACACTATAGAAAATTTATATGGCATATTTCAAATGATGTGATTAATATATGCGAAGCCAATATGTACTTTAAAACGGAGAATTGATTTCTATAAAATATTGCAGCGTATAAAATTCCTCAAATAACGTGATACAGATAATAATAAGGTACTAGCTGCATGGTCGGCACTGCACGGGCTTTTTCAAGAGCATAACTTTTTGCGAATGGAAATTATCTCTTGTCGTCTAGTATTCAATACTTGGTTTGTGTGTGATTTCTATATTTTGTTCTTAAAATTTCTTTTATAGAAATTTCTTCTACGTCTTTGCCGCGTCGGAAGGGTCTGTTTCCCCTCTGCTTAGCCGGGTGTTGCACGGGTTTTTTTCAAGAGTGTTGCTTCATTCCCCCATGGAAATTTCCCCTTTGTGAAGGCCAGCACTTCTTTCTGGGTGTCTGTGTATGCTTAATGTGTGTGATTTCGACATTTATGCAATTAAAAATCTCTTTTCTGAAATTTCTTCTGTTTCTGTCCCTTGACTGACAGGTTTCTTTTTTCTCAGTTTAGCCCGACATTGTGTGTACACTGGCTTTTTCAATAATAAAAATCTTTTTTTTCTCTCGGATTAATATTTTTTTTCAAATTTCTATTTTCGATTAATAATTCACAAAGCTAATCCAGTTTTATTCACAAGAAAACCGACAAATTATGAATTTATTATTAAATAATTAATTTTGTAATAAATAATAAATAAAATACATCTGATTTTTTTAAAAAATATATATTAATTTATATTCATTTTCGTTAAATAATGAATTAAAAAATTCTTACAGTTAAACTATTGAAACCACTGCTTATTTTTGAATGCGTGCTCTTAAATTCATACGTAAGCAAACGTATCTATTTATGTAAATCTATCTTCGGAAGAAACGGTAAACGCAAAAACGCGCCGAAGATACCAGCAGATGGGAAATGATCCCCAAAATCCATTTTGATCATTTAATTTCTTAAGTTACAATTATTTGAAAAGATATTAATTAAAAACGATAAAAAGCGCAATTCGTCTTCATTGTTGTAGTTCGGCTGAAAATAGATTTTCGACGCCAACTTACGTCATTTTTATAACAATAACGATGTTACAACAATACAGACTAAAGTTGAGTTGAATGTTTTTAATTAATATTGTTGCGTTTTCGGGGGTTCGAAATGATTGAAACCGAAGAGCGGAATCCAAAACAATTTTATTCTTGACCAAAACAGTCCTCCACAAATTGTAGAACAGTTCGAGAAAGTCACGTACAATCGATGAAAATACTGATAACACAGATGTAATACACTAACAAAAGCAATAGTAAACACTCAGCACAAAAAATAATAACTCAATAAAAGCAATAACACACGCACTATGCAATCGTCTCCCTCTCTCTCTAGCAGAGAGGTATCACTTGCATGAAAGCTGAGATCTGACTAACTGACTAGCCGGCCCGGGCAGTTTTATACCTTTCGGTCAGAAACCTCTGGCACTTGCCAGAATAATCGAGAAATAGAAAGATCTAGCAAAATCCGGAAGGTATGAGAAAAGCTCAATACATAGTGTTACAATACCGCGATAGGGTTGCCAGACAAGGTTATTAGGAGCAGGGTTGCCATGGTCGCCAAGCTTATCGCCCACATTTGGCGACGTATCGCCAAATTTGGCGATATATCGCCAAATTTGGCGCCAAAAATTAAGTCGCCAAATCCGTCGCCAACTTGGCGCTAGCTGCAATATTTGGCGAGTTTACCATTTAAACCAATGTTAAAGCATGGGGCCGTGCAATGCAGTGGAAATGATATTACAGGTAAACAGGGTTAAAATCACATTAGATACGACAAATTAAACTGTAAAAATGAACACAAATGAGTAGAAACAATTAGAATAAGACTAAATTCGTAACATTGCCCCCTCTCAAGAACTGCACGTCCCGGGCAGTACAACCCTTCATCAGACGTTAACATAATAATAAAGCATTTGATTAAAAACAATTAAATGAATATGCAATAATAAACATGTAATACATAGTACAAAAATAAACACCTAATGCATAGTACAAAATAAACACGTAATGCATAGTAGAAAATAAACACTTACAAAACAATATACAAAATTATTTACAAGATTATTTACACACTAACTTATTTATACAAGACCATGGTCAAAATAAATTACACGATAATTGACACACTAAGAATTATGGCCATAATATGGAGCAAGCCTGTCGTAATGAACGACTCTAGGCTTCGAATTCGTTGACTTACGGATCCGGATTACGACGTCGTTTATTATCTTTAAAATTGTATAAGGACCGTCCCAATGCGATTGTAGCTTAGGAGAAAGTCCTTTGCGTCGAGTCGGGTTGTAGAACCACACCTTGTCACCTTCCTTGAATTGATGTCCTGTGGCTTTTGTGTCGTACCGAGTCTTCATCTTCTCCGTCCTCAGGTTGATCCGTTCTCGAGCCAAATTGTGTACATCTTCAAAACGTGCCTGGAGATTCTGCACGTACTCCTCAGGCGATGAAGGTGTATCCGGAGGGCGACCCAACAGCAGATCACAAGGGAGACGAAGATCTCGGCCAAAAAGCATCTGGGATGGTGAATATCCGGTAGTCTCGTGAACGGCGCTGCGGTACGCTAGCAGAAAGAGAGGAACTTTCTGGTCCCAGTCTTGTTGGTTCTTGGAGACCATCAGTGAGAGGTTATTCAGGATGGTACGATTAAACCTCTCCACCATGCCATCTGACTGTGGGTGCAAAGGTGTGGTCTTGGTCTTGTCAATTCCGAGTAGTTCACAGACCCCCTTCAATACCGCAGAGACGAAATTTCTTCCCTGATCGGAATGAAGTTGAAGAGGTACCCCATATCTCGATATCCAGTGCTGCACTACAGCCTCCGCTACGGTGGGGGCTTCCTGATCCGGAATGGGGTACACTTCGGGCCATTTCGTGAAGTAGTCCATGACAACAAGTAGGTACTTATTACCAGACGCAGTCCTTGGCAGAGGTCCCAGGATATCGAAAGCGATACGTTCGAAGGGTGCTCCAACATTGTAGCGATGCAGCTTCCCTCGGCTACGTATCTTTGGCCCCTTCCGAGCTGAACAGGCATCACAGGACTTGCACCACTGTTCCACGTCAGCTCTCACTTTACCCCAGAAGAATCGCTCTCGAACTCGGCGCAAAGTTTTCATGACGCCGAAATGACCTCCTGTTGGGCTGCCATGCAATTCTTTGAGTACCTCTGGGATACGAGATCGAGGAAGTACTAATTGCCACCTGAATGTCTTTCCATCCTCTGATTCGAATTTTCGGTATAGAACACCATTCCTGAGATGTAGAGAATTCCAGAGTGCCCAATACTGCTTAGTTGTAGGACTATAAGCCGAGATGTCCTGCCAACTTGGTTTATTGCTGGAAGACTCCATAAACTCTATAAGGGGTTTAATATCAGGATCCGCCATCTGGTCTTCTCGAACTTTCTCGTCACTCCAGGGATCGGGTGGCGTCGCTGTTGAAGTTGTTATCTGGCGTATAGCATAGTCATATTTGGTCTCTACTCTGGAACAATGACGACAATTTTCTGGGCATGGTCTTCTTGAAAGGGCATCAGCATTTCCATGCGAGGAGCCTTTACGATGTCTAATGTCAAAGTAATACTCGTTGAGCCGTTGTATCCATCTGGCTACCTGGCCTTCAGTGTTTCTAAAATTCATTAGCCATGTTAAAGAGGCATGATCGGTACGTAGAAGAAATTTTTGGCCATAGAGATAGTGATGGAAATGCTCGATGGCTTTCACAATAGCCAGTAGCTCTTTTTCGAGTGACACAATAATTTCTTTCCGGTTTCGATAAACACTTACTCCAATAAGCTACGACTCGTTCCTGGCCATCTATTTCCTGAGATAATACTGCTCCGACACTCTCATTACTGGCATCAGTGTCCAAGATAAATGGCTTGTCCGATTGTGGATATATTAAGATCGGTGAAGACGTCAAAGCTTCTTTAAGCTGGAGGAAGGAATCTTCAAATTCTTTTGTCCACTGAAACTTTTGTTTACTTTCTGTTAGCTTGTGCAAGGGTCTTGCGATGTTAGAGAACCCTTTCACAAACTTTCGGTAATAAGTACATAGTCCCAGGAAGCTTCGCAGCTCACGGAGGTTTTCAGGGCGTTTCCAATTCTTTACGGCGGACACTTTTTCGGGGTCCGTACGAACACCTTCTGCAGAGATGATGTGTCCCAGATAATTGACTTCTTTCTGGAAGAACTTGCATTTCGAAGGGTTTAGCTTCAAGTTAGCGTCGCTTAATTTTGATAACACCTTCCGGATATTTTGAAGATGTTCTTCAAACGTACGCCCTCCTATTATGACGTCATCCAGGTAAATAAGGCAAGCTTCAAAAGTCAGACCCTTTAGCACGGTCTCCATCAGGCGCTCGAAAGTAGCTGGCGCATTGCAGAGCCCGAACGGCATGACTTTGAACTGCCATAGTCCTTGGCCGGAAGTGAATGCTGTTTTTTCTCTATCTTCGGGATGGATCTCCACTTGCCAGTATCCGCTCTTTAAATCTAAAGTCGAGAACCATTTATGACCGGAAAGGGTATCCAGGGTGTCATCTATCCTTGGAAGAGGGTAGCTGTCCTTCTTGGTGACGTCGTTAAGTTTTCGATAGTCCACGCAAAATCTTGTGGAGCCATCTTTCTTACGAACCAAGACGATTGGAGATGCCCACGGACTCTAAGACGGTTCTATGATGTCATTTTCCTGCATCTCTCGTAGTAGTGTTCCGACCTCTTCCTGTTTAGCAAACGGCAAGCGTCTTGGGTGCTGTTTAATCGGCGGATGGTCTGCTGTATCAATTCTGTGTTGTGTCACTGTAGTATGGCCAATATCGCTACTGTTTCTAGAAAACACGTCTTCAAAATCTTGGAACAGTCTTTCTGCGGAGATTTTCTGTTCGGGGGACAATTCAGCATTTTCTAGAAGGTCGGGAGTCAACTGTTGAGGCGAGTTGGATAGGAGCAAGCTCGAACTTTTGCAGACACACGTTACTGGACTGCAGGTTGCCAACACTTCACCTTTCTGGAACACTCTAGGTTTTTCAGTTACGTTGCAAATTCTTACCGGGATAGTTTTTCTGGAAAGGTCCACTAGCGTCGAAGCTATTAGCAATCCATTCGCTTTATTTTCCGCAGATCCAATTAGGCCAGAGTTGAAACTCACATCGTTACCGATGTATCCAGGTACTATGATTTCAGTCCTTGGGGGAATGGTAATATTCTCGTTAGCGGTTACCTGTCGAATAGATTCTGACCTGTGTTCAATTTTGAATATAGTGACTTCTTCGTGTATGGAACGTAATTCGTTCTTGTTGAAGTCTAGAGTGAAACCATGCTCCTTTAGAAAGTCCAGTCCAAGAATGAAAGGGTCTGCAATATCTGCGACATACACAGCATGTTGGTAGGCAGTGTCTCCAAACTGGATCTTGACTTTTAATTTTCCGTGAATATCAATCTTTTCCCCCGTCACGGTCTGTAGCACCACGCGGGGCGGGGTCCAGATAAGTTTCTCTTTTAATTTTTGAGCCAGATCGTTCCGAATGATAGACACATTGGCTCCTGTATCGATGATCATGTTGCAGGGAAGCTCGTTAACATGTCCCAAAAAATTCCATTCTCACCGGTACTCTTTGTCGAAATTTGACAAACTGGAATGTGGGGCTTTCCAAAATCTGGCAACCTCCGCCCCACGAGATGGTCATTAATTAGTTTTCCGACACCTCCTTCTGGAAGGCGCTTATTAGTTTCAGCGCCTTGGCGTGCCCGGCAGCTTCTCTGCAGATGCCCTTCTCGACCGCAGGTCCAGCATTTAAGGGTCTTCTTCCCGTCTGCTTTCTGGGACATCAAAGACTCAACTCTATTCATGAAGCTTCTCATCTGTCGCTCTAACCGCTCCACACTTGAGTTCGACGTGTCCGATTCGTTGACGGCTCGTATGGGGTGTCTGTCCTTTCGTGTTGCTTGCTGGGCTGCCTCGAATTTCATAGCAAACACTAGGGCCCCCTTTAAGTCCTTGAGATCCGCCATTCGGAGAGCTTTCTGGATTTCCAGATCACGCACCCCGTCGATGAAGTGTTGCAGCGCCAGGACTTCTCTTACTTCAGTCGGACAATCAGAAAACGCCAAGTGAGAAAGCCTCTCGACGTCCGTCGCCAGTTCTTGGAGCGTTTCGGACACTTTCTGCTGCCGTGACTTCAGCTGGAGTCTGCTGTAATCCTTCACACATTTCTCTCCGAAGCGTAACTCCAGAGCATTAACGAGAGCGTCGAAATCCAGCCGCTGTGTTTCCGGCAAAGTTTGCAAAATGTCAGCAGCGTCGGCTCGAAGAGAAGCAGCTAACTGGCAGGCCTTGGTCTGGGAGTCCCACTGGTTTGCATCCGCCACTATGGAGAATTGGGTCTTATACACCTGCCAAGAGGACTTTCCGTCATATGTAGAAAGCTTGATGGAAGGCTTGGAAAAAGGAGCTTGAAACTTAAATTCATCCCCTTGACCAGTCATGACTTTCTGCTTCAATTTCTCTAGGTCACTCCTGAACGAGATGGAAACTTCTTCTACCTTTTCGAAAATTTTCGCCTCTAGTTTGCTCTCCATATCTTCGAATTTATTTTCAACCGACTCGATTCTTCCTTCCATTTCTTCAAATTTCTTGTCCACAGTCGTCAATTTGTCGCCAATGCCCTTCAAATCACTTTTCAACTCTTCCTTGTTCGCGGTCAGTTTGTTATTCAACTCGTCCATATTGGCACTGATCTGCTCGTTTACGTTAGTAAGCTTGGTATTCACTCCTGCGATACTGGCGGTCAAGTCCGATTTCATTCCGCCCATATTGGCATTCATGCTGGCGGTCAACTCCGATTTCATTTCGCCCATGTTGGCATTCATGCTGGCGGTCAAGTCCGATTTCATTTCCCCCATATTGGCATTCATGCTGGCGGTCAATTTTTCTAGAAGAGTCTGGAACTGGGCCTCCATCACTCTTGTTGTTGGCATTCAATCCCACTTCTGACACCAATTGTTGCGTTTTCGGGGGTTCGAAATGATTGAAGCCGAAGAGCGGAATCCAAAACAATTTTATTCTTGACCAAAACAGTCCTCCACAAATTGTAGAACAGTTCGAGAAAGTCACGTACAATCGATGAAAATACTGATAACACAGATGTAATACACTAACAAAAGCAATAGTAAACACTCAGCACAAAAATAATAACTCAATAAAAGCAATAACACACGCACTATGCAATCGTCTCCCTCTCTCTCTAGCAGAGAGGTATCACTTGCATGAAAGCTGAGATCTGACTAACTGACTAGCCGGCCCGGGCCCTTTTATACCTTTCGGTCAGAAACCTCTGGCACTTGCCAGAATAATCGAGAAATAGAAAGATCTAGCAAAATCCGGAAGGTATGAGAAAAGCTCAATACATAGTGTTACAATACCCCGATAGGGTTGCCAGACAAGGTTATTAGGAGCAGGGTTGCCATGGTCGCCAAGCTTATCGCCCACATTTGGCGACGTATCGCCAAATTTGGCGATATATCGCCAAATTTGGCGCCAAAAATTAAGTCGCCAAATCCGTCGCCAACTTGGCGCTAGCTGCAATATTTGGCGAGTTTACCATTTAAACCAATGTTAAAGCATGGGGCCGTGCAATGCAGTGGAAATGATATTACAGGTAAACAGGGTTAAAATCACATTAGATACGACAAATTAAACTGTAAAAATGAACACAAATGAGTAGAAACAATTAGAATAAGACTAAATTCGTAACATTGCCCCCTCTCAAGAACTGCACGTCCCGGGCAGTACAACCCTTCATCAGACGTTAACATAATAATAAAGCATTTGATTAAAAACAATTAAATGAATATGCAATAATAAACATGTAATACATAGTACAAAATAAACACCTAATGCATAGTACAAAATAAACACGTAATGCATAGTAGAAAATAAACACTTACAAAACAATATACAAAATTATTTACAAGATTATTTACACACTAACTTATTTATACAAGACCATGGTCAAAATAAATTACACGATAATTGACACACTAAGAATTATGGCCATAATATGGAGCAAGCCTGTCGTAATGAACGACTCTAGGCTTCGAATTCGTTGACTTACGGATCCGGATTACGACGTCGTTTATTATCTTTAAAATTGTATAAGGACCGTCCCAATGCGATTGTAGCTTAGAGAAAGTCCTTTGCGTCGAGTCGGGTTGTAGAACCACACCTTGTCACCTTCCTTGAATTGATGTCCTGTGGCTTTTGTGTCGTACCGAGTCTTCATCTTCTCCGTCCTCAGGTTGATCCGTTCTCGAGCCAAATTGTGTACATCTTCAAAACGTGCCTGGAGATTCTGCACGTACTCCTCAGGCGATGAAGGTGTATCCGGAGGGCGACCCAACAGCAGATCACAAGGGAGACGAAGATCTCGGCCAAAAAAGCATCTGGGATGGTGAATATCCGGTAGTCTCGTGAACGGCGCTGCGGTACGCTAGCAGAAAAGAGAGGAACTTTCTGGTCCCAGTCTTGTTGGTTCTTGGAGACCATCAGTGAGAGGTTATTCAGGATGGTACGATTAAACCTCTCCACCATGCCATCTGACTGTGGGTGCAAAGGTGTGGTCTTGGTCTTGTCAATTCCGAGTAGTTCACAGACCCCCTTCAATACCGCAGAGACGAAATTTCTTCCCTGATCGGAATGAAGTTGAAGAGGTACCCCATATCTCGATATCCAGTGCTGCACTACAGCCTCCGCTACGGTGGGGGCTTCCTGATCCGGAATGGGGTACACTTCGGGCCATTTCGTGAAGTAGTCCATGACAACAAGTAGGTACTTATTACCAGACGCAGTCCTTGGCAGAGGTCCCAGGATATCGAAAGCGATACGTTCGAAGGGTGCTCCAACATTGTAGCGATGCAGCTTCCCTCGGCTACGTATCTTTGGCCCCTTCCGAGCTGAACAGGCATCACAGGACTTGCACCACTGTTCCACGTCAGCTCTCACTTTACCCCAGAAGAATCGCTCTCGAACTCGGCGCAAAGTTTTCATGACGCCGAAATGACCTCCTGTTGGGCTGCCATGCAATTCTTTGAGTACCTCTGGGATACGAGATCGAGGAAGTACTAATTGCCACCTGAATGTCTTTCCATCCTCTGATTCGAATTTTCGGTATAGAACACCATTCCTGAGATGTAGAGAATTCCAGAGTGCCCAATACTGCTTAGTTGTAGGACTATAAGCCGAGATGTCCTGCCAACTTGGTTTATTGCTGGAAGACTCCATAAACTCTATAAGGGGTTTAATATCAGGATCCGCCATCTGGTCTTCTCGAACTTTCTCGTCACTCCAGGGATCGGGTGGCGTCGCTGTTGAAGTTGTTATCTGGCGTATAGCATAGTCATATTTGGTCTCTACTCTGGAACAATGACGACAATTTTCTGGGCATGGTCTTCTTGAAAGGGCATCAGCATTTCCATGCGAGGAGCCTTTACGATGTCTAATGTCAAAGTAATACTCGTTGAGCCGTTGTATCCATCTGGCTACCTGGCCTTCAGTGTTTCTAAAATTCATTAGCCATGTTAAAGAGGCATGATCGGTACGTAGAAGAAATTTTTGGCCATAGAGATAGTGATGGAAATGCTCGATGGCTTTCACAATAGCCAGTAGCTCTTTTCGAGTGACACAATAATTTCTTTCCGGTTTCGATAAACACTTACTCCAATAAGCTACGACTCGTTCCTGGCCATCTATTTCCTGAGATAATACTGCTCCGACACTCTCATTACTGGCATCAGTGTCCAAGATAAATGGCTTGTCCGATTGTGGATATATTAAGATCGGTGAAGACGTCAAAGCTTCTTTAAGCTGGAGGAAGGAATCTTCAAATTCTTTTGTCCACTGAAACTTTTGTTTACTTTCTGTTAGCTTGTGCAAGGGTCTTGCGATGTTAGAGAACCCTTTCACAAACTTTCGGTAATAAGTACATAGTCCCAGGAAGCTTCGCAGCTCACGGAGGTTTTCAGGGCGTTTCCAATTCTTTACGGCGGACACTTTTTCGGGGTCCGTACGAACACCTTCTGCAGAGATGATGTGTCCCAGATAATTGACTTCTTTCTGGAAGAACTTGCATTTCGAAGGGTTTAGCTTCAAGTTAGCGTCGCTTAATTTTGATAACACCTTCCGGATATTTTGAAGATGTTCTTCAAACGTACGCCCTCCTATTATGACGTCATCCAGGTAAATAAGGCAAGCTTCAAAAGTCAGACCCTTTAGCACGGTCTCCATCAGGCGCTCGAAAGTAGCTGGCGCATTGCAGAGCCCGAACGGCATGACTTTGAACTGCCATAGTCCTTGGCCGGAAGTGAATGCTGTTTTTTCTCTATCTTCGGGATGGATCTCCACTTGCCAGTATCCGCTCTTTAAATCTAAAGTCGAGAACCATTTATGACCGGAAAGGGTATCCAGGGTGTCATCTATCCTTGGAAGAGGGTAGCTGTCCTTCTTGGTGACGTCGTTAAGTTTTCGATAGTCCACGCAAAATCTTGTGGAGCCATCTTTCTTACGAACCAAGACGATTGGAGATGCCCACGGACTCTAAGACGGTTCTATGATGTCATTTTCCTGCATCTCTCGTAGTAGTGTTCCGACCTCTTCCTGTTTAGCAAACGGCAAGCGTCTTGGGTGCTGTTTAATCGGCGGATGGTCTGCTGTATCAATTCTGTGTTGTGTCACTGTAGTATGGCCAATATCGCTACTGTTTCTAGAAAACACGTCTTCAAAATCTTGGAACAGTCTTTCTGCGGAGATTTTCTGTTCGGGGGACAATTCAGCATTTTCTAGAAGGTCGGGAGTCAACTGTTGAGGCGAGTTGGATAGGAGCAAGCTCGAACTTTTGCAGACACACGTTACTGGACTGCAGGTTGCCAACACTTCACCTTTCTGGAACACTCTAGGTTTTTCAGTTACGTTGCAAATTCTTACCGGGATAGTTTTTCTGGAAAGGTCCACTAGCGTCGAAGCTATTAGCAATCCATTCGCTTTATTTTCCGCAGATCCAATTAGGCCAGAGTTGAAACTCACATCGTTACCGATGTATCCAGGTACTATGATTTCAGTCCTTGGGGGAATGGTAATATTCTCGTTAGCGGTTACCTGTCGAATAGATTCTGACCTGTGTTCAATTTTGAATATAGTGACTTCTTCGTGTATGGAACGTAATTCGTTCTTGTTGAAGTCTAGAGTGAAACCATGCTCCTTTAGAAAGTCCAGTCCAAGAATGAAAGGGTCTGCAATATCTGCGACATACACAGCATGTTGGTAGGCAGTGTCTCCAAACTGGATCTTGACTTTTAATTTTCCGTGAATATCAATCTTTTCCCCGTCACGGTCTGTAGCACCACGCGGGGCGGGGTCCAGATAAGTTTCTCTTTTAATTTTTGAGCCAGATCGTTCCGAATGATAGACACATTGGCTCCTGTATCGATGATCATGTTGCAGGGAAGCTCGTTAACATGTCCCAAAAAATTCCATTCTCACCGGTACTCTTTGTCGAAATTTGACAAACTGGAATGTGGGGCTTTCCAAAATCTGGCAACCTCCGCCCCACGAGATGGTCATTAATTAGTTTTCCGACACCTCCTTCTGGAAGGCGCTTATTAGTTTCAGCGCCTTGGCGTGCCCGGCAGCTTCTCTGCAGATGCCCTTCTCGACCGCAGGTCCAGCATTTAAGGGTCTTCTTCCCGTCTGCTTTCTGGGACATCAAAGACTCAACTCTATTCATGAAGCTTCTCATCTGTCGCTCTAACCGCTCCACACTTGAGTTCGACGTGTCCGATTCGTTGACGGCTCGTATGGGGTGTCTGTCCTTTCGTGTTGCTTGCTGGGCTGCCTCGAATTTCATAGCAAACACTAGGGCCCCCTTTAAGTCCTTGAGATCCGCCATTCGGAGAGCTTTCTGGATTTCCAGATCACGCACCCCGTCGATGAAGTGTTGCAGCGCCAGGACTTCTCTTACTTCAGTCGGACAATCAGAAAACGCCAAGTGAGAAAGCCTCTCGACGTCCGTCGCCAGTTCTTGGAGCGTTTCGGACACTTTCTGCTGCCGTGACTTCAGCTGGAGTCTGCTGTAATCCTTCACACATTTCTCTCCGAAGCGTAACTCCAGAGCATTAACGAGAGCGTCGAAATCCAGCCGCTGTGTTTCCGGCAAAGTTTGCAAAATGTCAGCAGCGTCGGCTCGAAGAGAAGCAGCTAACTGGCAGGCCTTGGTCTGGGAGTCCCACTGGTTTGCATCCGCCACTATGGAGAATTGGGTCTTATACACCTGCCAAGAGGACTTTCCGTCATATGTAGAAAGCTTGATGGAAGGCTTGGAAAAAGGAGCTTGAAACTTAAATTCATCCCCTTGACCAGTCATGACTTTCTGCTTCAATTTCTCTAGGTCACTCCTGAACGAGATGGAAACTTCTTCTACCTTTTCGAAAATTTTCGCCTCTAGTTTGCTCTCCATATCTTCGAATTTATTTTCAACCGACTCGATTCTTCCTTCCATTTCTTCAAATTTCTTGTCCACAGTCGTCAATTTGTCGCCAATGCCCTTCAAATCACTTTTCAACTCTTCCTTGTTCGCGGTCAGTTTGTTATTCAACTCGTCCATATTGGCACTGATCTGCTCGTTTACGTTAGTAAGCTTGGTATTCACTTCTGCGATACTGGCGGTCAAGTCCGATTTCATTCCGCCCATATTGGCATTCATGCTGGCGGTCAACTCCGATTTCATTTCGCCCATGTTGGCATTCATGCTGGCGGTCAAGTCCGATTTCATTTCGCCCATATTGGCATTCATGCTGGCGGTCAATTTTTCTAGAAGAGTCTGGAACTGGGCCTCCATCACTCTTGTTGTTGGCATTCAACCCCACTTCTGACACCAATTGTTGCGTTTTCGGGGTTTCGAAATGATTGAAGCCGAAGAGCGGAATCCAAAACAATTTTATTCTTGACCAAAACAGTCCTCCACAAATTGTAGAACAGTTCGAGAAAGTCACGTACAATCGATGAAAATACTGATAACACAGATGTAATACACTAACAAAATCAATAGTAAACACTCAGCACAAAAATAATAACTCAATAAAAGCAATAACACACGCACTATGCAATCGTCTCCCTCTCTCTCTAGCAGAGAGGTATCACTTGCATGAAAGCTGAGATCTGACTAACTGACTAGCCGGCCCGGGCCCTTTTATACCTTTCGGTCAGAAACCTCTGGCACTTGCCAGAATAATCGAGAAATAGAAAGATCTAGCAAAATCCGGAAGGTATGAGAAAAGCTCAATACATAGTGTTACAATATCGCGATAGGGTTGCCAGACAGGGTTATTAGGAGCAGGGTTACCATGGTCGCCAAGCTTATCGCCCACATTTGGCGACATATCGCCAAACTTGGCGATATATCGCCAAATTTGGCGCCAAAAATTAAGTCGCCAAATCCGTCGCCAACTTGGCGCTAGCTGCAATATTTGGCGAGTTTACCATTTAAACCAATGTTAAAGCATGGGGCCGTGCAATGCAGTGGAAATGATATTACAGGTAAACAGGGTTAAAATCACATTAGATACGACAAATTAAACTGTAAAAATGAACACAAATGAGTAGAAACAATTAGAATAAGACTAAATTCGTAACAATATATTTTTAACTAGTTACAATATTGAAATATAAATAGTCAAAACGGCTTTCTCGAATCATTTCTGATATTTTGGAACCTTCAGAAAATTTCTGCGTGGTGCGGTTCGTGAGAAGATAGACGTACATAGATAGATAGATACGTATGGATTTTAATAGTGCAGATTAGTTCAAATATCGTTTGCATTATCTAATAATAATTCCAAAATATTTAAAGGCCAAAGCAGAAGTTAAAAAATAAACTGATATGCATAATCACCAAAACGTCGGCATTCAATGAGGGTATTATGAAAAAAAATATTCGAAAAATTATACATAATGCTTTAATTTGAAACTTTTCTTTTCCTAATGGGGCTGCACATTGGTATTTTAATCTTTGTAGACCTGGCACATTCCCCAGGAGCTAGTATAACTTTTTATATATATATAGAGCGGGACCACACACATACCGCAAGTAATTTTGACACCCATTTTCCTCCACAGAGGAAGGCTCCTGATCTCTTGTCGATGCACACCTGTTCTAGGATTTTTAACTTTGACGAGATCACCCAAGTCAAGCAGAGACTATAGGGATCTTTTATATAGCGTATAATCATACGACATGGCCGCTGTCGATTTTCTGCATCTTTAAAATCCACCGACTTGGGCCAGGTTCGAACCCGTGACCTTGGGTGTAGAGTCCAGCGACAAACGAATCACACCACCCGCTGACTCAAATGCTGATACTGAAGACAACTTAAGTTAAAATCTTTCTCGTTATAAAAAGTAAAATGAAACATTATTCATAAAATTTGGCCTTTTTGTATATTTTCCTCAAAAAATTATGCTATGGTAATAAGTCATACTTATGAATAAAATCAATAAAAAAAGTATTTTTCAACTATTTCTTAGCTTTTCCGAGAATTTCATTATTTTTAAAAGAATAAATTATTCTTTGATATCTGTGACTTTTTTTTTTTCGTTTAAAACTAATTTATATCTTTTTGTACCAAAACAGAAAATCTTGAAAATTAATTTTCCTTATAAAATAAAGTTATTTTTTACATACAGTTCAGACAACAAATTATGTATAAAAAGAGATATTTTTTAATCATTAAACTTCATAACATATACTAATTGAAATCAATAGCTTTGCTTAGTAATTCTGTAGAAGATAGAAACGTGTTAATATATTAAGCTTAAGATTTCATATGATGATTTTCCATCACCCTATACTTTAAAAAATTTTCACTTTCATGAACTAACATTTCTTGCCTAAACGAGGCTGCTTTGAATAAAAACTACCTTTCTCATATTTACATCGATCTCAATCTTCAACCAGCAGATTAAAACATATATTTCATCGCAGTTCATTTCCTACCCTTCAGGTCGACAGAATGTACAGAGAACAGTAATTTTAATCTAAGATTTGACAATAGATCAGTGTCACGTAGTCCAAGGGGTTTTACGCAGAAGATATGAGAATGAATAAAAAAAATTCGAATGCGGGAACATAAAATACTCCTTCGCTCAAATTAATAACCTTTCTAGGCCTAATCATTAATCTTACTTCAAGAATTTAACTCCCCCCTTCAGTTTTATGTATTAAAAGTGAGAAAAGAGATAGGAGGGTCATATTCATGATACTACTAAAGTCTTAAGAAAGATCGATGGCATTTTTTAGTTCTTTTTACCCCTATTTGCAAAATTTTTCATGATCGCGTAATTTTTTTTTATTTTCACTTTTAAATGATGGAAGAGATGAGCAGAAGACTTAAATGTTGTTTTTGGCCTCTTTTATTTAGAATCATGTGTATGCGTGTAACTTGCCTTGTACGTCCAATGATATGTTTTTAAAAATATTTTGAATACATATTTTGTTTCTCTTTGTAATTTTAGAAGTTTCAAGGTTTTTAAAATATGATTCATTTTAAAATTTCTACCATTTATCATGCTGGAAAAATTTCGAGAATTAAATATTATATGACGAAAAATTGCAAATAATGGTATAATGCGCTTTTAACGATATCTTGAAATATCATTTAAATAAGCTCTTGAATTTTTTAAGTCCTTAAATTTAAAGTTTTGTAGGGAGGGCTGGTGCAGTGTGGATTTTGTTTGCTCTTACATCATCTTGAATGTATATTAAATAAATATTTTTCTTTAATTAAAATGTAAACGCATTACAGTACACATTTAAAGTAAAAAAAATCTTAGTACAAAGTGACTCACTAACTCACTCATCAAGAAATATCTGTTAGACCTACACACTTGAATTACAGTAGAATTTTTCTATTGTCAAATAGAGCGGGGGGTTGTGGTTAACGACTCATAAAGGGAGTTAAAGATGCGTTACGAATAAAAATTTATGATTTTTAACCACTAAATAAACATACTTGAAATTCTGCAAGCATGTTTCTTTTGTCGGGTAGAACGCTAAAAATAGGTTTTATAGAAATAAGTTCTGGAAGCGTAGAAGATAACTGGCATTCAATTTATCTGCGAAGCCTTGTCTTTTTTAAATATAGATGCGAGAGAACTTTAAGAATATTTTTCAATACTACAACTAAAACTTGATGCTAGGACCTATGCATAAATAACATAAAAATAGAATGTAGCCATTCAACGACATGACATATCTAGCTAAGTGATCGGGTGAAGGCTAGTTATAATAATATAATAAAAGGCAAACTCTTTCATTCTTTTAAACTAAAACTGAGATTCAATATATTTTCAACACGTGTTCCCACACAAGTAATTCAGCTGAAAGTATATTTTACAGTCTGATCGAAAGCGAAATGAATGAATGAAGTTTATTGAAATAAAATATTCATGAAATGCTAATAGTTTACATTGTATCCCATTTTTATTCTGGCATTGAATTTTCTAAGCTAAGTATTGCCCTAAGAATTATTTTCGATAAACAGATAAACAGAATTCTATGATTCGCTTAGATCAGGGATCGGCAGATCTTTGGAAGATAAAAGCCAAGTTGTCAGTGAAGCAAGATAACAAAAGTATCAAGGAGTCATTTATTTTCATTCGCAAGTGCACTTATTGAAGAAATGCTTTCCTCTTGTTGGAGTCGCGATCGGAATAATACTCAGAATAATATTTTTTTTACAATATAATGTTGTTGTTGTTTTCTGATGCCACCTGTCTGACGCAGTCAGATCGAGGCCCACGAAATTCATCGTGGCATGGGCTAGAGGTACGCCTGTCGTTGGTCTTGAGCACCATACAGGTGACAGTACGATTTTAGCTCGGTGAAGTTCCCCGAAGGGACGATAGATGGCGACACGACCTCTATCTCCACCTCCACAATTTCTGCATCTAGACTGAAGGGGAGGGAAATATTCTCCAGTCCCTGCGCTCGTGATTAAGCCCACAAGACTACGAACCCACTGATTTAACGAGCACGTACTCCGTGTGTACTCGGAGGGTGTTTGGTGGCATCGGGCATCGAACCCAGGCCTTCCGGTCTGGAGTCCGATGCTCTAACCACTAGGCTACCCACATATAATGTCTTATGCACGCGGTACTGCTTTCCACATTCCCTCATATATTCCGCACACTATCCAAACTATTTTTGTTTTGTGGCTTAGTACAATAATTAACAATATAAAATATATTACTTGGAATTAAAATTTTCAGCATCGTGAAAAGATAATACCAAAATTATCTTGAATATAATTTTTAGAATAATAGTTCAATTTTTTACACATTCTTGTAGATAAAACTTGTGGCCGAATCATCAGCTGATTCTCTTTAATATAAAATTGATATTGGTGGTACTTCCATTAAGCTACGCATTTCTAGGTATCCATAACTTAGATCCTCATGACCAAAATGTTGGGTTTTCCCATGTATGTATGTATATTTAGATATATTCGTGTATTCAGTTTTAGGAAAAGAAATCATTATAAAAGCAAGATTTCTTTTATTTATAAGTTAAAATAGTGATTTTGCATCGCTTCTGTATGCCAGACAAATAGCTAGTTGTCTTCCATCTTGGGTATGATTTTAAAATAACACTTGTTAAGTTGCTTCTTAACTTAAATTTATTTAATTCGAAGAAGAAAATGTTTGCTACCACGTGAATAAGTTAAGCCAAATATTATGAAGAAATTGAACAGCAAACATTATTTTTTTTTATCAAAATCAGGTAATAAGTTTCATGTGAACTATTATGCGTCCCCAATTTTATTGTTTTTATTTAAGGTGTAGTTTCATAGCTATCTATTCGCGTCGAAAAATTAAATTGAATTTTTTGGATGGAAATTGCGTCGAAATTGTTTCAACAGATAGCCATGAATAAAGAAGAGAAAGGGAAAGAATACTTTTTTAACATACAAATTATTTTTTATTAATTTTTAGAAGCAAAAGTCCAAAGAGCCATATACAATTGACTAGCCACGTTCTAATGATCTCCGGCGTTGATCATTAAATAATACTAGAAACAATCTTAAATTTCTTCCTTAGTTAATCTTTAAAGGGATTGAGGTTAGAACTTCATATAAGTGAGTTTAAGTTCATGACTTATTTCTCGTAGTTTTGAAAAATATTATTTTTGCAATATGAGACAATCTATATGTCTAAAAATGTAAGATTGTATATATGACATCGCTTCACTCCAACATCGTTCAACCGATCACTATGAAAATTGGCATGCATATGTATTTTTTGTGTGGAGAAGGCTCTTTAGTGCAGCTCTCCACCTGGAGGCGCTACAGTATATCAACTTCTGTACCGTTCAACCAATTGCCAATTTGTAAACATGGTCACCAAAAATGATGCCAATTTGGCTCAATCGCCATCATTTCGCTGTTTCCATTGAATCGCCATTATAATGTAAAGAAAGGCGTTGCTTGCGAATATTACAATTTTAACATAAAATAAATGCAACAAAAAGTAATATTAACGTATTACACATCCAGATATAAATTATTTATACTATTTTTAGCATTTTTTACACACAATTTATAACAATATGTCACTTTTGCTGAGCAGGGTTCCACTTAAGGAGGTGTTTTCAAAAATTGCCCACAAAGAAGTTACAGGGGCGTTATAAAATGTAAAAAAATCCTTTTTATTAGCTTTTAGACCTACAGACTTAAAATGTAACAAATATGATTTTTTGTTTAGCTGAGATACGCAAAAGCTTTTTATTTATTTATTCAATTTGCAATTCACGTAAAATTAACTCATTAAAAACTTTTTTATCCTTCAATCTGTATTGTTTAACTTTTCAATTCCCCTGTGCAAAGAACGGGTATACCAACTAGTTATATACAATTTTAGTCAAAATACTAAACAGAAAACAAGCTTTTAATAAAGCGTGGTGTTCTGAACTAAGACACATATATACATGTATATATATATATGTGTGTGTGTGTAAAAAATGGTTTAAAACCGTTATTTTAACAGATTTACTTCAATTCTTAGAAAAGGAATATTTTACTAACTTAAACGTGTCTTTTTTATTAAGTGATTGAAGCCCCTCCCCCAAACCCTTTAATTTCCCAAAATAACTAAAATTTCCCTTCGCTTGGACACTTCATAATTTTTTCCTGTTGCATATTTTTCATATATGAATGTACAAAAAGATTATTTCCTCTTCGTTGCTTCGCATTTGAGAGGAAAGGATAATCAGTTCTCTTTTCTGATGTTAAAATTGCCTAAAAATTACAGATTAGGTGATTTTTATCCAAATTTTTTAATTGTAACGAATACAATATCTCAGTTAACTTAATAAGTGCATTACGCGCACACGCACGCACTTATTTTAATAGACTAAACAGAGAAAAATAATAATAAAAGATACATTTTTGATTTCAAAAATGTATCCTTTCCTTCATGAACAAAAATCATTATTAAGGAAATCAGATAGACCTCTGACAACTTCATGCACTTATGGGATTTCATTTCCTTTTTTCACAGAACTGTTGAGAATAATGCAGTTCAGTGAACGCTCATATCAAAATGAGTTTCCAAAAGGCATCAAATGTAAATACCAAATGCAGTACATACATTTGGTATAAGAATATTTTGAAAGCATTACACACACACATTTGAGCTTTGAATCGACCTTCATCTTTAAAAAGGGTACCTATACTCTTAAAACTGCGTGTTTTTTATTTTATTTTTATTTTCTATGACATGCAAGCTCCAGCTCCCAGGTTAAAAATAGATCAACTGAAATAAACTACAATTTTTTTAACTTTACTCTAAGTAATTAACGCTGTGATATAATTGTTAAATTTCATGACTTCATCCTTACATCATTGGACGATCATAAATATTTTAATTACTTTGGGAGTAAGTTTCTAAAGTACACAGTTCGTTTTTCACAATTGAATTTTAATAACGATTTAAATGATACTCTATCAGCAGTGGTTCTCAAACTTTCACTACTGGCGACCCAATTTTCAGTCATAATTTTTATCGCGCCCCCCTAAAAATAATAATGTTTTGAATGCAATAATAATGCACTTTTGCGATAAAGCTAGAATACGATCATAATTATAAACCGTACAAATTAACAAGATAAGTATTAAATTTTGTATATGTTACTTTTAAGTAATATATATATATATATATATATATATATATATATATATATATATATATATATATATTAAATCATTTATGTTTGGCTTGAATAAAACTGAAATTAAAATTATGACATATATTTTAAGCAGATATAAATTTCGTGATTCTCATGGTATGCATATGATTCGAGACCTTAATAACTATTTAGTACAAAAAATGAATATTAAATTAGATGCAAGTGAAAATTACTCTACAGAATATTGTACATTATTATTTATGAATAAATCCTTTAACAAAATTAATTTTTCAAGTATATTTCAAAAATATCAATCCTTTTTTCCTATTAAAAATATTATTATTAAAAAGGCTTTCAAATACAAGAAATTAGGTAGATTTATATTTAATTATAATCAAATCTCGGGGCTTCTAAGTTCGGAATCATGTAGATGCAATCTATATCGAGACTATATTGATGATTATCATCAGCACGTTGTCACAGGAGACCTTAGCATCGTGAAAGATGATTTGTTAAGAAATTTTATGGAAAAAGGTACCGGTTTTAGACTGATGATCACAAAAAATAAATCTAACGTTATGAAACAAATCATAAAAGATTTAGATAAATTCTACCTTAAAATGGCAATTAAATACGGAATGCCGATTGAAGCATTCAATCAATTTAGATCTTATGTAACAACAGAAATTCAGGAATTAGATTTTACTGTTGAAAATGAAATTATGTATAAAGATCTTAAATCATCAATAGTAAATATCCAAAATGAGACTTCGTGATTACATATGTTGATAAGGTCTCTGCTAATTATGCCATAATTTGTAAATATTTTTACAGTAAATTATTAAGTAACCACATTTTAAATAATAATTCATTTCAAAATCAATTCACAATAATAGAGAAGATGATAATCGTCTTTTAGCTTTTAACAAAAGACTGAATATCCATCTAAATAATATTAAATATCCAAGTATTTTTTTAACACCAAAATTTCATAAAAGCCCTATAAAATTCCGTAGTATCACTAATGGATACAATACATATATCACGAAGTCTGGGAAGATCTTAAAATCTCTTCTTCAAAATCTAATTGATAATTTACAAAACACGGCAATTATTAAAAATAGCTTAGAGATTGCTAGAGTTACTAAGGATATGATGATTTTTTCTATGCATGGTTTTGATTTCGAGGACCTTTTTAATTCTATAGATATTGACGATATGATTAAGGTTCTACAGTTAATTTATGATAAATATGAATTATATACTTCAATGAAAAAGAAAAATTTGATATTCTTGTTAACCTCGTATTAAAAGAAAATTTCATTACATTTGATCAGAATCTTTATAAACAGATCAAAGGATTACCTCAGGGTGGTCCAGCTAGTAATTGTTTAGCGAACATATATTTACATTTTTTGAAATAGATCATGTTGTAAATGATTCTTACTTAATTTATCGTTATATAGATGATATAATAATTTTTGGTAAAAATAGTGAATACAAACCAAATATTACATTCTACCCTGATTATCTCAAGCTCCTTAAAACTAACTTCAACTCTAATAGGGTGGAATTCTTGGATTTAGACTTACATCTTATTAACAATATTGTAGTCAGTAACATTTTTGACAAAAGAGATTCGTTTAAGTTCCATATAATTAAAATTCCCGTATGGAACAGTAATTTACATATATCAATTTACAGAAATATCATTTTGAATTTTTTATTTAGAAATGATAACTTAACTACCCACAAAATAGATAAATACAATAATATAAAAAATTTTTTCAATGTTGTTTAGATCATGAATACCCTTTTAATTTCTTGAGATCTTATATTCATCACAAATACATTAACCGGCTTGCTACTTCGAATTCCAAATCCACCACACAACAATAGGTTTTCAAAGTCAGCATGTTAGTGGTCTTGCTGTGAAGATTATATCATAACACTCATATCACAGTTTACATTTTTTCCACACACATCTTGAACATCTTACACATTGTTGACAACCAACCAAATTATAGCCTAGCAAATTTACATTTTTGACAATCAACCAATTCAAATTTTACCATATTTAATTGTCGTCATTTTATACTTGTCTTTTCTGGCTGGTATAAAAGTCAGCTCAAAAGATGTGGTTATGTATTTTCGAATTTTTTAACTTAATGAATAATTGATTTTCATTAATGGCAAGACGCTTGTTTCTCTAAAAGTTTTGTGAGTAAAGAAATTTTGTTAAATTAATTTTTGAATGATACTTTTCTTATTTAATTATTTTGGCATTTTTCTATGTTTCTTACATAATTATTTTGTGATTTTGTGATTTTTCTCCATTAAGAGTTTTGGGAGAGTTTGTTACATAATAGTAGTGATTGGTTTTATCATGCTCTCTGAGTTATCCATACTCTGAAGTTTTGTATATTTTATTTTATTTGGTTTTCCTACCAAGTTGCAAAGGGGGAAGGTTGGCGCCTTTAAACTAGTTTAACCCCGCTTATTCGGTCCTAAGTCCGAAATTGCTTTCTGACTCGCTAGGTTCTGCTTTTTTGTAGTTCTTTTATTTCTCTATAATTTTGTTCTTCATGTTCAGCTTTTATATTTTTTATTATGCTATTTCTTGTTATGTTCTTTATCTATTATTTCTTGTTTTTGATAAATAATACATATTTCTTATATATATATATATATATATATATATATATATATATATATATATATATATATATTTTACTTTTTAGTTTGACTCACTATAAAAGCGTGTTTTTTAGTTTGTTTTAAAACTATAATTTATTTTATAGTTATTTTTACTATACATGATAAAAATCAAAATTCCAGTGAATAATTTAATTAAGAGAAAATATATTTACCCCTACTTTCAAGGACTTTTCAATTTTTCTTTGAAAATTTGAGAAAAAATCCAATAAAACTAAAGAAAATGTTCCAAATGTGCGTGTCCTTAATAAAGGACATAAATCACAGACACTTTTCGCTAACAACACAGGAACGTTATTTTTCAGCTAAACTGTCATATTTTGTTCACGTTTTGTAGTTTTGCTGTTGTTTGATGATCTACAAATAGCATTTTGAACTTTTCTTCCTTGTGTCTTTTTGCCAAGGTGAAGGGCTGCATTATTTCTTCATAGTTTTCTTCATAAAGATCTTTTGGCAGCATTTGAAAATTTCAAATCAACTCAAACGTTTCATGTCTAAAACTTTTCTGATATTTACTATCGCTATCTTGATTAATATGCATTATTTCAGTAGGTTCTTCAATTGCTTGATCAGTTTCCACTTCCTTCAACAGGGATCACAGATGCCCATTTTTTAAAAAATATTCTGCTTATTTACATTTATAAACCATAATAAGTCGTACAACACAGCAATCAAAGCTACAAAATTGTTCATAAGGAAAGTGTAGCATGCTCTAAAAATAATTGTGTAAAACGTTTTTCATTATGCATTATATGTTTCAGAATACTCATGCTTATCCATGTATCATAAAACAGTTTCACATGGAAAAAAATGAAACTGAAATATATGTATTATATATATTTACAACTTCCCTACAAAAAAGACGGAGATAACCATACCAGTAAGTTCGAATGTCAGCTTAAGTAATATTTTATGTTAAAAGAAACGTAATAAAAAAAATCTCTCATCGTTCTCATATTGACCGCAAAGCCAACAAAATATTTTTTTAATTTGGTTATAGGATCAAAGAATGCTAATGAGTGTTTGAAGTGGAATCTTTTATTTTTGATGATCACCAGATGATAAAAATAAATTATATCAGTGTAAATGTGTATTTTTTATTATGTCAGAAATCATTTTGTTTTATTTCATTCGAAAAAATTATTTTTTTAAACCTTTTATTTTCAATATGCTCGCGCCCCCCTCCCAGGGGGGCGCGCTCCACAGTTTGAGAAACACTGCTCTATCAGGATTATTTTAGATAGAATTTTGGCCGCATTTTCCCCTGAAAAAAGATGATTAATTCTTCATTTTCTCTGGTTTACTTGTGTTTTGAGTTGAGAAACTATTCTTTTTAGATTTTAATATCTTTTATTTTCTTCAACACGCAGAATAAAATGAGACTATTTATACTTATTGTTATTATTGTTTATACTTATGAATTAATGAAGCTATATACATGAAATAACGAATTATTTAGCACATGTTCCATAAACATTAAGTGTTATACAGTTATTTTCTTAAAATAAAATGTAAATTACTTAGAATATTCCATATAAACATACTTAACTAAAATTATGTTGCTAGATTCAAAGAGAATAAGCAAACGCGAAATTTTTTTTAAATAATACAAAACAGGAAATGTTGAACTTATTAGAAGTGGCAGCAACTTATATGCAGAATGATTTGTAATCTTCTGGTATCCTCGTACAAAAGCTCTGCGCTTGTTGTACATCAATACTTGTCCTTTCGTGTACATTAGGAAGTAACACTTGAGGGATTCTGTATACGAATGTTTCAGACAATCCATAAAAGCTCATACAGGGCGAAAATGTGCCGATGAATCAATATTTGAACTTAAGTAACTTTCAGTAAGAAAATACTGACGTTTGTTACTTCCATGGGTACGTTATGACTTTTTTTCTGGGAAGCCCAATATTTTAAATTGACGTCATAATCTTCCTTTGAGAAAGATGATTAAAGCTAAATATTTTTGTCCGTGAAATGCACAACTTTCAAATTGAGTAACATGTGACTAAAGAAATTTTATCTTTTTGAATTGTTTTCTTAAGTGAATAATCGTCATATTTTCCACCACTATTATGCAAGCTTAAAATATACTTGATGAAATATTCATGTGAAAAGAAGAAAACTCGGAACATTTAAAAAAAGGAATTTATTCAGTAATTAATAGGATATAACCCACAGCCCATTCATTCGCCAGTAGTAGGAAACAAATTTGAAATCAAGCGTTGCTTCATAAATAAAAACATATCACTTAAGAATTCCATTTCTGTATGACTAAATATTGACTACGCTCTTGATATTTGCTATCTCAGTGAGACCATTAAATAATCCACAGATGTTATCAGTCAATGTCAATGCTTTACTCTAAGTCTATTCCTTCTTGTAGAAATTTATGATTAGTAAGAGTACAAAGGATTTTCAGAAGAAAGGACTCGTCAACTAAATTCTAAGGCTTAGCTTATTTGTAAAGGGAATACATACTTCTTTAATGGCTTTGGTTCATTTATCAAAAATTTTATGATTACTATTTAGAGTCAAAATGTCGATGATTCGTTGAAAAATAAAGTTAATAAAAGTTTTGTGATTAACAAAAAGTGGAAAAGCAGCAGAGAGTACATATAATTTAGGCCAGAGCCATAATAAGACTGAATCGCCAAGATTTAGCTCTTTAGTGACCTTAATATTTAATATAAATAAACTCAGTTTATAAAAGACTTTGAAAAGGTTGTTTTTGGCACTGAAGCAAGCAAAACACATCTATCTATCACCGAGTATTATCACTAAATTTACTCGCACAATTTTCAATGTGCTCATTTTTGATGCAGATTATAATGATATTAATCCGCGATCATTTACGCAGGGAGAATCAAAAACCATTAAATCAAACTCTGAAAACTTTAAACATTACATTTATTAACATTAAAACAAACTGTTAAATTGTGAAACCTAAACATATTAATCCAGCATTCAATCAAGCTAATATCTTAAGAAACAGCCGTAATAATAATCTCTCAAACTCTTATATAAGCAGATCACATGCATTTATATCAGTGTTTCTCAAACTATCAAAATAAAAAAATAAAATATTTAAAAATAATTAATTTACTGGAATGAAATAAAACAAAATACTTTTAGACATAATAAAAATGAACTTTTACTCTGATATAATTTATAGGTGCGCGCGCGCGCGATATTAAGTCAACAAAAATAAAAAACTTCTTCAATACCTAATTATCTATCTTTGATCCTATAACCAAATAAAAAAACTTTTATTTGATTTGCTGTAATCCCATGATGAGAGATTTTTTTTACTACGCTCTTTCTGCTTAAACCTAACATACAACTCTTTCAGAGAAAACACAGATCCCAGATGCAGAATCGAAAAAATTTAGGAACATAAAAAATTCATCACTGTCATTATTTTTGAAATACTGCACATTATAGCTGTAATCTGTTTAACCTTCTAAGTTAATGGTACAGTTAGTTATGACTCCTCTCTTACGTGTTTATTTCTCATTTAGGGAAGTTGTAAGTAATGTATTTCTCTGTTACGCTTTTTTCCATGCAAAAGAGTTTTATGATATTTGAAAACCACGGAAGAATATATATATATATATATATATATATATATATATATATATATATATATATATATATATATATTACTTGGCCAAGACTTATTTTTACGAGTATTCTATACATATAAAGCATAACGCGAAAAAAGTTTTACACAATTTCATATAATCATAATGAATACACTTTTTACCCGGAAGTGGTCGCGCGGGACGCATAGATTACGAAATCGTTAATTCTGGCAAAACTGTTTAATTGTTACCAAAGAAAAATTGAAAATCCTTGAAAGTAGGGGTAAGTAAACTTTCTCTTAATTAAATTATTCACTGGAATCACGATTTGTATCGTGTACAATAAAATAATTATATAAAAAAATATTAGGGTGACTCAATAACCCCGCACGACCGTATCGAGTGCGCGCCTGCTCCCGGGTTAAGGCATGTTGAAGTCTTTTCGCTTTAAACATTAAAAATAATAAAGTTATTCTTCATCGGAATTTTATATTATTGTTCATTATTTAACATCAAATATAAATGCTAATTCTGTGAGGCTTAAAATTACCATTCGCTTAAAACTAATTATAATTTGAGCAACCATTTAAAAAAAAATCATTTTACATTTTTGTAAACATTGTCGAGCATTTGGCTTTGCACTCCTTACAATTCAGCTATTATATCAATAATGTTTTATTTTCTTATAAATGAACTCGGGCAAAGTGCGGGCACTTCAACCGGTATACTTTTAATGTATCAGTGCTGCACAGAGTATTTTATAACTAATTTATTAATACTAAATTAAGAACAAGTTTAATAAGTATTAACGACTTCCATGGGCTTGTCTTGCAAAGCAAAGTTTTTATAAGGAATGCTTATGATTAGAAATTAACCCTTTGAGCTATTTTTCTATATTTAGCAGATATCTATATTTTGTCTTCTAAGCAGCCATCGCATTTTGCAATATGTGCAATTTAAAAATTAGAGAAAGGAAAAATAACATAATAATTATACTATTATTTTATTTATTTTTTGCTTAAAACTAGTATAAAAATTTTAATACTTATGTTACTAATTTGTATGGTTTATAATTAAGATCGCCTATTGCAGCTTTAGCGTCAAAGTACATTATTATTGCATTCAGTACATTATTAATGTATAAGGGGGGCGCGATAAAAATTGTGATCGAAAAGGGGGTGGCGCCAGTATTGAAAGTTTGAGAAGCACTGATTTATATATTAAGCGAAGAACTAATTCCACATAGGGGAAAAGAACTTAAAGCAAAGCTTTATGTAAACTAGATGCGGCATGTTCGATAGCGGTATGATTAAACAGCTTCATGATCTGCTTCGCGGAAATTTCTAGTGAGATAGAAAATTTAGGTAAAGGCAGGTTGATTTCCAACCATTTTGAGGCTATTTACAGATATATTTGCAAATATTTTTTTTGTCACACTATTAAGACTATTATTTATTTGAAAGACAATTAATTTAAAAATTTAGAAATATTTGACATAAAAACTCTTTCTCGAAAATGTGTACAAAGTCAAATTATACGCAAAAAAAGTTCTACTACTTAAACTTTTCAAAATGTCACTTATTTAATAAACCTCTTGCCTTTTTTCTTTAAGGATAAAAAAAATATAATGAATAGTATTTTTTAAAAGAAAACACTATTCAAAAAACAATCATCAGTATGTCTTTTCATTTAATTCCCCTTTTTGTCAATCTTTCACATCTTAAAATGTTTATTCTAAAGATTTTTAAATCAATTTAAGGTACCTTTATTTTAAATTTAAATACATCATGATTATTTATTAAGCCAATATAATAACTTAATCCACTTTATTTAGTAATTTTTCAACATTTCAAACTGGAAATCTGTGAAATATTTATTTTACTTCTCGTGTCTACATCCAAAGTAAAATTATATAAAATCTATAACACACGTTCACAGATAGATTATAATGAAACGTTTTATTAATTTGCGGGCTTTACTTTTAATGTATAAAATGTAATGAATAGTACTTTTGAAAATAAAATACATTATTTAGAGTTCAAAAAAAGTATCAGTATGTCTTTTCATTTAATTCCCCTTTTTGTCAATCTTTCAGATCTTAAAATTTTAATTCTAAAGATTTTCAAATCGTCTTAAAATACCTTTATTTTGAATTTAAGTGCATCATGATTATTTATTATACTTATCTAATAATAAATTGGACCAAATTAATTATAATGTTTCAACATTTGAAACTGGCATCCTTGCGAAATATTTATCTTACTTCTCGCGTCTGCATCCAAGATATAATTATACAAAATCTACAGCTTGCATATACACAGACTATAATGAAGTGTTTTATTAATTTATGGGCTTTATTTTTAAAGTAAGTATAAATGTACATATGAAAAAAAGACTGCTTACATTATTTAAAAATCTTACCAATCCTATTATTGAAAGCAAACAATGCAACTTACTTCATGATAATTAAAAAAACAATAATAATTTGATAGAATTAATTTATATTCTTATTAATACTAAAAAGCCTTTTTTTAATTGAAGTTATTTCCCATCGAGAATACAAAATTGTTTCTGTAATTATAATAGTAATAAGAGAAAAACGAAAGTTGACGCATGCTATTGATTGATAATGCTAAATAAAATGATAAATTGACTATGCTAACCAGCTTTGATTAGCTTTTCAGATCATGCTAACCATTATACTGAATTGTCAAAAGCATTCTGTAAAACATTTTAATTATAACTTGTCTGGGAGTTTGCATTTCATGTATAGATTATCCCTGACTAACTAGAGTAATATTGTCCTAGATTCTCATATATACATAATAATACATTATATTTACAGCAATGGAATTTGTATCAAATATAATGTGGAATTTGAAGCAATGAGATTAAGTTTTAAATTTATATATGTACCTGGAAAGACATGTTTGCATTTGATTCACATTTTTGCTGTTTATTCTAATATTAATTCATCCTGTCTTTTTGTGGTAACCAAAGATTTTAATTAAACCTTAAATAAAAATATTTAATTAATGTCATCAATTACCTTAAAATATTTTTGTAAAATATGTTGGTTCGCAATATTACGAACATTCTAAGAATAGTCGCTATATGCTTAACTTACTCGTTCAAACATGTTACTGTGTGTATTGCTTTTATTTAATCGGACTGTATCTTTTGACAAGGTATTAATTGCGCCATTACTTATAGTTTTTGTCACTGAAATAGCAATTGTTTTAGATTTAAATAAACTGATTAGTGGATTACTCTATTTCTGTTTATGTTTTGATCTTTACACTCTTTTTCAAAATAAATGAAAATTTTGAAAATATATTGTACCGCAGAAAATTTCTTCTTATTGTTTTATAATGTTTTAACTATATTAATAACACAGATTCTTTTTGTTGATACAATTCTTTACAAATCTTTGCGTATAATTAATTAAATATTATGCAATTAAATATGCTATGGTTCGGAGTTACAAAGTAAAGTATTAGCTCAACTGCCAACTTCATCATTCACTAGGGTTGCTTACAACTGCTTTGATTTATTTTGTACATTACATTACAAATTTTGGGTGCAAAACTATAATTTATTTTAATGCTTTTATAATATAAAAAAATTAACTTTTGATATCAGTTATACTTTGTTAAGTAAAGTTTCTTACTTTTTGGTTAAAAGTTTCAGTTATTTTACAATTAATAAAATTATAAAAATAGATCTATCAGTTTTTCCCTTTACATTATATCAAGAGATTATATGGACAAACAAATAAATTTATTACATATACAAATGATAAATATGAATATTAAAATGTGAAAATGAATATTTATCTGATAGAATAATATTTTTGTATTCATTTATAATTCATTTACATTTTACAGCATAAAGAGATAAAAATAAGTCATCATTAAATAACACTTTTGTATTTAATAACTTTATTAAAAATTTGTATCAATGATTAATACTTTGCACTATTTAGAAAATTTTCCTGTTTTATTAATTAGTATAGTCCCGAAATCTCGACCACACACTCTTAAGTCGAAAAACCTCACAAGACATTACGCATTTTTTTTTAAAGTAGCCTGGTTTTGTAAAATATATATATGGACTACTTAATTTTCATTATAGACAGTCTTATGCCTTCATCGAGTATTTTTTTGAGTTGTGTCTGATCAAATAAGTTACTGTATGCTATGTATTCCTTAATTTTCATTTTCTTATAGCACATACTCTATGGGTTCATAAAGTACGTACTTTTCCCTTGTTCAAATGTATTTGGGCTGTTTATTTTCTGTTGTATTCTCATGCACACAATATATACAAGTGCAGCACAATAATTTCTGAGGAAACACTTATGCTTATTCTTTTTTAATCTCATTCTCGATAACCCGGCATTTTCACAAACTCGGGCACCTTTCGGTCCACATTAGGTCGAGTTTTCGGGACTCCGCTGTATAAGTTAAACCAGTTGTCCGCAACCCCCGGTCCGTGGATCAAATGGTGCCGGGCAGCCTAAAGAACATTAAACGATTGCCATTTTATTTAAAGTGGTGCATTTCTCTCGGATTTGCGCATTTTAAGACGGAAAATTACTTTATATTCCACGTTAAATCACTTTTATTCATTTTTGGTGTAACTATATTTTATTCTGAAGGCATTTTTAAATGTAACTAATAGAAAATCGTTAAATCAAAACAATCTAAAATATAAACAATCAACGTGTCCCATCCTTTGCGGACTGCGGTAAAATTATGAAACGTTGACCGGTCCACAGCGATAAAAAGGTTGCGGAGCATTGAGTTAAATGATTTTTTTAGCGATATGAACTCATGATATCACATAAAGCTTGAGGAATGAAGTGCGACAAAAGGCACACATCTCTTACATCAAACATAGTATTAAAAATTAGGCATCGTTTTATCCAAAGAAAGTAATTTATATTATTTTATTTCAGTTTTTGAGTAAAACTTAGAGGAGTTAATGACTGGAAGATGAGAAGGTTTCGAAATTTCTCTGCTTCAAAGAATTATGTTATGGAATTGAAATTATGTAGCAAAATGCGCTAGAATATTTTTTTTAACCTAAGAAGGTTGTCTAAAGATCTTGACATTGCAGTTTATTTTCACTACAGTATGTTTAAATGTAAAATGTTTTAATAATAATAAGTTTTGCAATACAAATGATTACTAGAGATTTGTAAAATTATTATTTTAATTCTCGAAGAAGTAAAAAACTTTATTATTTAAAATGATTCGTGATGAGAAGATTTGATAATGGCTATTAAACTAGATTCAAGAGAAAATAACAAGTAAAAATGTTTTAAATTTAGGGACCAAATGTTAAAATTGTAGTGAGTTAAACAACTTTAAATGTATTCCTCTGAAAACAACAATATCGTTTGTTACAAAACTTGACGAAAAGGAAGTTTCAACATTTTTTTTCCAGAGTTTAAGACAGAGAATCATTAACATTAAGTGAATCTCGAGCATAACAAATTATTTCAAGAACAAAACCTTGTGGATTACTTAAAAATGAACTCTGGCACATTTCTTTTCAATTTTCTAATTACCTCACAATAAAGGCACTAGACACAAAGCGCTGAAAATATTTCCGCCAAAAAAGAGAAAAAAGGAATAAAAATGAAAAAAAAGAGGAAAACTTTTAAAGAGACCGGAGGCACCATCAACAAAAGAGTTAAAAAAAATTACGTTTTCTCACGGGAAAACGGTTTCGTTAAAGTCGTACAAAAGATTAAGAGCTGTGTTGAAAGTTATTGTTCGAAAACGGGAGACTGCACGAAAAAAAGTCTTAACTGTAGATGAAAAGATTGAACAATGAAAGAGTGCTTTTGGATTTGGCCACGCGAAAGCAACGAAAAGCACTAGAAAATCTGCTGAAATAAAAGGAATTATCTTATTGATGGTAGTAAGTCTTCTTTCTTATTAATAATTTTTCGAGGGTTAAGCTCAAAGAACTTTTAGATATCTTTTAAGAGAGTTCGCGTTTTTTGCAGCAGAAGATAATATTTCATACAAAAATGTAAGAATCATTAAATACGAATAAAAAAGGACTTATTTTGAAACTACTGGTTTTTTCCTTTGATCTTACGTAGTATAGTATTCTATTAATCGTAGGTGTAAATAGCTTTGTTATGCAATACTTAGGGTAAAACTTTGTTAAAAACTAGCGGTCCCGACAGACGTTGTCTTGTACACACGTCTTAAATCCGAAAATTAAAAACTTTTTAAAATAAGTTGTAACAATCTGGATCGTTTTGATGAAATTTTTTATAAAGAAAGGTATTACAATACCTGACACAATCTCATGTACAGTTACCACAAATCAACCTATCTATTGCGTGTGAGTATGTGTTTACAATGAACTAAGTTGAATATAGAAGCTATTCTGAATAGAAACTTAGTTTTTAATTACAGGTATATTTTTATATGCACAAAAATTACATTTATCGTAATGCCATTGAATGTACAATGTCTTTGGTTAATCCTTGAGGGGTATAAGCAAACAAATGCGATGGTTTGCCAAACCTCGGACATGCAACACGTAATTCACCGTGCGAAAAAAGCAAGGGTTTTCTATATCTAAGAACCAATTCTGATTGATTGACCTTGTGACTTATTAATGGTCATAGCAAATACCAAGTTAATTAGAAATTGCAAACATTTGAATGGGTAGATGAGTCTGAAAGAATCATCGGGATCTGTGGTAGAAGTACGACTTCACCTTTAAGTTTGCCGCTCAAAATAGGGGTCTTAAGAATATTGCTCATGATTTTTTTATGAGCAATCGCGAGGCCTTTACATAATTTTTGCGCATTTTTGACTAATTGCAATATCGGACCGAATTGTGAATCTAAACCATTCTCGAATCCACTGGAACAGACACACAAAATTTCATCATAATCGGTTTACCTGTTTAGGAGGAGTTTAGTCACATACACACGCATAGAAGATTTTTATATATAAAGATAACTACTATGTTTTGAGAACAAAGTTAAACCAACAGGCACAGATTTCAAACTTCAAATTTTCAATTTCTTTTTAGATGAAAGTATGACTTGAATAATAACCTCTTAACAGCTACCGACGTATATATCCGTCGAGGTCCAACCAGTGCCTTGAGTACCCCAGATGTATATATCCGTCCTTCCAAAGCTTGATTCTTATATTTGCAATACTATTAGTAAAAATATACGTTGGCTTTGGAATAAAATAACCTTAACAAAGTTTGTGGAGTATTTTCTTATTTCAGCGAAAAATTTGGATATTTGCCCTTTCCACCCCCCTCCTCATTACACAAACGCATATGCTCCCCTATGTGAAAAACAGTGGTACTGGGAAGCGAGTTGTATTGCTTTTACTTGGCAGAAAAGGGGTTAAAATATTTAATATCTATATGGCAGCTCTTGACTATACATCAATCAAAAAGCTTATCACACTCCCCGATTGTACAATTTTATTGGTGCAACGACCATGTTTAGTCAAGATTCGTTAACAACTATACTTAGTTGAAAAAGAAAAAAAAGAGGGGGTGTGCTTACATGACCACACGATAGAAGTGAAAACTTCAAATTTTGTAATGTTATTTCAGGGATTAGTTCGGTGAATAAAAAAACAAGGGGATATTAGTATTGTCCTATAAAATTATTTATTCATATGTCTGTACTCACAAAGTAATATTTTTGTGCGAAATATACAATCATATTTGTGAATTAATTTTATTCTAAGAAGGAACAATAGATTTATGGTAGCTTAAATATGTTAAAAATACTTTAGATTCAAAATTTTATTTAAATATCTGTAAAAAAAAAAAAAAAAAAAAAAAAAAATTAAGTCAATTCCTACTTAGATCAACAAAGAAAACTTTATTTTAGCTACTTTTTATTAAATAGTTTCAATTAATATAAGTATGTATATACATATGACAGAATTACAAGATAAAGTGGTAATTAATTTTTATTAATTATCATTAAAGTATCGTATTGTCATCCAAAGCAATCGTGTATACGAGTATAAATTTCAGTTCAACTGAATACTTTAACATATGAGAAAAAAACCTTTTCAAGATTTGACACAAGTCGCCAAAAGGGTCACTAAGTCGTTAAAAATGGCGTCAACGTGGTTGTATTTGTAATACTCTAAATAATTAGTGTTAATCAATTAATTTTTATTAATTATTATTATATTATTGTATTTTCATCCAAAATAATCCTGTGTACAAAATTTCAGCTCCATTGAGCGTTTTAAAATGTATTTTATTAACGATTGAAAATTCCACCAAGATAAATAAATAAATAAATATATAAATTGTGAGCTAATAGTAGGAATTGAAAAACTCCGTCAAGCGTTGTTCCGCACTTCCTCGTGCTTTCATTTGGATCATTTCGCATATTTAAATTGAATTTTTATTTCAAAAAATCAACTAAAGTTTTTGATTTGTCTTTTGAAAAATCTACTTTAAAATTCCCACTTAAAATCATAAGTAATTAATTCAGAAGACCCGATCCCGCTTTGTGAACTTTGGTTGTAATTTAACAATATTCAATTCTATCTATGAATTAATTTAAGGAAAAGGATATCAAGAGAGGTAGTTGTTTGGGAAGTGAGGGAGCTAGGTCAAAACCTTTAAAAATGCTTTAATCAGAAGATTTATATCACATAATCTCTAGCTTATAGTAGCTCTTTTGTCATTGTATGACAGTTTTGTACAAATATATCCGGTGCTGCTGCAAGCAGGGGGGGAGGGAACGTCTATCCTTTCCTTTTTAGGGATGTGTATGTTGCGGACGACCTTGTACGAGCAAGATTTCTGACTAAAGACGAAAAAAGCCGTATGAGCGTTACAAACCTGAGCGTGATGTTCATTTAAGTTCACTCTCCAGTAAAACACGCCTATAGAATTTATCACTTCAAAAAAGTTTGTCTACTATCCAAGAATTAGTTTGAACAAAAGTATCGATGAAAATGGGGATGGGGACAGAAAAAAATCGCAATTAGAGAAACATTTGCTAAGTCACCTGAAGATTCGTCATTAGTGCTTACAAAAAGTTAGGGGAAAACTCACTGTGATACTTGAAGGTCGTAAATTTCATATTTATTTAAACAGACAATGCTTCTTAAAAGTAAACTTTTCGAATGTTTACTTTTTGGGTCAACCCTGAAGGTCAGCTTAAAATAACATAGATAACTTTACATTGCCATTTATTAATAGCTCTCCCCCCACTCCACGAAAAAAGTTATTGCTGAGTGATTGTTTATTAAGGCCACACAACGGATCTTGCCGAAAGTATTCGTAATTTAAAATCACACTCAAGTGACAAGAGAGGCACATGAGCTTGCACCACACTATCCAAGTTTCCACACCAGGTATCAGCCCCTCTATAAAGTAGGTCTTCACTAGGACTCCAACTTACTGCTCACACGCTTACCAAGCGTTAGTGGCAATCACAGCCACGCTGATTTTAGTACGTAAAAAGAATATAATTAAATAAAGAAATCTCTATTAGAGGTACATGAACAAATGTTTAGTGAGGGAACTGCTATTGTTTTAATTGGATTTATTTTTACAATTTCTATTTGTTACAATCATTCCCTTTTATAATTAGAATCTGCTCATTTTCTCAAGTATATATGAATATATATGAATTGAACCATGCTTTCTTTTCCTTTCTTTCTAAACTCACCATGAAGTCAAAAAGAGATGACTGCTTAGACTAAGAAAGATAATTCAAGAATTAAAATACGAGGGTGAGTCGAAAAATAAGTTTTCCCTGTCGACTGCGGTTAAAGTTGTGCATGAAAGTCCAAACATAGAATGAGACATTAAGGATAAGATATAACTTTATTTTTCCACATTAGTAAGTGCATTTGTCATACCACTTGATAAACTTCAAAAACCACTTCAGGAAAAATTCAGGGCTTTGCATACGGTAGAAGTGTTTAACGGTTATGGACGAATGACGAAACAGCAGGTGTGTGTGTGTGTGTGTGAACGCGCAAGACACCTATATACCATTGCGTAGAGGTCGACAGCGATCAATGGGAGAACACACTTGGTGATGGCAATACAAAACCATTTTACAACTCATGGTTGGGAGCGCCTATACCAGGGATGGAGAACCAATGACATGCGTGACATTGATGGCACGGGGCACAATATTTTGGGCACACCATTGATCTAAACGGTTAAAGAAGTTATTGAGAAATTTATTTCTGTAATTATAATTCTTCAATCAAGGAATTTTCAGTGATATTTTTTGAGTTGAAATTGTTATCAGAAACGCTCAAGTTTATTATGTATCCTGATGTGATTTTATTTATTAAACTAAACTGGTTAAGATTACATTGGTTAGAAATTGAAAAATTTGAAATGCAACTGATTGATTTCCAGTCTGGTTCATTTAAATTTATGGAAACGAGGAAAAAATTGAAATTAATTAAAACAGAAAGATTAACAAGCAATATAAGTAAAAATGCCGATAACGAAATTTTGGAAACATGGGATTTGATTCCAGACGCATTTAGCTGTTTGAAGAAGCTGGCTGGTATATATTTATTCCTTTATCTATGTCTGCGATTCGTTATTTTCAGAGATGATAACGTTGAAGACTCTCTTAGAAACTCCTTAGAAGATGACCCCAATTCAACATGTATTCTGCTAAACGTAACATAATACAACACTAAAACAAGTTACTTGTCATCTAATCTGCAACAACAAAAGTCACACTAATGTTATTTCAATTTTAAAATTGCACTATAACTAAAACATTTACTACAATTAAGTGCAAAATGTATTTTTTCGTAGTAAATGAAGTCTTAAGAGTTGTTAGTATTCAGTTTTAGTTTATTTTCTCAGTAATCACAAGTCCAAATTATTTGACGGCACGTCTATACCTCAATAAACATTTTTATAGAAAAAATGGCCCGTTGATCCAAAAAGATTCTCCTCCCATGGCCTATACCATACACTATACATTCCTGATCTCGCACCAAATGACTTTGATCTTTTTCCGGCTTTGAAAAAGAATCTCGCCGAAAGGCCCTTTGGAAGCAACACTTAAGTCAAACCAGCCGCTAAACGTTTCTTCCGTATGCTAAGCCTTGAGTTTTCCTAAAGGGGTTTTTTGAAACATGTCAAGTGGTATGGCAAATGTCTCAATTTACTTGGTATTTATGCGGACAAATACAGTTATGTCGTATCTTCAATGTCTCATTCTAGTTTTTGACTTCCATACACAACCCTGACCATAGTCGACAGGGGAAACTTACTTTCCGTCTCATCTACGTAGAATAGTCAATAAGACAGGCTATTCGATTGTAGTCTTGTTTTATTTTTAATATTTTATTGTTTTCGTTGATAACAATAAAAGAAGTTTTCCTTTTTGATTTCGATCGAATAGTAATTAAACTTGAATTTAATATTATTTATCTATGTTTCATGCACTATGTGTTTCTCTTAAGTGAGGGTTTACTTTTGTTATTCTACCAAGTTGAGATTAGTAAAACGCTTAATCACGCTGACTAAAAGAATTATTTTCCTCGTACGATTTTTTTATGATTCTCTTGTATCAACTCTGAAAACAACTTTTGGAAAATTATTGAACAAATCCGAGAGTGCTATGATTTCATATTAGAAACTAGATATTTATATATTAACAGTTTATATTTCTATAAATATATTAATACTTTTTGTACTTCTATTTCTTGTGTTTAAAGACAATTACGCCGTTATAAATCTTAAAATAGCCTTTAAGTAGAAAAATAAAAAAATAAAAACTACTAGTTTTTAAAAAAGTATCGAAAAACAATCATTTTATTTCAGTAGCAAATATTGATGAAAAGTTTTATTGATCATATACATTTTAAAGAGAGGAATAATATTTTCATAAGACATACCAGTAAATTAATTTTTTCCCTATAGTACTCGGAATATATATATATATATATATATATATATATATAATAATTCCCCCTAGCATCCTTTTAATTAACTCTTTTAATAATATTCAAATAATCTTTTAATTATTTGGTTCGAAACTAACACCCTGATTTTAATCGTAATCGACTAATAATATTACATCATAAATCCCTTTCCCGCCCCTTGTAACCAATCAAGCTCTTATTAAAAAAATGTCACGTGGTCTGCAACGTCAGTTATAAAAGCCGATGTGTGTCTCTGGAAACCTCTCTGTCTCTTCGATCGTTTTTCTGTAGTCATGTAGCCGGCTGCAGCGCATTCTGAGTGCGTCTTTGTCTGTGTTGTGTCGTCCATGTTTGCTTCTTGTATGGGTAATGCCGTCCCTACAGGATCTTTATGTGTTCCCAGATGAATAAAAAGTAATAATGATTCGCAAGAGTGCCTCTTCTTTAATATCGTACTCAACCATGCTCCATGTAACATAGAAAATCACACCACCGGCCACGCCCAACCTTTGGTTCTACATTATTTAATCAACTACTCGCCACGTCTTACAATATATTTACCACTCAACGGAATTATTGCAGAGGTATTTCATATATATATATATATATATATATATATATATATATATATATATATATATATATATATATATATATATATATATATAAATATAATGAATATTATTCATAAAAATAATAAAATAGACACTCTGCTTAGATTGGAAAGAAAAATGATTTTATCTTAAAATAAAGAAATGATAGTATTCTTCCTATAATTTTATTACGGAGACTTATGCTGATTGAAAAAAAAATCTTAGTATAGATTAAACTTTTATTCTATACACTGACAACAAGAATTGTTATTCATTTCAACTTTCCCTATTTAAAGATTTATTAAAAACTATATTTTTCTCTGACCAAAGAAGCAAAAATTAGATTTAAAACTTTTGTACTCTGTAGTGAATATAAAAGTTAGAATATATTTAGAAAAAGTTGAAAGATTTTTTTTTATTAAATTTTGTAGCAAAAGGTTTTGTTTATAGTTTATAATTTTAAGTACACTTTCAACCCTGCGAGATTTTTACAGATTACCTAAATATAGAAGTAAGATGGAAAAAATATATTCACGCTATCTTACGTTAGTTTAAGAAATTAAATATTTTATACGGATAGGCTTAATAATATTTTTAAACATACATATTCGGAATTTACCGAAAACATATTTATTCGTTTAGACTATTCCTATCGTATCGAAAAACAAAAGTGTATAAGTAAATAATTCTGATAATTAGCATAAAAAAATGTATAATACTTTAAAAATAATATATTTCAAAAATAATTAAAGTAAATATTACATTAAACTCGTAAAGAAATAACTTACAATATACTGCATTTATTATTTTATGTTAAAATTAATAGATTTATGAATTAGAACACTTATTCATTTTAAGGAAGGCACTGAAAGATATAAGGTACATGATTTTTTTAAAAATGTATTACAAGTATTACAAAGATATTTTCCTAATTGTGATTAAGATAAATACACGGATATCAAGCATTTTTAGTTGTGTAAGGAGTAATATATTTCAATATTTAAATTCATAATCATACATATTTCGTTAAAAGTTTTTGTCTAGAATTTCTAATAAATAATATTCCTGAATATATTGATTTACTATACTGCAAAACAAATGCCATATAACTTGAATTGTTGCAACGTTTATCTTTGCAGAATGCATCAATGAGTTATTGAAATAATCTTTAGCAGTCAACTTCCTAGACTCAGAAAGATAAATCTAAGTTATTTGGCTGCCAAGCTCTAAATATATCTAAATCATAGGAGATATATATCTAATTTACATGAAATTTATTTGAATTTAGTAATGTGTCGTACTCATAGTTATGTAGTTTAAATTGATCATTAGGGAATAAAACTTCTCAAAAGGAACGACAGCGTTGCAGCATTTACTTTCTCTTGATAGTGATGCGTCTCAGTATGAAATTTATCATGCCAAATCTTATTTTTCTATTTGAAATGGAAGAAACTGCAAGAAGTCGTTTTAATACAGGATTAAATTTTATTTATTTAGTTTTTTTTACATCTCTAAATTTTTCCCGAAAGAACTATTATGACTGTCAAGTTTGCTTTAATTCATCATATTTAATGGGATTTTATGTTGGAGAAGTCCTTTAAAAAATGTTTGATCCAAGTATCTACGCTTTTGAGTATAATTTAACGCTCATTGGGGAGGTTGGAACAGCGTAGTAATAAATCAGGAAACGGTAGCAATTGCTTCCTAATAATCATTCTGCTTTGGGTATTCGTCCTTTTTCGTTAATTACAGTTCGTGCTATCGTATTTGAAAGGAAATAAGATACAAAATTTTAAAATAGAAGATTGCTCGTCTATGTGGGATTTTATTGGTAAAGTATTTTAAATTAATAGAGAGACACACACACATTTGTACTTTTATGCTCGTGAGGATTTTCACCGCATTACAGTGCTTCTCAAACTTTCTATGATATGATCCAATATTTAATCATAATTTCCATCGCCATCCATACAATAATAATGTATTGAATTAAATAATTATGTACTTTGACGCTAAAGTTACAATACGATTTAAACTTGTTAAGTGCCACCGGCGTATATAAACGTCTCACTCAGCCAAAGCATTATTTTCTCCGGACGCATATATGCGTCTTTCCGATCTTTTCTGAGCACTGCTTCATAAAAGCATTCCGAAGGCTATGGAATGCAATAAAAGGACCTTGGCAGTGTGTCCAGTGGCATTGAGAGGGAATCGCGTATCTTTTAAAGCAGTAGTTAGAGGATTAATTATAAACCGAACAAAATATCAAGTGTTAATTTTTGTATATAATTTTATATATGATAGCCCCATGGAGACACTGGTAATTATTAAACTTGTTCTTAAGAGGACTTGGCACCTTAAGTCAATTTTTGTATTTTATTTAGTTATATTCTGTGTATTATTATCTTTCGATTCATATATCACTTTTACATGTTGGATAAAACTTCATTTGAAAAACTAAATTATCAAATTAAGCAATTCGACCATCAAGCTTTTAGAAAAAAAAGCTTAAAAAGGTGTTTTGATTTTAAAAAAATCTGTTTTAAAAGAGAAATTATAACAATAAAAAAAGAAAGTGTAATATATAAAATAGAATATTAGCCAGGCATTACAAACATGTAATTTTTTTTATTTGTGAAAGTGTGCATGTTAAATTTCTGAATTAAGGTATTTTATATCAATAATTTCATAATTTCAGTTCTTATTCCTCATATGTTTTTTATACAAATATAATACTTCAATATTATGGGAAGAAATAAAAAGTAAAGTTTCTGTCATGATCAAAAAAATTTTTTTTAAATTTTTCCCCGAGTTTTCTTATACAATTAATACTCACTAAAATATTATATTATAAAATATATGGGTTAAAAAAAATAATGGAAAAATGCTATTATTTTGAAGAAAAATATACAGCTAATATTTTAAAGTGTTATTTTATTTTTATTTTTGCTTATAATAATTATATTTTTAGAATTATTAACTATAAACTGGTTTTTCTCAATTTGAACTTTTTCTCAATGAAAATGCTGCTCCTTCCACAATTATTTACCAATTACATCAATTTTTTTCTTGTGTGTTACATATAATACATGTAACAAAAATTTGGCATAGATTTTGCTATAAACTTAATAGTTTTTTTTTTAATAAAATGTAGGAGATTATGGCTTTTTTGTTGAATTTTTGCATACATATCAACATTTTATTTTTTGTCTCCAAAACTAATTAAGTTATTGTAAAACTGATCTCTAAAGTTGTTTAAAACATCCTTAAGAATATTTAAAAAATTCCAGGTCAAAAAATAAATAATTACAAAAGGAGTACAATTTTAAAATTTTCGAAATTTTCTTTAAAAAATTTAAAAATGTATAAATAATATTTGCAAAATTTCACCTCGTATCATTTTCTTGAATAGGTGCATTATATGAAATGTCTAAATATAATTTTTAAGTATATAAATAAAAAAAAATGTTGAAAAGGTGCCAAGTCCTCTTAAAACTTAGTATTGTTAAATGAATTATCAAATGCATTGTGTAGTATTAATACATGTATAAGTATATTACATAAGTTAAAATGTGTGTTTTATTTTTATTATGTAGGATGTTTTTTGTTTACTTTCAGTAAATTAGTAATTTTCTTAAATAATATTTTGTTTTAGACTTTTCAGTATGCTCGTTCCCCCTCGAAGAGCTATCACACCCCCCTGAGTGGATATTAACGTCGCACTGTTCAGCCACACGAGGGCTTTTGGCGACGGACCACGTAGTTTTGAATCATGGTCAAGTGACGTGGACGACACCTGAGCTGGCACCCCCTTCTTCTAACTACCACACCACACCAAAGGGAGGACGTTTCAGCTCTCGACAGATTTAACATGTATCGCTACCCTACACGGCAGGTCTTTAGAGGTACTCGGCTCGAACTCCTGACAACTGAAGCCATGATCCGATATCTTGACCACTCGGATACCGCGGCCACCCTAAGTGAGGCGTGTCCCACAATTTAAGAAGCGCTGCCGTATTATAACAAAAATAACTTGTGTATATTATTGAGTAATAAATTGTAATAATTAGCTTTAAAACAAAATTTAAAGTTTTATTTTATGCTCAAATGAATACATTATTGCTTTATTATTTATATTTGAATTATGCATATGCAGTTTTCCCTAACACTAATGTTGTCCAATTATAATAAAATATTCTAAGATATTTTCTAATGCATTTTTATTTAAAAATTATTCCTTTTAATTTCATGTTTATTGATGTTTTACAAATTTTCAAATTTTACATCTAAGAATATGGAAATGTTAATGCAATTTTAAAATAACATGTGATATTTAAAGATAATATAAAGATAGAAGCTGGATTCACTATACCTAAACCTTCAAACAAACGATATATCTAAACCTTTAAAAATACTTCAAAATATTATCAAAATATAAAAGAATTATTTCAAAACCTCTGGATTCAGAATTATGAAATTGTATCATTTAATTTAGAGTAATAATTTTCTGCTTTGAAATCTTAAGATCTTATAAATCTGTTACTTTTAAATTATACCATTTAATTTGTGTATATTTTCAAATCCTATGTATATTTATAATAAACTATCAATAGAAGTGAAATCCGTATCGTTTTTAAGATTCGTTTTAACTTTCAAATAAGTCTAAGGGTATTTTCCCCTTGGTAGCTGAATTATAGTACCGAATGTATACTCATTGAAAACAGTAATTATAATTATTATAAAGTACATTGTATGCAAATTAATACAAAATACTCTATTTTTCAGGTTTCTTGCTTTTAATATTAATTATACAAAACCCTTTTCATGTAAAATTAGCAAGGTATATATCAAGATATTTTAATTCTTTTTTAATATTCTCAAAAGCTTAAGACATTAAAAACACTGCCTTTTAATGGAAGATTTGTTTTTGAAGTGTCTTAAAAGTTTTGTGACTTAGAAAACAGAAAATAATGGTTAAACATCTCCTTTTATCATGATTAATAAAGATAAAACCAGGAGTTTGCTTCAAATTAAGTCATGGAACAACTGCTTTCGTAAAATATTTGATTTATTTTCAATGCTATATATCATGGAGAGAGTGAGGGAGAGTTACATTTAAGTCGCTTATTAAATATGCATCGGGGCTATTGGCGACAGACCACGTAAATTTGAATTATGATCAACTGACAAGAATGACACCTAAGCTGACACCACTTTCACACCACTGTTGCAGGAGAGGACATTTGAGTCTCGAGAGATATAATGTGCAGTGGCCTCCTCTACATGGTGGATATTCAGTGGTACTAGGCTCGAACTCATGCCACGTCAGCTACGAGTCCGTGACTTAGACCAGTGCTCCACAACCTTTTTATCGCTGTGGACCAGTCAACGTTTGATAATTTTACCGTGGCCCGTTGAGGGTGGGACACGTTGATTGTTTATATTTTAGATTGCTTTGATTTAACAATTTTAATTTAGTTACAATTAAATATGCCTTCAGAATAAAATATATTTACACCAAAAATGAATAAAAGAGCTTTAACGTGGAATATAAAGTGATTTCCGTGGAAAGTTGCGCAAATCCTAGAGAAATGCACCAATTTAAATAAAATGGCAATAGTTAAATATTCTTTAGTCCAGTGCTCCTCAACCTTTCTATCACCGCGGACCGGTCAACGTTTGGTAAGTTTACCGCGGCCCACTGAAGGATGGGACGTCGATTGTTTATACTTTAGATTGCTTTTATTTAATAATTTTAGTTTAATTGTATTTAAATGGACCTTCAGAATAAAATACAGTTATACCAAGAAATTAATATTAAGTTAGTTAACATATTCCTTGAGTTGACCGGCACTATTTGGTCAACGGACCAGCACCGGCCCGTGGACCGTGGATCACTGCTTTAGGCGGCCCGGCACTATTTGATCCATGAACCGTGGGTTGCGGATCACTGACCTAGACCACTAGTTTACCATGGTAACGTTATTTATGGAGTGAGTGATCGAGTGAATATTAACGTCGCACTTTTCAGCTACACGAGGGCTTGTTTTGAACCATGGTCAAGCGACGTGGACGAGACCTGAGCTCGCATCCCCGTGTCCTAACTACCCCACCACACCAACGGGAGGACGTTTGAGCTCTCGACAGATTTAACGAGCATTATGCCCCTACACGGTGGGTCTTTAGTGGTACTAGGTTCGAACTCATGATAAGGCCAGCCACGATCCGATACCTTAACCACTCGGCTGCTGTGGCCATCCGATACATATGGAAGGGATAGCTCAAGAAATATAAAGGAATTTTAAAGATCACGCAATATTAGTGTTATTTAATTGATAATGACAAAAAGATTGAAAATTATCGAACTTAATGTTTGTGATATTTTAATTTAGGTATTGTGTGATAGGTTTGTTATTTTTAATTCAGACGTTACATTTAAATTTATATATAAGCCTTGTTATTTATTAGATATATAAATAAAATATCATTTTATTTCAGAAAGATAGTGTAAAATAATTACTGATATTTTCTTTTATCTTTTCAGAAGCAATTGTAACGAAAATGATATTAAACGCATTGTTATTTATTATTATTATTTATAAAGAATACAGTTACATATATCAGTTTAGTTCAATTTCTGATCTGAAATACGCAAAATATTCTTCCATTTTACACATAACGCATTTTCTTGAAACGTTTAAACATTTTAGCTATTTTTTCAACACATTTCAGAACTTTTAGCAATCTGACAATGATTGCATATTTTTAACTAAAATTTCAGCTTTATATGCTTCATTTCTTATAAACCATTTTCTCTCTGTCTCACCTCTTACTATACTTCCTTTTTTCCAATTCTCTTCGATAGTACTTCGTGTATTTGCAAATAATAAATATTCCCTTTCGTTATCGAGACGAAGAAACAAAAAACGAACATTTTCCGGGCTTCCTTTCTTTTCCGTCTGCTTGTTACAAATTCCCAGACACTCACTTCACAACAAACAGCATTTTCAGTTATCTTAACTGAATTGTGAGGAGCATCAAATCAAATATTTTTCGACCCATTTCACTGGTCGACTTGTAGTACCGAAAATCCTGATTGATCGCAAATGGCCGACCAAATCATCCGCTTGGTTGGATTCTGCCAGTGGCCCCATAATCTTTCGGCCAATAGCTACACGCCGATGTTCGGTCCATTGCGTTCCGCTAATATGCAACCCATAAGGGAATGTGCAAGTGTCACGCACTACGGAAAGCATTCAAGACTGTCCCTTGGTTTTTTACGCCCCAAAAGAGGACAACATTGCGTCCAGAAGGACCGAACCGAAAGCACTAATAAATTCAGTGGGTATCTTAATGGACATAGAACAATAAAGATTTTCTCACATTTGGTGGTTTGCAAACTTTTTCCGTAAAGATTGAAAAAATTGGACTACAAAAACTAATCGACTGGTTTTTTTGCAGCGTATCAACAATTAGCAGAGAATGGGTTCAATATGTATTTTTGTTATAAATTTTGGAGACGTATTGTTTTTGATTTTATAGAATTACTTAATTAGTGCTAACATTTAAACTGTAGTTAATTTTTTTTAAATTAATTTCTTCAATATAGTTTGATATTTAATTATAAATTTATATTTAAAAGCTAAGGTTATGGCTTAAGAGTTTGTTGATTATTCAATATTTGCATATAATTGGAATGAATATACTTAAATATTTCACCAATTATATATTCAGTCCCACTTACTTTATTTGAACTTTCATGGCGACTTTCAAACAACTATACTCTTATTAATTTGTTTTTTTATTTTTCAACTCCTACTATTAGCTCACACTCTCTCTCTCTATTTTTTTTATTTATTTATCTTGGTGGAAATTTCAATCGTTAATAAAATACATTTTAAAGCGCTCAATTGTACTGAAATTTTATATACAGGATTATTTTGGAAGACAATACAATAATTTAATTATAATTAATAAGAATTAATTCATTAAAACTAATTATTCGTAGAATTAGAAATACAGTCACGTTGGTATCATTTTTGGCGATTTAGCGACCATTTTGGCGACATATGTCAAAAATTGAAAAGGTTTTTTTCCACATTTTAAAGCGCTCATTTGAGCTGAAATTTTCTATACACTATTGTTTTGGGTAAAAATACGATAATTTAATTATAATTCATTGAAATTAATTGAGTGAAATTAGTTATTTAAAGAATTATAGATACAGCCCCGTTGATTACATTTTTAGCGAGTTGAGTCAAAACTTTAAAAGATTTTTTTCTCACGTTTTAAAGCATTTAGTTGAACTGAAATTTTATATACACGGTTGTTTTGGATGACAATACGATTCTTTAACGATAATTAATAAAAATTAATTGCCGCTTATTGTTGTGATTCTGTCATATATATATACGTATTTATATATTAATTGTAACAATTTAATAAACTATTAATTGTAACTATTTTTCTTTGTTAATGTCAGTAGGAATTGACTTAATTTTTTTATATTACTTGTTTAAATGAAGTTTTTATTCAAGTGTATCTGTTATAAACGTTTCGTATCTTTTCCGTTACATCCTACAGATGTTATATGTAATGTACTCAGTATATATATACTTTTTATTCAGGTATTGGTCAAGATAATTTTAAGGCATATTTGTACTTATGAACGTAAATACTTTAAAGTGTTTATCATAATTTTATTATAAAAAATACAAGTTAATATTTATGGTTTAAGCTTTTTTTATTTCATGTGATAATCAAAAATTCAAAAAAAAATTATTTAGCTTTGCTTAGACATTTACGGTAACTTATTTAATTGTAAATCATGTCATGCTAAAATTTAAATATTTCAATAAAAATGGAATTTTTCTTTAGATTATTTAACTATTTGAAGAAAAATTTACATGCTCTATATTGTACATATTTTCTGATTGTCTAAAAAAAATGTTTTTCTTGTTTCCTTTCATTAATTTAATTCCAGTTTAAAAGCTAGACAATAAAGTAATAAGAAATAATATTCAACTAAACCATATACTTGGAGAATTATTTTCTATTTTCTGTACCATTTCGTTAAGCTCTAAGAAAAATAATAATAATAATAACCGAGCAAAATAATTTTTGTCCTTTACAAAGGGATTTAATACTTTATTACATTAAATTAATTTAATATTAAGCTTTCTGGTTTTTATTTAGATCGCAATACACTTTTACTATACATTAAACAGGAAGCGAAATTCTTTCTGAAACGATTTGTCTGTTGTTTAAATTAAAACGAAAATATATAATAATAAACTACTCTTCTTTATTTTTCTATAGCATTAATATTATTATTAATTTTAGAGTAAGTATTCATTTTATCCAAAAATAAGTTTATAAGATCGTGAAATATGTTAAGATTTTTGTATACCCCATTCACTTTATATTCATTTTTATTCATTGAAATAATATTAAGAACAAGGTTAAATTTTAAAAGCACTTACCATAACAATTCACACTTTCTTGTAAATCAGTTTATTTTGAAACAGTAGTTTGAATAATGTAAAACAACATATTTTAAAACTGCCTGGATACGAAGAATAATTAAAACTTTTCCCTTTTTTTTCTAGGTATACAATTCTAAATTTATATGGGACTACAAGTTGAATGACTAAAACAGTTTATAATTTTAGCTCTTTTAATTTTAATATAATTCATAGATTCACATGGGGCTTGTAACTCTTGTTTGTTGAATTTATTTTGAATTCATGTGTGTATGTGTCGGATTAATATAAATATTTCTCTCTCAAATCCACTCAACATTTCAAATTATAATATCATAAAATTTTGATAAGAATTCAATTTTTTCTTTGTGCTGTACACACACAGAGAACTACTTACTAAATTTAGAACAGCCGCTGATAATTTTTTACTCTTCTTTTGCACATTTACATGAATATTAACTACGAATTAGCAACGAATTTAATTTTCTTCTTAAAAGGCTAATTCTAGTTTTACTTTTTACCCTCTTTTAAATAAAACTTAAATAATTTTATGATATATCATTTTTTTAGATAAAGTCAGTAATTTATTTCAAACAAATACATACATTAATATTATGTGTTTGATATTTCCTTTTTTTTTTGGAAAAACTAAAATTAAATTATTTCTTTTGTATAGTAGCCGTTTTCAGGGCTTTTATTTAATGAAATCTTAAAACTTTAAAACATTAATATTTTAAATTTAAAGTTTTAAAACATTTTTATTTAATTTTTTTAATGTTTGTTTAATTTTTTTTTTTTTTTTTTTTCAGGCGTTTATTGATTAGAAAACTGGTATCTGGAACAAAATAAATTCCATTAAACCACGAATAACTTTATTTTACATATTAACTTGCTATAAAACAATTCCATATTGATAGTTAATCAAAACCAACATAATGTGTGAGCGAAATTTTGGAGGAAACTTCCAGGGACCAACTCAGATAATTTCATTGCCTTTTGTTTGCAACAAAGGCACCTTGAAGTTAAGTCCCCTTATCAGATTGACAAGTCAGTCCCTTTCCTGCATTTGGACTTGGCCTTGACTTTTATCACATCATTCCGACGGCAGGTTCCATTATTTCATCACGCTGGACTTTTGTCTCCCCTCTGTCTTAGTGTAGGTCACTGGAGAGAGCTTAATGGATTTCCTCGACTTATTGTGCCGGGTTATCAGGTTCTAGGATAGCCAAGCAGAGCAAGATGATAAAGAATCTCAGATATTAAGGGCAAAGAAAGCAATCGGGGTTGTTTTTCGTCCAAGAATTTGGCTTATAAGGCAGTGCTTCTCAAACTGTGGAGCGTGCCCCCTAGGGGGCGTGATAATCCTAGGAGGGGGTGCGAGCATATTGAAAAGTCGAAAACGAAAAGTTATTTAAAAAATTATTGATTTGTTTAAAGTAAAAATTCAAAAAACTTTCTGATACAATGAAAAATAAATGATGAAAAATAAATATAAGAATATAATACACTTATAAATGTATCAGTACTGACCACAGTATTGTATGATTAATTTAACATTACCAAGTTAAGAGAGAACAAGTTTAATAATTAACAGGGCTTGTCATATATAAATTGATATGCAACAATTAACATTTATCTTGATAATTTTTACGGTTTATAAAACCTTAAATGTGGATTAAAAGTTACAAGGTTCGTTCCACAATGCGACCTTTTTGCACGTATGCAAGAGGATGTGGTGTATTTATGGGGGAGGGGAAGGGAGAAGGTGAATAAATAAAAAAAATCCTCTGAAATAAGTAAATCTTTGCATTCCAAAGCCTTCGGAATAATTTCCTGAATAGCAGTGAACAGAAAAGATTGTATTTCGGAAAGACGTATACATACGTCTGGAGCAATTTATGCATAGAGACGACGACGAGAGCTGAGCGAGATATATATATTCGCTAGAGGCAGAGAGGTTTAGCTCGTATTGTAGCTTTAACATCAAAGTATCGTGTTATCGAATTCAATACATTGTTATTGTACGTAGGGGGGCGCAATGAAAACTATGATTGAATATTGGGTCGCAATGATTGAAACTTTGAGAAACACTGTTATAAGGAGATGTATAGATGTATTCCAGACAAAAATAAATTCATCGTCTCACTTCTTAATTTTGTTAGAATCAGTAAAATTTCAGAGTGCAAATAATTTATTAAATATATTTTTAAGTACATATTTTCAGATAAAATTGAAACAGTTTTAAAATTATCATGACTAAGAATGCTTACGTTTCTTCTAATCATACAAATTATTCAAAACAGCATTTGAAAAATGTGTCTGTAGATGTGTGTGACTTCACAAATATTTAATTTATAAAGATAATACCACTCAAAAGTAAATTTTTAAGTAAAATACATCAATGCGTACTTAAATATTTCAATTAAAAGTGTCCGATTACGTACGAAACCATGATTTTAAAAAAGCGCATAAAAGGATAATTTTCATGATACTTAGTGTCACTCAGATCAGAATACATGCGTGAAATTGTTTTAAGAAGATTTTGACAAAAAATTTATTTAAATATGATAGTTTGTCAAAAAATTAACTTAGAATAATCTTTTTTCCAAATGTTTTCTTTTTGTGAAAAAGGCTTCTATTATAATAATATTTTGCCTGTTCAGATAGCTAAGACCTCTGTACAGAGGCTAAACTAGAATTTTTGAAAAATTCACATTTTCAGAGTTAACACGAATTGAAATAATTATTGGCATTTTTTTCTTAAAGTTGCTTCCCTCTGTTGTCGTAAAATATGAATAAACCCACTTCAAAGTTATATATTTCAAAAATTCTAGTTGAGACTCTGTAGAGAGGTCTGAGCTACATACAGGCAAAATATTATTATAATAGAACCATTTTTCACAAAAGGAGAACATTCGGAAAAAAGATTATTCTAAGTTAATTTTTTGCCAAAATATAATATTTAAATAAATTTTTTTTGTCAAAAAATGTCCTTAAAATAATTTTATGCATATATTCTAATCTAAGTGACACTAAATATCAAGATAATTATCCATTTATGCGCTTTGCAAAATCAAGGTTCCGAACGTAGTTGGATACCTTTAAAGAATTTAATTTTGTAACTTGCAATCCATAAGAATTGTAATCTTACAAGTAATTGTGAAATGTGAGCTGGAATAATCTTTACTATCTTCTAAAGTGTATCAATTCGAATTTTCCACTTTTACGCCACTGATATATTTTTATATTCATTTATTTCCAATATGTCCAGAAAAGAGGGTTCGTTATATATATATATATATATATATATATATATATATATATATATATATATATAAAGCAAACCCAATCGCGGTATTTTTTTCTATTTCTATTTTTTCATACTTTTGCCAAGTGCTGCTATTCAGCCATCCCCATGATTTGAATTTGTATTTGAGTTCAAAAATTTGGCAATAACTCAGTACTCAGATTTATCGAGGGCTATACATTTTTTAATACAATTTTTGGGTAAGATACCTTTTTCTTGTAATGGATTTAGATATTCCATCCAGTATTTTCAATAGGTGTTTGCTCAGTATTTTTAACACAAAGGGAGAAGGTTGGCTGGCCAAAAAACATGTTCAACCTCACTTTTATATAACTTATTATTATATGTATATGAGCTGGCCTAAGTCATCAATGTTTGTAAATACTGTAACAACCATATATTTTTAAATTCTATATTTTATAAAGTTTCTATAATATATCCTTTCTAAAATCTTATGTCTGATTTATTTTATAGTTTTTTTTTCAGTTTTGATGATTCTTGATTTATTTATCTCTCTATAGTAGAGAATTTTGACTGTATATATATATATATATATATATATATATATATATATATATATATATATATATATATATATATATATATATATATATATATATATATATATATATATATGTATATATATATAATTATATATATGTATATATATATATATATATATATATATATGTATATATATTTGTATATATATATATATATATTGTATATATATATATTGTATATATATACACTGCTGGACAATTGCTAAGGACGGATAACACTATCATCCATAGCAACCACAAAATGAAAGGAAGCAAAATTTGGAAAATTAGAATAAGTGCGGGATATTAGTAAGAAGAAGTATGAGTATTCAAATTTTTTTTCCACGTCTGTTCATCACGTGATAGCGTTCATAAGAGCTTTAAAGGTTTTGACGCGTGTGGACAGTTGTTGTTTCAAGTCAAAGTTTTACAGGAAAGATTTAATAGACGAACTTAAAATTTTTGCATGTCTTCCCGACATCACATAGATGATTTTATGCGTGGCCGAATTATTGGAAAGATCGAAGAAGGGCGAAAAGTAACAGATGTTGCCAGGGAGTTCGACATCGCTCACAGCGTTGTTTCACGCCTGTGGAAGTCATTTAAACTACTGGAATGTGTAGTAGACGGCACGGGGAGGTCGTGTTAGAAGTACGACGCCTGCAGAAGACAGATATATCGTCCTATCAGCATAAAAGAACAGGCGCACCACAGCTCAGCAGGTGGCAAATCAGTTTCTTGCTTCCTCAGGAAAGCAGCTCTCCCGAAAAACTGTTGCCAGACGTTTGAGGGGAGGAGGACTATACGCACACAGACCTGTTGTGTGTGTCCCATTGACCAGACAGCACCGTACTGCCCGTTTACAATGGTGTCGTGAGCATCACAATTGGACTGAACAGGACTGGGCATGCGTACTATTCTCAGATGAGAGTAGGTTCAGTCTGTCATCGGATTGTAGACGCCAACTGATCTGGCGCGAGAGTGGTACTGCTTATCGTCCAGAAAATATCCAGGAAAAGGACAGATATCCGACATGCAGTATCATGGTGTGGGCCGACATCATGATCAATGGCCGCACGCGCCTACATGTGGTTGCGAATGGGACTATGACGGGCCAACGATACATTGATGAAGTTCTACTTCCTCATATTCGTCTTTTCCGTGGTGCTGTCGCTGATAAATTTGTTTTTATGGACGACAACGCAACATGTCATCGAACATTCGCTGTTCAAGATTGTCTAGACAGCGAGGGTATTCAACGTCTCGTATGGCCAGCGCGTTCTCCAGATCTAAACCCCATTGAAAATGTGTGGGATGCTTTGGGGACGCAAGTTGCTGGTCGAAACTATCCTCCGACAAACAAGAACACCCTCATCCGTGCACTCACAGAGGAATGGGATAAATTGCCTCAACAGCTGCTGGATAATGTTGCGCAAAAGTATGGTACGACGTGTGGAATGTTGCATCACACTCCACGGTGGACATATCCCGTACTGATACCTTTCTTTAAGGTTCCTGCTTACTTTTAGATGCATTGTTCCATTTCTCCGTACGCAGATCAAATGAACATTTTTTTTTCAGATGTTTCACAGCTTTTGTACTTTCCAGAACAATAAATATTCTTTATTCTAATGTCTGAACAGTGTGGCAACTATATTTTATCCTACTAGGCCTCTTATCTCGCTTAATGTTATACTACATAGCAATTTGTGATCCGTCCTTAGCAATTGTCCAGCAGTGTATATATATGTATATATATATTTATTGTATATATATATACATATATATATAGTATATATATATATAGTATATATATATATATATATGTAGTCAAAATTCTCTACTATTGAGAGAATAATAAATCAAGAATCATCAAAACTGAAAAAAAAACTATAAGATAAATCAGATATATACACTCTGTCGCAAAAAAATATATGCACCCAGAAGAAATCAAGCTACAATCACGAAACTCGGCAAGAATGTAGTCTGGTAAGAGATATGCAAATGATTAAAATTTCGAAGCCAATGAGACAAGGCTAAGTGTGCTATGCGCATATTAGTTGCGCAACTGGGAGAGTTTAAAAGCATGAGTACGAGCGCCGTACGGCTATCCAAACGAATCTGATGACTTTGATAGACGATATTGAGACTTAGGATGCCTCCAAGACGTAACCGGCGGCAGTACGAGCAGCTGATGGACTTTGATAGGGGCCGTATAATAGGCCTCAGAGAAGCAGGTTGGTCGAATAGACGTATCGGCCGCCACCTCGGTCGGGCAATATGGTAGTTGCTCGGTGTTGGCAACAGTGGATCACAGAAGGTAGAGTGTACCGTTGCGGAGGATCAGGACGTCCCAGGAACACAAATGATCGCGAGGATCGTGCAATCAGAAGAGTGGCCACTTCGGCACCAACAACGTCGCTAGCATCGATTCAACGCCACTTACCTCCTTCCAGACATCCATTGCCATCAAGAGAAACCATAAAGGGGAGACGACTGACCGAAGTTGGCTTGAGGAGCCGACGTCCGCTAAGACGCTTATCACTGACCCACATCATAGGCAGTGTCGACTGGATTTTGCTGACCTCGGGCAACTTGGAGTGTGACAGACTGGAGACGTGTCATCTTCAGTGATGAATCCCGATTCAGTCTCAGTGATGATGACCACCGCACACGTGTCTGGAGGCGCACCGGCCAGCGGTCCGATCCGGCATTTATTGTCGAGGCGGCATACAGCAATTTCACAAGGTGTGACAGTGTGGGGAGCAATTTCTTGGGACACACGATCATCTTTAGTGGTCCTTCAAGGCACTTTGACAGCTCGCAGATACGTGGACGATATTTTAACGCCGATTGTGCTACCCATGCTATCAAGTCGCCCAGGTGCCATTTATCAACAGGATAATGCTCGTCCACATACTGCGCGACTCTCCCAACAATGTCTTCAAGGATATGACATCCTACCATGGCCTGCCAGGTCACCAGATCTTTCGCCAATAGAGCATGTCTGGACGCGCTGGGAAGGCAACTGCAGCCGTCCCGAGATACAGGAGAATTAACTGCGCAGATGCAAAGACTATGGCAGGATCTTTCACAGGGGGTCATAAGTGATCTAATTGAATCGATGCCACGCCGAATTTCGGCTTGTATAGCTGCCAGAGGTGGCTTTACTATTTACTGATTTTTAACCTTTTTTGCAAGCTGTAACCGCTTAATAAAATGATATTTTGTTCTGAATTTTTAATCATTTGTTTATTTTCATATACACTACATGCATACCAAATTTCGTGAATGTAGCTCAATTTCTTCTGGGTGCATATATTTTTTGCGACAGAGTGTATATATATATATATATATATAGTATATATATATATATAGTATATATATATATATAGTATATATATATATATATATATATATATATATATATATATATATATATGTGTGTATGAATGTATAAATGCATATTTATATATTCATAACTAGTGAAATTGTAAGTAAATTTGAAAAGTATATTAATATTAAGCATATTAAACATTTCATGTTTGGTCTTAACAAAAAAGCAGATAGTTGTCTTTCACGTTCCTTTAATTGATGATTATTTTACAGATTGTCAAATCTTAGATTTTGTCATAGATATTAATATGTTATTAGTTAATAAGTACAAAAAAGTACTTGTTTTTCTAAAACTGAATACTTCACTTTTTTCTGTCCTTGCTTTTGATTAAATGTTTTTTAATACAGTTAATTTATTAAAGGTTTTTATAAACATTTGTCAATTTCTTTAGTAAATGTTAGTACTAAAGTTAATATAGCAAAAATTTAATTATAACAAAAAATTATTTTGTCAATCTTCAATTGCAATAATAGTTCAGTCTCTCAAAATGTAGAGTTGTAAATGCTTGAATTTTTTCCACTAATTTATTGACGAGCATCAATAACATGTGGTAACAGGTGATTTGAGTATTACTGAAGAAAATATTTTAAGTGATAGGTTGAAAGTGGCGCTGATTTGGTATAATTTAATTCAAATTTAAATAGAACTTTTAAATAATAAATTAATAGGATTGAAATACATTTATAACAATATTTCAGCAGTTCAATATTGTCATGTTTCGTAAACATTTCAACGAAAGAGTGGTCCAGTGGTAATTCCACCGCTAGTGGAACTGTTGATCTCGGGTTCAAAACCTACCGATTGCTACTCGCCGGTTTTTTTAAAATTTGATTTAAATTGACTCTCTGGAATTTTACAGAGAGTAGCAGCGTATGCAAATTTATGTTAGTTTAAGGGTTATATAGGGAAAATCGATTTTTTTATTATTATTTTATTTTATAAAGTAAACCTTTCTGAGTGTTCTAAAAGAAACCGCATGCAGATATTCTCAATAGAACGGACGTTATTAAGAAAATAAAATAAGTAGAAAAGGCGATTTAAATATTGTTTACATTTGGCTGCAGGGTGACAGCTGCGTTTCTCTGTTTCTAATATTTTCATTCTAATTATTATCAAATGCTTGAATCTAAGCCTCAAATATTATTATTGTTGTTCTGAATATTAACTACAACTTCTACTACCTTTATAAACTTCTACTTCTACTTTGTTTTGATAAAGTGAATCTTGAATTTATACTCGCTCGTTTTTGATTTTCATACCGTATCTTATTCTAAGATAAGTTTTAGGAAAAATATTATTTTTTTTTTTTTTATAATTTTTGAATGATGAATTCGACTGAATCTGCCAAAAGAGACTATCTGGTAAACGTCCTAAGAAAAGGAAGTTTACTGGTAATATGCATACGAGATGCAAAGCTGTACACAGTGTGGATGAATCACTAAACAACAGTGCATCTGGAAAAAGATTCGGCTGCAAGATGTTGATTCATCTTTTATTGAACATGATGACTGTTTTGATGGCTATAGAGTGTTTGATAGAACTATCATGTTTACAAACATTCAAAACTTTGCTTCTAGCAAAAAATGTGGTGGTGATATTAAACTATCAGAAAAATGTGTTAGAGGTTTGTTTTTCGATTGAATGCAAGAATTGTAAAGACTTGTGTTCGTTTAGAAATTCAAAAATGCTGGGTAAAAGAAAAAATATTCCAGAAATAAACAGACGTTTTGTATATATGCAATAAGGACAATTGGACAGGGTCATGCAGCAATGACAACTTTCTGGGGTGTCATGGACTTTCCTTCTCCAGTTGCTGAAAAATCCTATAATAACATTATAAACAAACTACAATTGTGTAGTAAAGAAGTCGCAGAAGCTTCAATACAAAGTGCAGCTTTGGAAAGGGTAACTTTGACAAATTCTTCCGATATAATAATTAGTGGAGATGGAACATGGAAAACCCGTGGCTATTCTTCTCGTGTTGGTGTGTGTGCTGTTATAGGAGACAAAACAGGAAAGTGTATTGATACGGAAGTGATGTCTTCTTTCTGTAAAGGATGTGATTCTTGGAAACGAAGAAAGGGGTCACCTGCTTACAAAAAGTGGAAAATTCTTCACGTTAAAGAATGTTTGAAAAACCACAATGGTTCAGCTGGCATGATGGAGACTGTGGGAATGGTTCGTATATTTCAGCGTTCATTAAGTCATCGTTCTGTGAGATATACATCTTACATCGGGGATGGCGATTCCAAAACATTCTCATCTATTACTGCATCCAATCCGTATGGAGAAGATATCACAGTTTCAAAAATTGAATGTGTTGGATATGTTCAAAGGAATGGGAACTCGTTTACGAAAATTAAAACAAATGAGCTCAAACTCAGTGATGGGAAGTCGATTGGGGGAAAGGGAAGGTTGACCGACAGAATGATCGACTTAATTACAACGTACTATGGAAATGCAATCCGACAAAATAAAACATACCTGTCAGATATGCGAAAAGCTGTTTGGGCTGTATATTTCCATATACGTTCAAGCGACGAAGAACCATTGCAGAGTTTTTTTTTGTCCCGTAGGTCCTAATTCTTGGTGTAAATATCAAAATCAAGTAGTAGGGTAGTGTGGAAACTTTTAGACACAGTAACAAATTGCCAGTGGCAGTAATGGATACCATAAAACCTGTGTTTAATGATCTATCACAACCTAAACTTCTACAAAAATGTCTAGGGGTAAAACCCAAAATAATAATGAATCCATTAACTCATTAATATGGAAATTATGCCCAAAAACTTTAGGTTGTGGTAAAAAGATTGTTGATATATCTACAAATGAGGCAATTGTCATTTTTAATGATGGCAATCAAGGCAGACTAAAATGTATGCAATCGCTTGGTCTGACTGTTGGTCAATTTGCACATAAATTTGTTACACTTGTAGATATAAAAAGAATTCAGACTGCAGAAGTACATTTTAATCTCCGCACAAAAAAGTACGACAGGCTAAAAAGAATGCAATTTAAAACTACTTGTAAGAAATTAACTGAAAAGAGGGAACATCATATGCATGTGGCGAATTTTAGCATTTTAGAATCATAGTAATACACTGCATTCATATCACAAATTGTTTAATATTTATAATAAGTAGTTGTTAATTAAGGTATTGATTGTTTTTAAGTAATATTTATAAATTTTTAACTTTATTTTGGAGAAATGAATCACTTTGTTGTATTTTGATTATTTTTTAGCTTTTGATATCGTTTCGATGCTTGTACTGCATTGGTATAATATATGTTTTTAGTTATAATAATTTTAATAAATTGAAGTTTATTGACTAAAAAACTTCACATTAGTTTTAATTTAAATTTAGTTGTTGTTTGAGAGTAACCAGAATAATATATATATATAACTGTGGTAAATTTTACGTTTGATGTCAATTTTCTCAGAACGTCATTTTTACTCATTACGCGCATGAAATTTTCAAAACCGTGCCATGGAAAATGATAAAATTTTTACTGTAGATTCGATCATATCTGTACTTAAAATAACGAACCAGTTTGAATTTTTAATGAAAAATTTAAAATTACAAATATAAAATAGCAAAAATTTTTTAAAAAATTTTATAGTTAAATTTTAAATTGTTATAGTTTACTAAAACTTTTAAATCAGTGTTTCATGCTTCGTCATTTTAAAGATAACAAAATTTCCAACACTGAGCAAAAATTTCATCAAAAAATATTGGTAACTTTTTTTATAAAGCTGCGCGTAATGCATATCACTTGCGAAAAGAAAACAAAAATTTCTTTTGTAATTATCTAATTAAAAATTTATCCTAATTAGCACTGTGTTTTTTTGTTGGTTATGTTTTAAGTAAAGTAATATCTATTTGTTTATTCCTCCAAAATTTACATTCCAGGAAACAATAATAAAAAAATTATAGAGCTTTAAAGAGCTCACTATTTTTAACCATTTTCAACTTTTTAAAAGGTATGTGACCCCTTAAGTACTTCTAGAATATTCTAGATGTCACCACTGTATCGTATATAAGCAGCTTCCCTCAAGCTGGAGTTCAGTTCGTCTTGTGTATGATCAAATAGATCACGATTGCCTTCAATAAATTCTCATTGCTTTATTCAACCGTTGTATAGCTATCTGCTCTACTCTAAGAATCTTCGTGACATTATATTGGTGGAGGCGCCGGGTTTACTTAATCCACAGTGGCAGAAATAGAAAAGTGTAGGCGAAGCCGTTGTTTACAAGGTATTTCACCTGAATTTGGACTCTTGATTTCACCTACTAGGCGTAAATCTCCAGAAGACATGTCGCAAGACTCTGAATGTCAAACATTCCCGATATTCCCTTTCGTGCAGCCAGTTAGAGCACCATTAATTTTTCATGGTGAGGCAGGTGACGATCCATCAAGATGGCTTAAGGAATACGAACAAATAGCAAAATTTAACCGATGGGATGACACTATGTGCCTTGCAAACGCCTTTTTCATTTTAAAGGGTACCGCCAGGCTGTGGGCTGTGGTACGAGAATAACGAACAAAACCTTAGTTCCTGGGAAAAATTTCCAGAAGAGCTAAAGATTGCGTTTGGTTCGACGGAATTATTCATAAAACAAGCTGAACGTGAGCTCAAGAACCGAGCGCAGGAAACTGGTGAGAACACGCAGTCTTATATTCAAAGTGTGCTAGTACTCTGCCATACGGTCAATCCAAAGATGACCGAAAATGAGAAGGTTTCTCATCTTATGAAAGGCATCGCAGAAGACGTATACCAGTCTTTACTTGTTAAGGACATTAGTTGTACCTCTAATTTCATCAAGGAGTGTCAACGCATTGAAGAAATGAATCAAAGACGTATATCCAAACACCGGTTCACAATATTACCAAATGTTTTTCCTGTAGCATCCATAGGAGAACATGAGGATTTCGCAACCCTCATTAGTCACATTGTGAGGGAGGAAGTTCAAAGAATGTTAGCCACAGAGTGAAGCAGAATATCCAGGTAGAATCCCCATCCCTCGACGAAGTCATAAGAGAAGAAGTGCAGCAAGCACTATGTCCTGTAATCTCTTCTAGATCTGTAGCAGTAAATAGAAGAAATGAACCACCAAGAAGACCCAGGGCGTTTGCAAATGTTGTACGCCAACCAAGGCGTTCTGTCGAATCTTTACATGTCCCTAGGCAGACAGATGTGTGGAGAACCGACGATAACAGACCAGTTTGCTTCCATTGTGGGAGACCAGGCCACGTAGTTCGTTACTGCCGTGAACGACGAGCTATTTTCGATGTATACAGAAGCCACCAAGCAACCAACAGTCAGCCACCATCCCTTAACTTATCCCCTGACGAATGCAGCCGCCAAGTGATTAGAACACCATCACCTATTCCAAGCAGTGAAAGATCACCAGTACGCCGCTATAGATCACCCTCTCCCTATGGCCGACGTAGTCCCAGCCAATCCCATCCGCCGAGACGAGGAAAACTAAGTGAGGCAACCTTCCTTGGAGGTGAGGCCGCTGGTTTTTCAAATCCTCCGGCTGCCGCAAAAATGAGTGGGAATCACCTAGACGTTACAATTGATGATTTACCAGCAAAACTCTTGTGAACTCTGGCGCCTCATCATCGGTGGTATCTAAGAAATTCCGCTGATATCTTAAAAAATTGATGTTTCCCGCTCATAACCACACTGTCCTTAAAGTCGCCAATGGAAATTATGTACACCTGAAAGGGATATGTACCTTCCAAATTGGAATAAGTGGTCGAATTCTTCCATTTGAGTTCATAGTTTTACCTGACTGCAGCCATGACTTTATCTTGGGATGGAACTTTTTCAAAGCATCGGGAGTTCTTATAGACCGTGGACGATCTGAGCTTACTCTTGACGACGTGGAAGTCACTTCAGAGGAGATTGTTTTTTAACCTTTACGCCTGTGTGTCATGAAAGATTGTAGACTACCAGCATATTCGATAAGGAAAATTCCAGTATTAAATCACTGTAGAGAAGACTCTGGAAATGTAATTGTCGAGGGTTCCAAACTGTTGGCTCTTAAGAAGGAAGTTTTTATGCCTTCAATGCTTGTCACATTAAGGCGTGGCAAAACAGAAATATGGATCGTCAATGGACAATCACAAGAAAAAGTCATCCCTAAAGGCATGTGTGTTGCTTTTGCAGAACCATTCTGTCCCGATTGCATCGATACAATTTCTGAAACCTCAAGAACCCCTACAGAAATTTCCGAAACCAAGCAATCTTTTGAATTTCTAAAGATGATTTCCCCTGACCTTGATGCTAATCAAAAACGAATGTTAGTAGACGTGCTGCAGGAGTATTCAGAAGCATTTAAGGAGAGCAAAAATGTTACTCCCCAAATTACCGTGAATCATCGTATTAATACAGGTGACAATTTACCTGTAAAACAGAGAGCGTATCGTGTGTTCCCAGCAGAGCGTCGTATAATTTACGATGAAGTAGAGAAAATGTTAAACATGAGAATAATACTGCCTTCGGAGAGTGCATGGTCATCTCCTGTCATCTTAGTACGCAAGAAAGACAATACCTGGCACTTTTGTGTGGACTACAGACGTCTCAATAGAATTACTAAGAAGGGTGTGTACCCTCTCCTTCGTATAGATGATACACTTAATAACCTGCAAGGATCAAAATTCTTCTCATTCATGGATCTTTCGTCAGGATATTGACAAATTGAAGTTGACGAAGCAGATCGAGAAAAACTACGTTCACATCACACCTGAGTGTTTATACGAATTCAAAATTATGCCTTTCGGGCTGTGCAACGCTCCAGCCACATTCGAGCGGATGAGGGACAATCTTTTACGCCACCTAAAATGGACAATGTGCATCTGCTACCTTGATGACATCATTGTATTTTCTGAGACCTTCGACGCTTACGGAGCGTACTAAAATGTATCCAAGATGCCGGTTTTGATTTAAATCCTAAAAGAGTGCGTGTTTGGTAGCCAGCAAATCAAGATCTTGGGGCATCTCGTGTCCGAAGGGGGTATAATGCCCGATCCAGGAAAGGTTAGAGCAGTTCAAAACTTTCCAGCTCCTAAGAATATACGAGACGTCAGAAGTTTCTTAGGATTATGCTCCTACTACCGTTGGTTTATTAAGGACTTTTGTCTGAAGGCTCAACCTCTCCAAGAACTTGTAAAAAAATGATTTCAAATTTACATGGAGATCAGATCAAAAGGAATCCTTCGAGAAATTGAAGACAGCCCTCACATTCGAACCGGTCCTAGGAAAATTCGATGAACAGACCCGCACAGAGCTGCATGCAGATGCAAGCGGTTACGGTCTAGGCGCCATGTTAGTCCAGATACAAAAGGGGAAAGAAAAAGTGATTGTCTATGCTTCAAGAACCCTTACGAATGCCGAGGGGAATTATTCGACGACTGAACACGAATGGCTTGCTTTTGTATGGGCTGTCGATAAGTTCCGACCGTATATTTTTGGAAGACACTTTAAAATCGTAACTGATTACCATCCCCTTTGTTGGCTTACAGGACTTAAGGATCCGTCAGGAAGACTTGCCAGATGGGCTCTCCGTCTTCAAGAGTACGACCTAGAAATTGTTTATAAAAGTGGAAAGAAGCACAAAGACGCTGACAGCCTTTCAAGAAACCCTGTTGAGGACGAAGGGTTTCCTTATGAGCAAAAAACTACCTTGACATCATTTTCTGATATCTCCGGAGAGCAAAGAAAAGATCCGGAACTATCCAAATTAATTCATACCCATTAAAAGGCAGAACCAGTTACGAAAAGTTTTAATCTCATCGATGGAATGCAAGAACAACTTCGATCAAAATGGAAGAAAATGGCTGTCAATCATCGCAAGCATCTCCATCTTGAAATTCTGCATGACGTTTCAACTGCTGGATATCTAGGCTTCGCAAAAACGTACGGTAGAATTCGGAAGCGCACTTCTTTTGGTCAGGATTGTATAGGAGTGTACGTCGCTACGTCATGCATTGCCGAGGAGTATCAAAGAAGGAAATGAGTTCCTCAGAAAATCCCCTGGTCTACTCATACCAATTCCTCTAGCCTCCCGTGCCTTTTCAACGCGTTGGCATAGATCTTCTTCGAAGGTTTCCTATGTCAACGAAAGAAAATAAATGGATTATCGTTTGCACGGATTACTTATCTCGTTTCGCGGTCACAAAAACTTTACCAACTGCCGAAGCTGAAGAAGTAACAAAATTCATTACCGAAGAAATTGTGTTGAAACATGGAGCGCCCCGAACTATTTTAGCCGATCGTGGCAAAGTTTTGGGTCGAAGCTGGTGACAGAACTTGGTCAATTATGTAGCTCTAAGCACAAAAAGAGGACTGGATATCATCCCCAGACGAATGAATTAACCGAGAGGTTTAACAAAACTTTGGAAGATATGCTTTCAATGTACGTCGGCGTGGAGCAAACAAACTGGGATGAAATTCTTTTTGTCACTTTTGCGTACTATACTGCGAAACAAGAAACAACGGGTTACACTCCTTTTTATCTTCTCCATGGTCGAGAAGCCGAAATCACACTTGACACTGTGTTTCCATACATCGCTGAAGGATCAGAAGATGACTATGTGAGTCGACTCATAACTCGAGCGGAAGAATCCAGACATCTTGCCAGAATCAGAACATTAGAAGCACAGCACAGGAACAAAACCAGATATGATGCCAGACACCGGAGTGTATCATACCGACCTGGCGAACTAGTTAAGGTTCTTACGCCTGGTTAGGAAAATTTGTCTGAAAAGCTGTTAAAGCGTTACTTCGGTCCTTACCGAGTTGTAAGAAAACTATCCAAAGTTACATATGAAGTTGAAGAATTAGAACATTCAACCCGGAGAAGGAAATCTACACAGGTTGTGCATGTTTTACGTATAAAAAAGTATTATACCCAAGAAGAAGCACAGGAACGTATTCTAACAAATGGCACCGAAAAACTCCCAAGTAATTCTCCAGCTGATGCTACATATAATTTTGGGACGGACAAGAGATACTCCACTCGACTCTCCTGGAGAAATGACGAGATCCAGAACGCGAACGTAAAGCAACTATAGACTAACATCGAGACGATGTTATTTTAAGGAAGGAATAATGCCATGTTTCGTAAATATTTCAACGAATGAGTGGTCCACTGGTAAAGCCTCCGCTAGTGGAACTGTTGGTCTCGGGTTCAAAACCTACCGATTGCTACTCGCCGTTTTTTTTAAATTGACTCTCTGGAATTTTACAGAGAGTTGCAGCGTATGCAAATTTATGTTAGTTTAAGTACTTCTAGAATATTCTAGATGTCACCACTGTATCGTATATAAGCTGCTTGTCTCGAGCTGGAGTTCAGTTCGTCTTGTGTATGATGAAGTAGATCACGCTTGCCTTCAATAAATTCTCATTGCTTTATTCAACCGTTGTAGAGCTACTTGCTCTACTCCAAGAATCTTCGTGACAATATAGTTTACTTTTGTTGGTATTTAAGAAATTTAAATATAATGCTATAAATGCCCTCAGAGAATTAAACTATAGTCTGGACTGAAAAATATATTTAATTTCACTGTTACAAACTACATTTTCAGGAATGCTATCCATTCGAACATGAAATGGGCATAAAGTATTTCAAACATCATTCGGATATTAAATACAGATTCATAAGCAGATTTCCAGAAATTTTTAGGTTAGATTCTGGTTAAATTATTTAACAAAGAAAAGTGTGTTGTACGTTATTATTTCTACATAATCATTCAAACAATAATTTCTTATGCGTTTTTGAAATTACTAACATTATTTATTAAATTTTCCCATTAATAATTTGGTTTTTACAGTTAGAAAAAAGATTGAAGCTATTAGTGGCATAACGGTGAATTTTAGGGCCTCCTGTGAAGTAAGGTTCTGGGCCCTAAGCCAGATCTTACAAAGGGGCATCAGTCAGGCTTGGAACCCCTTGTAATTCTGCTCGCGATATGGAGGTTTGCGGGGGTGTACGTTACGCCACTGTAATCTATTTTCATTTGAAAACAGCACTGAGATCCAATCATGATCAGACAAATTTTCATATTGTCGCGACCATTGCAAATGATCGCTACTCTGCTTTCTTGTTAGTGAGGGGCATATATCGGACGTTTAATCCTACTTTTCCTAAGTATTCGGAAATAGTTTGTGCACGATATCTAAGCAGAAATTTACTTGTTACTTGACTAGGTTTCTCTTTATTGTTAGGACAATATTTTTGTCATTTGGGGCCATAGCACCACATGAATGACCTCCCTCAAACTACATCTTCTATATTTTCGATATTTTTGAAATAGTGGTCAAAATCGAGACACAAAACTGTAGGTGATTTTGAATTCCTTGACAACATCCACTACTTGCTGCTTTTCGTTCAGCGTTCTGATAATCATTCTACAATTAAAATCAACCAAATTTCATTAGTCTGATGAGTCAATTTGTTCTTTTATTTTCAAATTACCCTTCAACAGACAACACTTACAATCAACAATTACTCTCGATTCCTTATAACAGTTGTCACCTTCAATACGTTTTCTCAAAACAGGAAATTTATGCAAGTATTTTTTAGAGTATCATTGAATTACGCTAATTTATTCCTATTAATATATGTCATTTTGTAACTGTCACTAATGAAATAAGAGACGTGCTTAAGTTTTGACTGCAAATACATTAATGCAAATAAATATTGGAAAATTTAAATCATCACTTTTATTCATGAATGTGAGGAACAATTATCAAAAAAGCTGTAAGACTGGCATACGATTCGTTTTGTTGGAGCCTTTTAAATCAAAATTTTAAAATCTGTTCTACTTTATTTATCTTTTTCAAACCCCATGATTTCAATTTTGTGTTGTGATTTATGACACTTATGGAAATATTTTCGATAACAACTGGCTTTTTTGAAAAGTTATTTTTAGGAAGGAATACAAACTGCAATAATTTATCTTAAACTTTTGCAAACACAATTTTGTAACGAAGAAAATTGACTTACATATCCTGAAAAAGAATTAAATATTATTCAAGGAATAAATATTTTCTTCATAAGGAAATATTTGAACGAAAAAGGAAAGGAATTTTAAATTTTGAAATGCTGGAGCCAGACAGTGCACAATTTTTGTTCATATCATTGAATCTATCATACATATCCTTTCTTTATTGGCATAGAATTTCTAAATGTTTGCATGATAATATTCCTTTCTTGATTCTGTTTTCACTGTTATTTTTTACTTTTTCGAAAGTTCAGTCAATTTAAGGAAGGTATGAAAGTGAATACATGCTGAAATATTCCAGATTTTATAAAACGACCCCGTTCTCCCCGTACTAAAACATTTTTCGTGCATTATATATTTATTGAAAATAGAAAATGACAGCAAAAATTTACTTACATTTTTATTAAAATTTTGAGAGAATTTTAGATTGTCTATTTTGAATTTATTTATTTGTATCAGAAAAAAAACCTGCAGTTATTTATTTATTTAACTATGGGACAAATTGATTCGTTAATTTCATTAAAAATTTGTGAGATGAACAATCTTATATATTTAAACTGAATTTTTATGGCTACTGATATTTATTCACATTCGCATTTTTATATTTAATGTACTAATATTTATGATTTAATGACAAACTTTTGCAATCATTGGTACAATCATTGATATTAATAATTGAGAAATACATTTTCGCAAGCAATAATAGGCACTGATATAAATTTTCATTCATTGAATGGAGTAAGGTCTTTTTTCTTTTCAAAGTGGAAGATAATGAGCTTTTTTGTTGAATATCGGCTGAATTGCCACTGAATTACGGATATCTAACTAGTAAAGAGTTGGGCCTCCTCTGGCCTTGATAATGACTGTCACACGACGAAGCAGACTCAACACGTTTCTAGAAACGTTCCATGGGAATCATTTGCCAAATATTGGCTAAAGCTGTACATAAATCAGTAAGGATCGTTGGTGCTGTGTAATAGTCTTTCACGCATATTTCTGAAATATTCCAAAGAGGCTCAATGAGATTTAAGTCTGTGCTTCGAGGTAGCCAATTTATGACAGAAAAGTCAGATGAATGCTCATCCAACCAGTAGTAGCCAATCGGGACATGCGAGGGGTACAGTTGTCTTTCTGGAGAAATCCATTACCGTGCGGATAACTGAACAGCCTAAACTGATGGAGGTGATCATCGAGCAACTCTACGTACCGAATTGCATTGAGGAAAGTTGGTACACGCACTAAAGCTGCCAAACGGTTCTACAAGAAACACCCTAGACCATGATTAAGCCACCATGCCTTTGTGCAATTACAACCTAGCATGCTGGATCCATAGCTTCATGAGCCTGACGCTATATTCTCAGTTTCCCGTCGGCACTAAGTATTCCGAATCGAGACTCATCACTCCATGCTACTCGTTTCTAGTTCTCTACACTCCAGTCTCTGTGCTCTCTTGCTTAATCAAGACATGCAGTCTGATGAAGAGCAATGGGCAATGGTGATCCCGTAGGTCGACGAGCTCCTGAAACCCATACGGTTAAGCGAGCGTTGCACAGTCCATCTATTGACTGCCCGATCGATACCGTCATTCAACTGGATGGTAATTTGAGCTAATGTTTAGCTTCGTTGGCTACATACAATACGCCTGAGCCGTCTCTCTCCACGAACTGTCAAGGCTAATTGTCCTTTGCAGTTTACCTGATCCCTAGTTTTTTGTAGACAATGCTTGGTATACTCTTGACACTGTTGACCTTGAAAATGCTAGCTGTCTGACGATTTCAGAAATTGAATGGACCATGTGTTATGCTTTTATGATTTGTCCGCGATCGAAATCGTCTAAATCAGGCAGCTTGCCTATGCTGGCAACTCCAACAACTAATTCAGAAAAACCACAGAACGCGCTATGTATGCAATTATCACAGCACCCTCACATTAGAATAAATAATGCGCAGTATTACACAATTTGCATAGCTCTTGCTATCCCTAATTATGTGATATTTCAGTGTAGTTTAGCTTTTGTATTTTTCTAATAAAAATAATTTTGATTATTCTTGATTGGAAACAGTTCAAAATACATTTGAATTTTGCCTCTTATTCTAATTTACAAGGAAATATTAAAGCACGAGTAACACTTTTAGATTACAATTGTTTAAAAAGATATACCAGAGATATGTTAATTAAATAAGATATACATATATTTGATTATAGTGTAAAGATGTAGTAATTTCTAAATTTAAAAGCAGTTTCAATATAATATACAACACAAAGCAAGTTACAAATTATATTACACTACTGGCCACCGTAAATGCAACACCCTGAAGGAAGCAAGCAAATAACAGGAAATTCACAACATGCGTTAGCGGAAGTGAGATAAGCAGATGATTAGAATTTCAGCGCAGGCACACGTCACGCGTGCCAGTGGCGCCACCTCAAAACGCTATTTAATGCTTGGAGATTTCGACGATTTCAAGTTCGGCAATTGTGTTTTTCTTGTGGTTTTTTCAAAAAACGACCAGTTATGTCTCGTAGAAAACAGTGATCAGCTTTTGATCAAGTATCCGAGTTCGACAGAGGAAGGATAGTGGCCTACTGAGATTGTGGATTATCTTTCAGGGAAATCGGTAGTCGTGTTGGACAAAACCAAATAACTGTAATTCGGATATGTGACCGTTGGATGCAGGAGAGTGCGACGGACCGACGCGGTTGATCGCATCTATATACCTCAGTGCATCACTTCACGTGAAGACAGGCAAGGCAAATTGTGCGCATAGCAGTGACATCAAGAACCGTAGCACAGCACATTGTGTCTGTAACGCATCATTCAGTGTCTGCGTGCACCATTCGACACCGTTAACAGCAGAGTGGTCTGTCTGCAGGACGTCCATTTCTCGGTCTACCCTTGACGCAGAACCACAGACGTCTCCGCCGCCAATGGTGCGATGAAAGAAGGACGTGGGTGGCCGAATGGAATGAAGTTGTCTTTACTGACGAGTCACGCATCTGTCTGCTACACCACGATGGTCGCATTCGAGTCTGGAGACACCGTAAAGAGAGGATGCTGAACAAGTGCGTTATGCACTGCCACAATGGGCTTGCACGGGGTATTATGTTAAGGGGCGTTATTGGATATCACTTTTGCACTCCTCTAGTATGCATTGCCGGTACTTTAAACAGCCAGGGCTACATCTCCGAGGTTTGGGAGACAGTTGTCTTTCCTTACCTTCAGGACTTGACCACAGGCATATTGCAACAAGATAATGCATGACCACACGTTGCACGCATTTTCCAAAGGTTCTTCGTCAATCACCAGATTTAAGTGCTTCCCTGGCCGGCTTGCTCTCCGGATATTTCGCCGATAGAAATCATGTGGTCCATGGTTGCTCAACGATTGACCAGGATTATACCCCTAGCCATACCAGATCAACTTTAGCAACGTGTGGAAGCTACTTGGTCTATTGTACCCCAAGAACACATCCAAAATCTCTTTCATCAATGCCAAGGCGTGGGGCAGCGGTGATCTCCAACAATGCCGGCTACTCTGGCTACTGATTCTGGCAGGAACCACACTTCACCGAAGTCTATAAATTTAATCTTTTGATACTTGGTCAACATGTTATCTACAAATTAAATTTTGTTGTGCTATCACTTGTTTTTCTTGGTGTTGCATTTACGGTGATCAGCAGTGTATGTTATGGCTTCTTACCATAACTGGTGTATTTCAATAATTGTTTTCTTGACATCTCAGCTTTACACATACGTTATCCATTTAAATTATAAATCCTGGTAAGTTTGTAATAAATTTAAGCCATGGCTGAATAAACACCTACGATAAACTTTAGAAATACTAACCTTGAAAATATTTGAGTATTTAGTCATGTAAATAGAAATTAAATAGAAGAAGGTCTATAAAAGAAGGAATATAGAAGGTCTTCTATTTGTGAATATTAAAGCGTATACCTATTCGTAAGGTAACCAATCGTCCTCCTTTATGAAGGACAGTCCTACTTTTATAGGTTCCAAACAAAGTTTTACTGAGTTTGACTTTTTAGTTTTATTCCAAACAAATTCTTGCTTTACATATTTAACCTAGGGACACCTGATAATAATTGCAAATTGTTTCCGATGGAAAGAATAGCCGGCATTATTAATCATTCCATGGAATATATTGCTATTTTACTACCTAAGCAATACTATTGATGAAAAAAAATCCAATGAACTACAGCTTTAGTTTTTCTTCTCTTCCGTTTCACAACAATCAGCTAAATGGACACATATTCGTGCAAAAAACCAAAGGAAACTCTCCCCATCCCATCAGATCCTAATCCTCTTTGGGTCTAAACAGCTCGGAAATTTCTCTTACATAATCTCTCAGTAACACAAGCTAGAACGTCCGTCTAAGAGGTGTTTTATGTCGGTAGCCAATTACTGAACACACGTACCAGAAACGCACTGTTAAGAACAAAAAGAATCTTTACGAAAGTTTGGAATAAGAGCCACCGGATGAAGGTAACCGCAAATTCTTCTTCTTAATCATGAAAAATGATCCCCTGAAGAGGAAAGGATTCTTTCGCTTCTTTTTTTGTGAGTGTCGACTTCCAACTAAAAAATCTGAATGTTATATTTTGTGAAAAGTTATTCCTAATAAAAGAATGATATATTTCTTTATTATCTTTTTTATTTCAACTAGTTTTTGTATATGAATACACATAGAATAGCAAAATCGAAGTTTTTGGTAACATATCCTTTTATTCTCTTTTTTTTACTTGTTATTATCTTGTACAGGTTTCGTTTTTTTTTCGTATTTTTATTATCTTGTGTTTTTAAAATAGTTTTAGTATAAGTAAGATCCTTAGAATCTGTTTCATTTGAAATTTATCATTTTAGTGAATGTGCTTTTGTATGTTAATGTATATGTCGCATCTTAAGCAATTGGGGAACCCTAACAAAAAATTTCGCAATTTTGAGCCAGGCAGGCTGATGCTTTATTGTTCTGATTCATACACGCAGAAAATATTTAAGCCCAGCTTCATTTAAAGCAAAACACTTATCCTTGTTCCTTGTTATCCTGTCCCATGAAAACAAGATTCAAATTTTCTAACTGACTTAAGGCATCCGACTACATTCGGAACCGTAATTTTGCAAAAGCGTATAAATGGATAATATTTATGATAATTAGTGTCACTTAGATTTAAAAAAGTATATATAATTGTTTAAATAATAGTATTACAATAAAAAAAATTATTTAAGTACAATATTTTGACAAAAAATAAACATATGATGACGCATTTTCAAAATGATCTCCTTTTGTGAAAAATGCTTCTATTATAATAATATTTTGCCTGTATACTGCTCAGACTTCCATACAGAGACACAACTAGAGTTTTTGAAATATATAACTTAGAAGTGGGTTTATCCATGTTTTACTACAACAGAGGGGAGAAAGTTTAAGAAAAAAACGCCGATAATTATTTCAATGGGTTGTAATGCTGAAAATATTGTGAATTGTTCACAATTCATAGTTGAGTGTCTGTACAGAGGTCTGAGCTATATACAGACAAAATGTAATTATAATAGAAGCATTTTTCACAAAAGCAGAACATTTGGAAAAAACGGTTATTGTAAGTTAATTTTTTGACGAAATATTGTATTTAAATAATTTATTTTGTCAAAATGTCATTAAAACAATTTTATACATGTATTCTAATCTAAGAGATACTAAATATCATGGAGATTATCCATTTATGCGCTTTTTTATAATCACGGTTCAGAACGTAGTCGGATATTTTAAGTCAAGAAATTTTTTCTTGCATTTATTCCCATTTTATTAATTAGTTGTTTGGTGTCTTATCATAGGCAATAATTAAATAGGACCAGAGGTTATATACACATCATCGACAATCTGGATGCAGTTATCTTCGTATAAGTCCTTATGGGGCTTTTTGCTAATGTACCGCAATTTTGCCATAATGGCAGGACAGGAGAAAAGATGTTCTGTGTTAAGTTCCGTGTCTGACAGTGTTTGCAGAGAGTGTACTTTCTTGTCCCATTCTTCTTAATTTGGATGCGCCGACGGTTTCCGGTTCTAAGGCTTGTTAATATGCTTGCCAGGTTTCTACTTATATTCCTTTAAAAAAATCGGTGTTATAATTTGATTTTTCTGTCGAAAAAGTCTTGATTTTGCTGCGGAGTTTACATCGCTTGGTGGTGACAAGTGTTTTAGTGTGGGTGTTAATGTTAAGTTACCTTGCTTCCTTAGCCAGGGTATCTCAGCCACATCATTTTCATCAATACCAACATACGCTGGGATTCATTGCATGGTCCACTGTGTGTTTTGATTCTTCATATTACTTAACATTGATTCAAAATAATTTAGGAATTTTTTCATGAATGCATATAAATTATACCTCAAACGAAACTATTCTGGAATTAAATAAAATCTGTAAATACATCATTGTGATATATCAGGTGATCCAAAAGTCAGGATGAACTTTAAAAATGTAAGATTCGAAAACGAATCAAGATAAAATGATGCGGTTTTCACTAAACGGATGAGAAAGAAACCAGATTTGTGTAGGAACGAAAAAAATAGTTACGTTGGTGACCAAAAGATGGCGTTGTTGGATTTCTGATGTAGTATTATCAAAGCAACAAACAATACAAAAAGGATCAACTACAGCAGGTAGAAGCTGAAATGCATCGAAATGCAGTCCATAGTAGAGAAAGCCCTCTTAGTTAAACTGTATTATAAGAATTCGGAAAGTACTATTGCAGTATTGCGAGCATATCGCTACATGAAAGGTATGTGAGATAGCAAAGGACCAATAACGTCTTCTGCATTGAACAAAATGATGAAGAAATTTGAAAATGCAGGTTCTTTGGCCTAACGATAAAGAAGTGGACGTCCATCAACAGCCACTGCTGTTGCCACGACAGTGGAGAAGAAAGTGCAATCCAAGAAGGTGGTTGCTGCACATGCGGGAGTGTAGTGCTCTAGAAGTTTCGAGGCCGACAAGAGTGTCGTGGAGAAGTGTCTGGAGAGGACTGCGAATAACTTTGTGACTGTATCCCTACAAGTTGCAACATAACCAAGAACTGAAACCTCCTGACTTCGACTCTCGACGAGATTTTGCGAATTTGGTATTCAATCAGACTGCAGGGCAGCACGACTGGCTTCAAACTGTGATTTGGACAGATGAAGCGTATTCCACACTCTCTGGAGCTGTTAACACCCATCATTGTCGAGTGTGGACCACAGAAAATCCATATGCATTTGTTGAGGTACCCTTGCAACAGCCTAAGGTAGTCTGGTGTGGCTTCACTGCTGATTTCTTGGTCCATTTCTTTCGAGGAATTCACACAGACGGGTTTCAAAATAGTTTCTGTCATTGGTCAGCGATGTGTTTCAGAACAACATTATTCCTAAACTGCAAGCGCGACAGGCACTCCAAACGCTCACCTTAATGCAAGAGGGAGCACCACCTCATATTGTTCCTCATATTGCAGCGGCAGCTACTCTTAACATTTGGGAAGGATTGCATTATCAGTCGCTACTTTAATCACGTCTGGCCTCGAAGATCTCCCTATCTGACATCCTGTGACCTTTAGCTGAGGGGATTCTTGAAGTCAAAAGTGTATCACGACCATCCAGCATCACTAGCAGCACTGAATAAAGTCCTGCACCATAATGCGTCTGCCATAACGCAGGAAATGCTACTCAATGCTGGGAATGGTATGATGACTCGTCTTACAGCTATACTTGTGAATGAAGGGCACACATTGAACATTTACTGTAGTACTAATTAATTGTAGTTAAGCTGACTTGTAAGTTTTCAACATTTTTTTTTCATTTGTAAATCCTCTTTTGGTGTAATAAAACACTGTAGCGCCATCTGTTGGTCGCCAACAAAACTATTTTCCTTGCCACACAAAACCCGGTTTCTTTTCCATCCGTTTGGTTCAAACCACATCTTTGTAAATTGATTCGTTATCGAATTATTCAGTTTAAAAGTTCGTCCTGACTTTTAGATCACCTGGTATATTGAACATAATCGGATAGACTTCTGTATATTAAGTAATAGGAAAGTATAACAACTCGACATGACATGTATTATTTTAATGAATGAAGATGTTTTGAAAATATAAGTGTACAGATCTACAGTATTGATGGATTTTCATAATTTATTAATTGAATCTGATGGAAATATTTTGAACAAAAGTCGTGTATTGATTTATGATAATGTTTCCATGTTAAAAAGTGGCAGTACAAACAATATGAAATTCCTTTTTATTAAGCACCTGCAATATGTTTCTTAGTCAAATTTCAGTGCTGCATGATTGCTTTTTGTGTGTCAGTTAGGTGAGAAACACTAGTGTATAAATTTTGTCTTTCTATTGATTATTCGAGTATGTCTAAACATGTGTTCTCCTCAAGGGGCTCACCTTCTTTAGGTGAGTATGGGTCTCACAATCCCGAGGTACCCTAGTGATCTTTTGGCAAGGGCTCACTCTCTTTTGAGTACGGGTTTCGCGCACCCGTCTCTCCCGAGCGATCATTACTTCTTTACTTTCACCTTTTCTTCTCCCACTTCCTTTTCTGCTATAGTAAAAAAGAAAACACTAGTTTTTATTTCAAAGAATGCATATCCAGTAATTTCATTTTATGGTTTATCCCCTTAATGGGTCTTGCTTTATTATTGATTTTTTCCTTACATATTATCTTTAATTTTACTTGCGATGAAGTGCTGTGGCAGACCAGAACTGAGAGTAATGAAGTTGAGTATGATGGTTTTTCACAACTGGTATGGTGACACAACAGACTGCTCCCTGGGAAAACTGGCACTTGGAGTGGGGTTTTAAACTTCTGAAGGCCTTTTGACTGATGAGGTGGGGTCTTGGAGAAAGCGACCATTTAGAGGGTACCGGAGAAAAGCTGAGTTTTGCGTCTCGGGCCTCCAGATAGTACAGGAGCCTGGGGCAGCCTAACCAGCATGTCCTGGCTGCTGTATCAGCTGGTGTATAATCTCGCCTACCTTGTAGATACAGGTGGTGCCTGGATGGGAACCTGCATTGCAAAGCGGTGGGCACTCTCAAGGCCACTGCTGGTTGCTGAATCTGGGGTTAGCCCCGCCAAACTGGTACTCTGAAAATCAAAAAAGGGATTCTCCTCCTCTTTTCTCAAAAAACAGCCCACCAACTTTCAAACTTGCTCCGAATCCTTTGCAAAATTTATTGTTCTGAATGTAACTGATAACAGGAAACTTTCCAATGCTTCACCTTTTCTTATCTCTAAAGCTGTACAAGGTACAGCTGGTGCTGTGAAATCTATAAAAAAATACCATCCGGAGATTTACTGATAGAAACAGCAACACAAGCACAATAAATCAATCTCCTACAATGTACAAATCTTTCCAACATTTCTAATACTGCTACTCCTCACAAAACACTCAATTCATCCAAAGGAGTAATTTACTTCCCAGATCTGATACCTTTACCCGATTCTGAAATTGAAGAAGAGCTAGCTTCTCAAGGAGTACAGGTTGTCAAAAGAATAACTTCCTTAAAAGACGGTAAAACTGTAACTTCTCCATTATTTATAATCACATTTTCTAAACATATATTACCAGAAAACATACTAATCGGTTACTTAAATATTAAAATAAGACCTTAAATCCCTAACCCTCTCAGATGTTTTCGATGTCAAAATTACAGTCATGGAACAGATTCTTGTCGCGGCGTTTCTACGGCGTTATGTTACGGCATCTGTCCGAAAGTTCTATCCTCTCCCTTCTCTCATTGTTCAATCACATCTGGGAAACCCAAGTATTTCCCACACAGTGGTGTCATGCCCACGTGTTACGGTTTCAAAAGCCTGGTAAAGATCCAACATAAGCAAATAATTACCACCCTATTGCCCTCACAAGCTGCTTAAGCAAACTGATGGATCGCATAGTTAGTGCGAGGTTGATGTTCCACTTCAAAGTGGATTTCGGAATTTAAGATCGACCACAGACAATCTCCTTCGGCTGGAGACTTCCATAAGAGAGGCTTTTGTCAAGAAGCAGTATAACAACTCTGTTTTCTTTGACATTAAAAACGCCTATGGCATGTCTTGGAGGTACGGCATACTTAGAGATCTATATGCAATGGACATCAGAGGGAAGTTGCCAGTTTTTATCAAAAGATTTTTAATCCATCGTTCTTTCCAGGTACGCCTGCGTTCATTTTATTTAAATATTTTTATCCAAGAACAAGGTGTCCCACAAGAGTCTGTTTTAATCGTATTTTTATTTATTATTAAAATTAATAGCATAACCCATCATATAAATCAGGGGATTCAGTTTTCTCTATATGTGGACGATGTACAAATATCGTATTCATCTAAACTCCTCAATGTTACAGAACGACACATTCAGGCCACTATTAACAACTTCACTAAATGGGCTGAACAGAACGGTTTTGTTTTTTCTACAGAAAAATGGTTAGTGATGTGTTCAGTCGAAAGCGTGGGGTTTTTCCAAACTCTGAGTATTTTTTTGGTAGAAGCCTCAATAAAGTTGTTAATGAGGTCACATTTCTAGGTCTTGTATTTGACCAATCTCTCTGATTCCATCGTCATTTAAAAGATCTCAAAATCAGAAGTGCTAATGCCCTAAACATCCTATAAGTATTAGCAAATACTCGCTGGGGAGCAGACCGAACATCTTTGCTTCACCTCTACAGAGCTCTGATTAGATCAAAACTGGACTATGGATCTGTGGTCTCCAGTTCTGCGTGTAAATCTCTTTTGAAGAGCTTGGATCCAGTACAACATCAAGCCTTGAGACTTTGTCTGGGAGCCTTCTGTACATCACCGGTAGAGTCCCTCTATGCTGAAGCCTACGAACCCCGATTAGATTTGCGGAGGAAGTATTTATGTTTGAACTATTTTATGAAAATCCAATCAATGAAAATATATAAATACTACATACTCCTATTTATTCAATTTTAGCCTTTATGATTTTAACAGTCATCGTTCATAAATAACTTAGTCGCAACATTTGCACTTTAGAATTAGAGATGTGATTAATGACATAAATCTGAACATTGGAAGAATCTCTCTGTGCAAGATTTCTGAAATGCTCCCTTGGAAAGTGATTTATCCTAAGGTTGATTTCACCCTGTCATGCTACTCAAAAGCATGCACTCCTGAGAGTACATACAGAACACTGTACTTGGAACACAGAGAGCGTTTTTCAGACTATGAACCTATCTTCACGGATGGCTCAAAGTTTGAATCCTATGTTGGTTTGGCAGTAGTTTCTCTGAGCACTGTAATTACAGACACTTTACCAATTTCAGCATCCATTTACACTGCTGAACTCCGTGCGCTAAGAATAGCTCTAGAACATATTTCACTATCATGCGGTAAAAAGTTCATTACTTACACAGACTCCCTGTCAGCCCTTCAAAGCATTGTCTCTTTACATTCATCGTCTCATCCCATCCTTGTAGACATTACATATGCTTTAGCTAATCATCTTAAGAAGAAATATATCAGATTTTGTTGGATTACAGGACATGCCGGAATAACGGAAAATGAACTGGCTGATACAGCTGCACGATCAGCGACAGGCTTTTCAGAAAGGTTCCCTATTCCACACTCTGATTTGAAAGATTTCTTCAGGCAAAAACTGCAAAGTGTATGGAAATCAAACTGGGATCAATAAACTGAAAATAAGTTGCATAGCGCCATGCCCGTTCTTGCTTTAACTTTGCCATCATCAAGCAACCGCCATGAGCATGTGATATGGACTAAGCTGCGCCTAGGACACACCCGCCTAACCCATAGGCATCTTCTGTTGGGTGAACCACTACCCTATTGCGAGAAATGTAATGTCTCGCTATCGGTGAAACACATAGTCTGTAATTGTCCACATTCAAACCATCTTAGACTTTAGCTTTTTAACTCTGTTGATTTTACTATATCCCGTATTTTAAACAATATTATCAATTCCTCACTTGTGTTTAAATTCATAAGCATCAAGGATTTTATTCATCATATCTAATTTTAATCTATAGATTTTAAGAAAGGCATATAGAATATGCCCGACTAAGGTTTTATGACCTGTAAATCTTATTTAACTGTTCTTATTGTCTCTCTTGGCACACTATGATCTAAATTGGTCCTTGCGCCATAAAAAAAAAGAAAAAAAAACCAAACCAAGCTAAACATGTGTTATTACTGTACGAAATTGAACTCGGTAATAAAAATGATTAAAAACAAATTAAAGATAAATAAACTAAATATTTTAAGTATCAGTATATAATTGTAAAAAGAGACTACAAAAAGAGCTCACAATGAGGCGTAGAGTAGCTTATGTTATATGACAACACGTTATAAATTCACAAGGTAAGTAGAACCAAGTTTATCTTACTATTCATGGTCGAGGGCGCCGTGATAAAGAATGTACAAATCTAGTTATATGTTGAAGTTTTGTTTTTTTCAAACAATGTCCCGGGGAAAAACAGGGGTTGCCTATATTGCACGAATGCTCATATAGAGAGGAGGGGTAAGTTATATCGTCTCGGGGGACCTCTTTTTCATTTGATCAAAAATCTAGCTAGTGAAGTTAGATGTCCTATGTCAAAGCATTAGATCCATTTTGATTCAATCCAACCAACCAGAAATAATACGCAAAGAATTCCCTTTCTTATTGAAATGTTTTAAAAAAAGCCCCCTCCATCCACTACGTCATGTGTAAGGTATACAAAATAAAAAAAAACATCTAAAAGAGTAAATATTTAATGAAATGATTATATAAATGATAATTTTTTATTTCTCTAGTACCCCTAAAAGGGCATATGAACAGTTATCATTTGTTGATAAATATACAGTCTAGAAATATTGTATTATCTACAGTTACTATATTATCTTCTTTATACCTCAGATCTATTACAAAAAAAATTAAATAATGGTACAAAGAAACTCATTTCTATCTATTTTTGTTCTAAAAAATGTTGATAAAATAATCAATGTTATTACCGAATTCTTATTCTAGAACAGGATACATTAAAAAGAAAACAAAAAAATTCTTTAGGGGACTCACCGCGTTTTTATAAAAGAAGCTTTCCACAAGCATTTAAATAAAGAGACTTGCAGATGAATTATATTCCCTTCATTTTCTTTGTACAAAATCACAAAACCTTTTAAAAGATCTGAAAAATTATTTCGTAGTCATATGAAAAATTACATTCGTTAACCCAGTGCTTCTCAAACTTTCGATATTCACGACCCAATTTTCATTCTTAATTTTCATCGCACCCCCATACAATAACAATGTATTGATGTAGCAATAAAGTATAATACTTTGACGTTACGGTTACAATACGGCCTTAATTATAAACTGTACTAATCATCAAGTATTAAATTTTGTATTCAATTTTTTTTGTATATGTTAAGCCCACGGAAAAAATAATTAGAAATTATTTAACTTGTTCTTAACTTATTATTGATACTTAGTATCAAATAAATTGTGCCCAACTGATACATTTACTCGTATGAGTATAGTATATCAGAGTAAATGTGTATCTTATTTTTTAATTATGTCAGAATATATTTTGTTTTGCTTCCGATTTGTAAAGTGATAACTTTTTAAATAATCTTTTATTTTCGATGTTCAATATGCTCGCGCCCCCCTTGTAGGTTTATCACGCTCCCCAGGGGGCGCCCCACAGTTTGAGAAACACTGGGTTAACCGATGAAATCGCGAGTGAGCACCTGACATACTCTCAGTGATTGCATCAACCCGTTGCGACGGTACTGTAAAAGTGCAATGCAGAAAAATGATTTCAAATCTACATTTTCTTAAAGATAGCTAAATCCGCGTAAGAAAATCATTGTGAACATTGTCTGCAGATTATTTTCAACGCGTGGATTATTCGAAAAAAAAAATCAGACGTAATTAACCCAGTATGCTTCGTTTGCTGACAAAATTCCGTGAAATTAGCGCTGAAAGCAGGAAGTCTGGAATACTTCGAAATAAATCTACAGCAGCGCAGAAACTTATCTTGTGAAACAGGAAAGTATCATAAATGGATTTCAGGACTGCATGGGAATCAGAAGGTTGAATAAATGTAAGAAAAGACGTTTCATTTCAAAGGGATTCATAGGAAGCCCACGGTAAGAGCCTCTAAATACTTAAAAATACCACTGTAAAGCTAATAAATAACTTATTAATGTTGTATATGGTTGGAAATACCCAATTTCTCAGATCGCCTGGGAAGAATTTCGCTGCAATATGGATAGGTAGACTCAAATCTATCCAAAGTACTGTGACTGTTCAGGTATGTAAAGCTATTCAGCTGTGGAAACTCTTGTTTTTGATTTTAAAATCATTTATTGATATATCTATGAATGCGTTTTCCAGGATGATTTAGAGCCATGCCAAAGGTCCAAAATGTTAAGTATAGCTTGAATAAACAATGCCCATTTGCTACATTGTTTTGTTTGTTTGCTGTTTTAGTTCTCATATCCATTTTTCACATCTACAGGGAAAAATGTCTGCCGGGGTGTAACATCAGTACCTTGCAATGGCCTGATGATTGTCCGAACTTAAACATAGAATTGAAAACTTATGGAATCAAATGGTTTGCGAAGTATCAAAAGGAGACTTAGACCACTGATGCAGCGAAATAAAGCGTTAATGCAAGTTTCGTGTATTAAGAAATATACCTTCAACATACCAGAAAATTAGTTTACCTTGTTAATACCCAAACACAGTGTGCCGTTATCGAAGCTAAATAACTGTCCTTCTAAATATTGGTAGAAGCCGATGTTATTTCAGTTCGTATTTGGTCTTGGATCATCTGAATGGCATTATTTATTTGGGTAATATCCAGTTTTATTAGGAGTGGACAATGAAGTGGGTGTATACCTTTTTGCCACAATTTGTGTTAACACGTTTGCTGCCAGTAAAATTGATACATCCATCCTCAAAAAATAAATTACAAAACAGTGTTTTAATGGTTAAAATTATTCCTTAAACGAGAATTTTAGTAGTAAAACTAGAAAAACGGAAAAATCTTATATTTTCATGCTAGCTCTTTTCTAGTAATTCTAATATTTCGGCTTCAGTCAATATTTTTATTTACTTTCCTTTTCTTAGGCTGTGATGACCCTGCAATTCTTGTAAAGTCCACCATTTTTAAAAACGAATATAAAAAATATTTAAACACAAAATTTAAAAAACAAGCACATAAAATATAAAAATAATTCTTCACTAACATGCCTGAAAAACCTCTTCGTTCAACCTAAAAAGAAGCATAAAAAATAGAGAAAACTTATCATAGTGGATCGTCGTCAAAGAGCAGCGGTGGCATACGAGGTAGCGCCATGCTGACTTGCCAGCTCTTCATTGGCAGCGAACGTGATAAAAATTACTTTGTTTAGTTTCACTTCATCCTACGCATACATTGAAATGAAATAAATATGTTTTGATTGTACAGCAGTGCTTCTCAAACTTTCAATATTTGCGACCCAATATTCAATCACAATTTACATCGCCCCCCCCCTCCAAACAATAACGATGTATTGAATTCGATAATACGATATTTTGACGCTAAAGCTACTATACGACTTTAACCTCTTCATCACCGGTGTATACAAACGTCTCGCTCAGCCAATGCGTAAATTGCCTACGACGTATATATACGTCTTTCCAAAATATGTTCACTACTATCCATAGAATTATTCCGAAAACTGTGGAATGTGCCATGAAATGATCTTAACATTGCTTGAGAAGGATTTACTAATTTCAGAGGATTTTTTTTTATTTTTCCTTTCTCCTTCCCCCCAAATACACCACATATGCGTGCATACGTTCAAAACGGTGGCATTGGGCAGTGAATCGCGGAACTTTTAATCAGCAGTTAAGGGATTAATTATAAGACATGCAACTGATCCAGATAAGTCTTAATTTATGCATATAATTTTATACATAACCGACATGTGTGGTCCCCGGTACTTATTAAATTGGTACTTAACTCAGTATTTTTTTCTAAGATAATTTTTAAGTTTATTGTGCAGTACTGATGGATTTATAAGTGTATTATATTAGTGTAAATGTATTTTTTTTCATTATGGCAGAATGTATTTTGTTTGTTTTACTTTCAAAAAATAATAATTTTTTGAAATCTTTTGTTTTCGACTTTTCAATATGCTCGCGCCCCCTTTCTAGGATTATCACGCCACCCTAGGGGGGTGCGCCCCACAGTTTGAGAAACGCTGATGTAGAGATCAGATTTGGGTATACTTATTCCTTTTGTATTATTTGACGCATTTCATTACATTGTTATTATTATCCATATCAAACCACTAGTTGGAGTACGTAATGCATTTTTTTGCTCAAATCTGTAACTTCTTCAATACACTTTTTATTTTAATACGAGGGTTGAGGCAAAGTCATGGCAACTATCTTTTTTCTTGTAGATATGTGAATGGAAGCATATGTGGGAGTTCTGCAGGCATAGTGTTTATGCGGAACAAAAGATGGTTCTGTGATAGCCGGTAGTACATCAATGAGGGCTGTAAAATCAGTCAGTTGGGGAGTGTTGTGTGAGCAGTGCGCTTACATTCGAATAGCCATTCTCCAAGGAATAAATGCGAAGGAATGTCAATATGTATTAGTGAAAGCCCTTGGAAATAATGCCCTACCTTGCCGTGCAGTTGCAAGGGGGAGTAGGAAAGCTTCAGCAAGGACGTGTGTCAACCAGTGATGAGCAAAGTTCGGGACGGCCGGTCAATGTGTGAACCGACTTGGCACATGCCGTCATCGAGCAGCTGATGGATAAAGACAGACGATGGACCCTACTGGAGTTAGAGTGACATCAATAAACTCACTGTCCACAGGATACTGCGTAATGAGCTACACCTCTGCAAAATCACTGCGTGGTGGGTACCGCATGCACTGACAGAAGTTCAAAGGTTTTTGAGCTATGCAATTTGCTTCGACCACTTTGTACGCTGGCAAAAGAATGATGATCAATTCTTGTGACGAATAATCGTCATCGATGAATTTTGGGCAAGGGCATACCAACTGGAACTGAAATGTCAGTCCACAGAGAGGCGACATGCTACATCACCAAAGAGGCAGAAGGTCCTTCAGAATCCTTCCTCAGTCAAGTTCATAATCATCGCGTATGACGTTGAGGTGCTATTGTTTGCCACTTTGCTTTCATGGCAGAACAGTGACCACACAGAACAACATGGGCTTCCTGGTGCGACAGGTACGACGTGGCGTTTGGGATAAACGTCTTAATTTTGTTGACAGTGCAATAATCCTGCACGACATTGCAAGACCACATAAAGCAGAGAGTGTACAGTAGCTATTTTGACATTGGGGTTGAAAAGAATTGAAGCAACCTCCAAACATTTCGCCCTTTGACTTTGATCTCATTCACAAGATTAAGGAACCAATACATGGTAAGTGGTTTGCAACACGAGAGAATATTGCTAATGCTGTGTGCCTACAGATGACCCGATTCACGCTTGGTGTGGCAAAAGCTGAGGCTGAAGTTTTTCAGCGCGCCTTCTCCATCGATTGCAGTGTATGGTGACAGTAGTAGGGGACTACATTGAGGCCCTTTAGGCCCAGGTTTCTCAAGTCAACATTATGTGTACTGTTTTGTCCTTTTTTGCACCGTGAAGGCCCCATTGCTTGTATACTCAATCTCGAACTCAGTAGTGCAACAGCCCATGAGGGCCAGGATCTACTATGCCCATCCCAGTATACGTGACCATTGGGCGCTGAAGTGCATGAACAGATGTTCCAATCAGATGGTCAGTCTGAAACGTGACCCCCAGTGTTTAAGTCCCTAAGCAAGCTTGGTACTCATTTATCGACCAACTTCCCTGTATACTACCGTAATAAATTAGTGTGTTACGATATTTCAGTGCTATTCATTGTCCACACATGTAGATAATACCTTGTTCTTTCGTCTGTATATTTCACATTTTCCATCCGGACTGATATCTTCAAGAAAAAAAATAGTTGCCATGACATTTTCCCTAACCCTCGCAGAGTTCAAACTTTCAACTTTAAATGAAGTAAAGCTATCAAATTTCAACATTTCAATACATACTCATCTAAAACTTCTACAAGCATATCTATGGAAAATGAATGTTAGATTAGAATTAAGATTTGGGTTTCTAAACGATTAGACTTAAATTTACAATAGAGCACATCAAGAATTTTAATACAAAAGGAATTCATCAGAACAAAGAAAATACTCACCTCTTCCAGTTTTTAATTTAATCCATATTCTATGCTCACATGGCGGTACAAATCAAATATTGTTACATTTAGATTGCGAATAATTGACTAAATATTATAGTTTAGAATGAATGGATTACATATTGCGCTTAGGCATGAAAGGCAGAAAGTCAATCGCATAGTCATGACATCAGAAAGAATGGCGAATTGTCCTCCCGTGAAGGAGTGGCTCAAAAGTTTCGGTTTCGATTTTTCCAGCTCTCTATTGGTGGATTTCTGAATCTCCAATGAATTCATAGATATAAATAAAAAAAATTCTTAAAATGTTTATTTTAGTAAACCTGAAGTAAAAATTAAATATTTCTTAAAAGTTTTATATTGACACACAAATCATATTTCTTACAATTTATATATCAGAACTATCTTTGAATATTTACTTAAATTCAAACACCTTTCTACAAATTTAAATTAAAAATATCGTGATTTTATACAAAATTTTCAAATATCAAAGCATGTATTCAGAAAATTCCCTTGAAAAATTGTCTGCATGTGTAAACATATTATAGAAATTTACGTGAAATCTAATAAGCAAAATGAATATTTTTAACCAATTATAATTTTAAAAAATATTCATAACCGTTTGAAAAATTTCTTCTGTAAACTTGTGGTTATTAAAAAACTGTTTATAGCTAGAGTGTCTGGTAAATTCATTCCAGATCACCAATATATGCTTTGGAACTTTTTTCAGCAATAAATGTTCGAAGAACATAAAAAGATTGGTGGAAAATGGCAAAGAAGTTATTAAAAAACTTGAAGACGGTTCAGGTTCGAAGATTGGTTTTGGAGAATAGAATGTGGGGGAAGAAACTGTTTACTTTTCGTTATATTTTTCTTATTACTTTTGAAAGTACAGAGAACATTTTTTCTCCCGTTTTCATTTAAGCCGATGGGACGAAGCGCATCAAAAACTGGTAAGATTTTTTTATTGATATTTACTGTAAATTTAAAAGATCTTCGGAAGAGTGAAAAGTGATTGGCTAGAAGTAAAAAAAAAGAGAAAATACATAAACTCTGTGTGTTCATTCGTGGATTGAAGTGAAAAACCCAAGTTCTACATTTAATAATGTTTTTCCTCACCACTAAAGTAAAATACTTTTCTAAAAAAGGGATACATTTTATCAAGAGAGAAACAACATACTTTAATGAATCTATGCGCAGAGTCTATAAAAATGTTGATCAAAACATCGCAGACTGGTATAATTTTTCCTGAAACATTAGTGAAAATTATTACTTTTTCCTTAAATAAACTTAATCGTAGATATATATAGAAAATCTAAAGAGAATGTCAAGAATAAAGCTTGATATCTGTTTTTCTTTAATAATAAATTCGAAACATTTATTTGAAAAATTATTATTTGTGAGTAAATTTGTTTTCGTATTAATGTAATAAAAATATCACTAAAAATATTTAATGCGCAATATTTTGAAACATATCCATAAGAGAGAGAGAGTTTGGTTTTAATTTTCATATTAAACTAGAAATTAAAATAATTATAATTTTCTCTAATTTATTGTTGTGGCTCTCCAAAATTCGACACCATGAAATTTGTCTCAAATCAGTTACAAATTTATTGAAAAAAATAACATCAAATACAAGAGAAAAACATTGATATAACGTCAGAATTATGAAACTCGAAGAATTAGACTTGAATTGTTTAATGTATTTCATACGGCTGGCAAGACTGAGAAATGACGCATCATTGAAAGAAAGAGGATTCTTCTTGGAGAATGTCAATTCATGATGCTTACTCACGTTTCCAATGTTCACCTGGTATGATGTGAAGATGTAAAGTGAGTCGGGTCACTCAGTTGTTGGTAAGTTAATGACCATATGTGTTAAGTGGGTAACAAGTGAGCCAAAGCAGCCATGTTTCATGGTGGACAATTAAGAATTGTTGAATGTGTTATGCTACAGTCGGTCTCCTGTTATAATGTTGCAAATTACCTGCAGGCCAAACCTTAAAAATATGGGAAGACAACAGCTCCAAAACATCAGATATACAGCGTTGGTCTTTTGAACGTAACTGTCGTTGATACTGGTAAGCCGTAATAGGAAGATATCAGAATAAAATTCAATGCTCCTTCCAGAATCAAAATACCAGTTGTAATTCCAGTACGGTGGTGCTTTATGGAAGAATCCTAAACTCTATCGCTTCTGTACCACACTAGGGTAAGATCATTGTCATTTCAAAGGGCTACATCAATTCGTTTGAAGGTGATTTTTTTTACTGTGGTTTTCTGTATCCAGGCGTTCAATGTATTAGTTGGCTCCATATGATGATAGTGCTGAGTTAAAATAATCACAGCATTGTATACCTTGTCGCTGCACATGACGTAAAAAGGCGCGACTTAAATCCCATTGTTGAGCAAAGGACAGAAATTCTGTCGGTAGAACTCTCGATGTTGCTGAGTTAGTCATAATCGCTATGTATACAACATGCCAGTTAACAGGTTCGGTAGTTAATGAAGCTGATACTGGTACAATCCGTTCGCTGGTCTGTTAAGTCATTCCTTTCTCCACTGATTTCATACTTGCCTTAGTATTGTTTAATTTCATCAAGAAAGAGCATAGATTTCTCAAAAAGATAAAAAGAAAATACTATATACTGCTACATGTCGATAAACAAGAAATTATGTGATTTTTTATGAGAGTTTTTATGATAAAGAATATGTAATTTTATATACGCTAAGAATCCACATTGTATAACAGAGGAGAGTGAGAAGTATCTAATAAGAAAATGACTACTTTACTAAAAAGAAAGCTATTATTACTTAAGTTTTAATGCATTATATTGATTAAGATTGGAAAGTTGGATTTATTACTTAAATATTAGATTAATTTTAAGAGAAAACTGGAAAAAATATGTTCTTTTTTCACATTCTGAAAATGTTGGTTTATACGAATGATATTCCACGTCAAACCAGATTTTACTAAAAACAGAGATATCCATAACTCACACCAAATTTCAATTATTGTTCCGTTATGCTCAATTGAAATATTCTAATAAATACATTTCCTGCAAAGTACATAAAATAAAATTAATCCATAAGAAGTTAGCTTATCTCTGTCCCTTAGAAATAAGCTGTTACTTTTCTTGACATATTCTTTATATGGTGGCGACAGTAGTCGAGTGTTCATGGTAACCAACTCGTGGCCGGAAAATCACGAGTTTGAGTCTTGATGTCACTAAAGACTCGTCTTGTAGAGGGGCTAATGCCAGTCAAATCAGGATTCAAAGTCATCACTTTGGCATGGTGTAGAAGTTTGGAGAGAGAACTTCCATTTCAGGTAACGTCCTAGTCACTTGACCATGATAGAAAAATAAAAGATCCATTGCCAAAAGTCTCACGTTTCCTTAGAGTGTTAATTAAGTAACAAAATGGAATCATGTGCATGTCTTTCCCCGAGTTAAGACTTGAGCATGCTCAAAAAGCTGTCAAAACACATCTTGAAACAGATGTTTTTCATTTTTTTTGAGTAAAATGGCTTTAAAAGCTATAGTTTTGATGGGAGGCCAGAACCAATTCAGCAGACCTCAAAATTTCAAAGTCAGTTTCTTGGAATTCGTTTGAGTTCCCCCTCACCGGATACAGTGAAATTCCTTCGGCAAGGGTGTGCCAGAAAGTTCCCGCGCCTGGGGGTCACTAGACCCATAAATTGCGGGGTGCGTCAAGGGATTTCCCGAGCTTCCAAAAAGTTCATTAAACCCATAGATTTTGGAATGCTGTAACTCTGCGCTGGTCTCTGGACCAATAGAGAAGCGCAGGAGCGGTCAAGATAAAGAATCCACGAGAAGACGCGCATGAATTTGGGTGTGATTTGGCGGACTTTAAAAACGGCCTGCAACCCCGATTTCAGCAGAGGGAGAAGAAAAGAAACTGACCCATTAACTAAAAAGCTAATTTCTCTTGATCCCAAAAGTGGACTCCAGCGCCGACCAATGAATCCCCTCTGGCCATTGTGTTTTGATTGTATTTATTACTCAATTTTTCCAGTTGTGAATATTTTTTTTCTCGCAGTATTTTTTTTTATTATTTAGATACTTGGGGATGTTGCAAACAACAACTTCTGAAAGAGGGTGCTGACGATGTGACAGGTACTGGTGCTTTTTTTATATCGATGTTGAATTTTTTTTATATATGTATTAACGCAAAAGTCGATTGTTTAAAAGTTTTATTTAATTTTCTGAGATTATGATTTTTTTCTTACCCTGCGCGAGTGCTTGCATTCAGTTGTTTTAGTTTGAATTTAATTGTTTCTGTTGCAATTTAATCTCGTTAGCAATTTTATTTTAACTTAAGTTTAAACATGCCACGTACGCGACAATCCAACCCCCTTTTGACGCAAACAGCGTCTGAAAAATTTAATCTAATTGAATTGATCCCAAAGTATGACGGAAGCGAATCGTTGGGAATACGTAGGTTCCTGGGAAAAATCAGTGATTTTGCAAATTTAGGTAATTGGTCTAACTCTGAGAAAGTCACTATTCTTAAACTAAAATTAGCGGGAATAGCTGAGGATTTTTTATCAGATCCAACTCACAGTAATTTAACCGAATCCGACGATATCGCTGGAGTTCTCATTTCGAGATTTGAGAGGACCGTTCCGTTATCTACACGGCTTCAATTATTTTCATCGTGCATTCAGGGTTCCTCCGAAAGCGTGCAAGAATTCGCAGCACGCATCAACAAACTAGGGACACAGATATTTCAGTCAAGTAATTCGGCTCAAAACACAGCGACACGAAACGCGAACGATCAACTTTTACTGTCCCGTTTCATCAGTGGGCTGCGAAACGATATTCTCAGATTTGTTTTGGCACGAGACCCCAATAATCTTGAGGAATCAATAAACGCTGCGCTCATAGAAGAGCAAAACATAAAACTCAATCAAATAGCTAATGACGAGAGAACTGGTTTGTCACCTTTACACACATAAGCATCGGTCATTTCGGCATTGACAAACAAGTTAGATGAAATAAATTTGACGGTAGAGAGCGATTACAAGAGGCCAGTTCAGTTACGGCTCGCAAAACAGGTGGGAGTCTTTTTCGCAGAAGGGAGACTGTCTTTAAATGTTTTTATTGTGGCTTAGAGGGACATAGGCAAACGGAATGTAGAAGAAAAAGAGCAGAAGAACGCCAATCGAATTCCTAACCCCCTTGGGGAAATGCCGCGGGCTAATTTTCTGTTTTTCGCCACCCAAACACACATTCTTTCAACCAACGACGCGTCCATTTCCACGACTCGGCTTTTCGCGACAATTATACATTTCCCAGGCATTCTGCGACCGTTCCACAAAGAACTTCCCGTGGCAGAGGAAATGCAGCTGGTTTCAGATGTAATACGAGAAATGATAATTTAAACTTCCGCGGAGAAAGCCGATTTTAGATATTACACAATTGGTAGAAAAACGGCTTTTTCCTATAAAAACTAGAGACGAAATATTTGATCTGCCAATTGTTGACGCTAGCGTACAGAACTCTAGATTCAGAATGTTAATTGACACAGGTGCGCCCGTTTCTTTAATGTCCAATTCACTCTTTGCTAAAATAAAAAACGAATTTTTTTAGAGAATTTAATGTTTCAATTCAAATTAAAACGGTCAGCGGAGATACGGTAGAAATCCTCGGTTGTTATGAAACACAATTGTCATTGGGGGAATTTCATTTTCAACATATTTTTTTTATAACTAAGCAAGATATTAATGATAATTATTGCGCTATTTTGGGATACGATTTTCTGAAATTATGGAATGCAGTTTTAGACATGAGTAAAAACCGTTTATTAATTAATAAATTTTCAATTCCGCTTATCAATTTTTCGCTTCCTTCGCGTGCCGTACAGAATAATTTTATTCATGGATTTTTAAAACACAAAACGTGTGTAGATCCTCATTCAGTAACAATTGTTCGTATTCACGTCTCAACACTACCTAATTCTACGTCTTCGGCTACTATTCAGAGTTCAACAAAGTTGAAAAATAAAAACATCCACTTAACTACTTCGCAAATTAATATCGATCCACAAACAAATGACACCATTATAAATATTAGAAACGATTCTGATAACATAATCACCCTTAACAAAAACATGAAAATAATTACTGTCAATAATTACGAAGATTTTTATTGCGATTTTCCCGTTTCTCAAGATATTCTACCCCCACTCACGGAGAAGGATTTTAACCTTTCAGGTTTGGACAGCAAAATAAAAAATAGATTATTTCAACTTTTAATTTCGCAGTAAAGCGCTTTTGCTCCCTCTACGGTAGAATTATCTGCGGCCGCTACTGAGCATCATAGAATTAATCTGCAACATGACTATCCCATTAAATGTCCAATTTACAAGATTCCATTTAATTTAAGAAATGAATTTCGACGTCAGATAGCCGATCTAGAGAAGGCAGGGATTATTTCAAAATCTAATTCCCAGTACAATACTCCGGCCTTGTTTGGTAAACAAAAAGAAAAATGGCGCCTTGTTTTGGAGTTTAGGAAACTGAACGAAATAGCTTTGACTCAAGACTTCGTTATTCCAACATTGGACGACATTTGGCACGAAATTTCGGGTTCTAACTATTTTTCGGCATTAGACATGAAGTCAGCATTTAATCAAATTCCACTTCACTTTGCAGATAGGCACAAGACGGCATTCTCTACTCCCGACGGTGACAAATACGAATTTAATAGACTTTGTTTCGGTTTAAAAAACTCGCCTAAAGCATTTCAGTCCATTGCACAAGAGGTTTTGGGAGATTTATCACACAACGGAGCTTTGGTTTATATAGACGACGTTATTTTATTTACTATAACTATAGATGAACATTTCGAATTATTGGGTAAGGTTTTTGAACGCTTTGAAAGAATTCATTTAAAATTTAATCCGAGTAAATGTCAATTTTTGACAAAGAGTTGTAAATTTTTAGGGTTTGTAGTTACGCCGGAAGGTATCCTTATTGATAAAGATAAGTCCGTTTCAATTAACGACTTTCCAGTTCCAACGGACCAAAAGCAAATTAAATCTTTCTTAGGGTGTTGTAATTTTTATAGAAGATAAATTAAAAATTTCGCAAAACGAGCACTTCCATTAACGAATCTTTTAAGAAAAGACACTCCATTTGAGTGGACATCTGAGACGCAGGAGGCATTCGATGATATTAAGGAAGCCATATTAAACCCACCTGTCTTAGCACTACCCTATCCAAATGCAGAATTACAAATCACGACGGACGCTTCATCTCGCGGCAGTTTTAGAACACAAAAATATCCTAACTCTGAAGTCAAACCTTTATATTTTTTTCAAAGAAATTAAATCCTTCGCAATCTAAATATAACGCAACTGTTTTGGAGTTCTTTGCAATATATACAACATTAATTTTTTTTAGACCTTTCTTGTTGGGAAGAAAATTTAAAGTTTTTACGGATCATAAACCTCTCGCAGGATTTCCTTCAAATAAAAATCCTTCTTCCAAAATTTTAAGTTGGAAATTGGCTCTGGAAGAATTTAATTATGATATACACTACACCAGGGGTTCCTTAAATTCAGTCGCAGATCATCTTTCTCGTTGTATTCATAACATCACAATAGCTTTACCCGAGTCTAAAGATCTCATTAAAATTCAGCATGTGGATCCTGTTCTAAGTCTTATTATTCAAAAAATTGATCAAAATGACTTTAGCCCACACATCAGCAACTATTTTATTAATGGGGAAGGTTTGTTATGTCATTTGTTCAAGCGCCCTTCCAGATCACCCAGGTCTAAAACCACTAGAAAACACGTTTGCATTCCCCATTGTCTTAAAGCTAGAATTCTCGAATCTGTCCATTCAGAATATGGAGGGCATCTTAAATTTTTTAAAACATATAATCGACTCAGCGAAAACTTTTTTTGGCAGAATGTGTACAAATATACTAAAAAATTTGTTCGTTCTTGCACCGTATGTTTATCTCAAAAAAACGCTTTCAAAATTCCACCAGCACCTCATCAGCCAGTAGAACAAAGTCAAGAACCGGGAGAGACGTGTCATACTGATATTTTCGGTCCTTTAAAGACCACACCTAAGGGAAATAGTTATGTTTTCTCCATGATAGATGCATGTACAAAATACATTCATATCGTTCCACTTCCTGATATTAAGTCGAGTACGATTTCTAAAGCTTTCTTGGATAATTACATTGTACACAGGGGTTGCCCATATAAATTAGTCGTAGATAACGCTACATATTTTAAGGGTTCAGAATTTGTTGAATTTTGCAGTTATGGGCATTTATAAAAGACACATATCAAGTTATTCCGCTCACGTCAACGGGAGAGTAGAGAAACCCAATCAATCGCTAGCCAATATCCTGGCATCAATTACGCAAAATACAAACGACTGGGATGAGCAACTCCCGCACACCATGTTAGCATTAAACTCAGCGATTCATGAAGCTACATACACATCGCCTTTTTTCCTAGAACATGGCAGGGATATTCGATTGTCTTACACTTACGAGAAAAACTCCGACACACCACAAAATAAGTATGAAAATGTTGAGAAGATTTTACCGTCTTTGGAGCAAATTTTTAATAAAGTCTTAAAAAATCTAAAAGAGCAGGAGGCATCGCACATTGATCTGAGTACGAGAGCGACAAAGCAACATCATTATGATTACAAAATCGGGTCCTTGTGTTTTATTAAGACGCCTAATATTAAATCTAATTTATCTCCAAAACTCAGACCTAAGTTTGAAGGTCCGTACAGAGTAATAGAGCGTTTTTCTAACGTCAATTATAGGGTTCAACATGTAGAACAATTGAGGAAGAGATTTAACACACATGTCAATCGGATGATTTCATTTATTAAGAGATTCTCATATTTGCACTTAAATAATTTAGATGATTTACAACCAGATGATACGGAGCTTAAAAGTGTTGTTCCATGTCCACGGTATAATTTAAGGGCCCGTGCAGGCAATTCGGCTGATTAACCCTCCAACTGAACAGAACGGATTTTTCCGCCCTACTAGAGAGGCTTCGAAAATGGACTGCACGGATTTTTCTGCCTTCAAGTAACGTTTTCAAAAGCGGATTAGCCGCACTTTTCTGAAATCATTTCCCCCTTTTAAGGTTTAACATCTTGAAAGATAATGAGGGACGGAGGAAGCAACACAGCAGGAGTTTTATGGCTCGCAGGGAGCCCCGTGTTTTATTCCCCCCAATCGTAAAAAATCGGGGAGAAATTTCTTTACAACCCAAGAAGTGTGTGTCTCTTTGCTAGCTTGTATTTTAAAAGTTTCCCAAAGTCCCAACTCATAAGTAAAATATGTTACAATTCCCTTTTGGTTTCATATTAATTTCAAACTGTAAACAAGTCGGGGCGTGTCAGGGCAATCTGCTATTTTATATAGTTAGACAAATTATATCTTTTTTAAGTATATTCTCTTTCGCTTCATTTGTCTTATTCAAAGCGTTCAGTTTTTTGAAGCATGATTATTTTATTATAAGATACCGAAAAAATTAATAAAACACCAAACTCTTTAAAATTTGGAACCTTTTCATTTTTCCAACCACTAAAAATGAATAAATTTAAAAATTTAAATTTTGAAACATTTTCTTACACTTTGATAAAAATAATAACGAAAAAAAAACTAATTAAGATTTATTAGTTGTTTTTTTAGATTTCAAAGCCTAAGTGTTCAGGGAAGTTTAAGTACAGTGCCTGGTTATATATTGTTAAAATACACCGAATTATATTTGAATTTTAAGTGCTTGAACTTCAGTTTACATCAAAGACAACATGAATGAAGATTTTCACACATTTTTTTTTATAACTTGAATGTTTGAATAAATGGTAATCAAAAATATACGGAAACATTTACAGTAGACATTTATGCATATAAATAAACATAAAAACCAATTTTAAATTCGAGCTATTGAAAAACATTCGAATTATATATTGTTCAAAAATATATATTTATACAAAATACATTCAAGTCATTTAATTTTTTATTTTAATGGGGAATATACTTCTTCGAAAAAAATGCGCTCATGATGTTTTGAAATCTTTGGTATCGATTTTATAAAGCGAGTTAGAAATTTAATGTTAGAAATTCCATTTGAAATTTCGACCATGGTTCAAAAAAAAAATGTGATCGCGCAGTTAAAAATACATTTTTACCATAATTTTTAGCAAATTCTATTTGAATATAATACAAAAAATTTCAAATTTTATTTTATATATCTTCTTTCAAATATACTTTTAAAACAAATTTGTTCGGCCGCGATAACGTTAAAAACGAAGTATTCGGAATGTATTCATTAAGATATTTTGTCAAAGTTTGAAAAACAAATTTAACACTAAAAGACCCATTTTAAAAATTTTATTTATGTTATTTAAGTGGTACCCAAATGGGTATCGTGGCCAAATGAAGGGTAGGTCAGCGATGCACGTTTTTCAGTAAACAGATCCTCCCAATATTTCCTGCTGTAGGGTAGTTAGGATGAGATGTAGGGGGTGCGGTAGAGAAAGCTCAGGTTTCGTCCACGTGTTGACTAATTTTGAAAATTTAAAATATCACTGAAGCCTCCATATAACTGCAACAGTGACGTTATTTTATTCAATCATTGGTATTAATATATTTAAAAGATTTCTTGCCCACAATCGGTTGAAAACAGCCATGAAAGCTTTTATACTTCAAAATCAAACTATTCGGCGAAAAATTGGCTTGAATATACAATTACAAATCTTACATAGAAAAGCAAAAATGAGCTCCTCCCAAATATATCTTGTAGGAATAAAAATCCAAAAAAATTTCATAATATCTGAAGTATTGTTTTCCTCCATTTATTTTAAAGTTTAGAAAATTTGTGTTTATCTCTTTTTTGCTGAATACAAATTTATTCCTTAGTTATTATCAATTAAAATGGTTATAAAAGTCACACACTGTGTTAATATTAATGTAATCGTTTGATGACACATTTTTAAAGTGTCATGAAGATAAATAAATTCTAAATATACTATACTAATAAAACGTATATGGATTGATAAGATCAGTTGTAAAATTTTATGTAAGTAAATTATTTTTTTCATCAAAAAATTAAAAGACATTAAGATTTTATTGATGTAGAAAATATGCATCCGTCAAATACACAAACCCATCGTCTGTTATTAAAATACATTTGAAAAATGCAAACAAATTTCTTCTGCTAAGTTAAAAATGTTTAACTGCAAACAAAATCCGGCATTTTCGAAACATTTCTATGGCAGCGGATTTTATCCCCAAAGTGGCGAATAATCCTCAAACTGGAGCCAAGAGGATAAAATGATCTTGACAAACAAAACTCAAACAGAGAGAGAACGCGGTTTTGATGGATGCCGCTCTAGCTTTTAAAGCCCAGGAAAAATTATATATATATATATATAAATTACAAATGCAAAAATAAATCTTGTAATTTTCCATTTTTTTATAACAACGAATTGTGGAATTGGCTTCCAATACATCGTTGTGTTTGACAATATCTAAGGTAGCCAACCCTACTTTAGATAGATTTGTACTACTTTTTCGTAACCGTATTCCTTTTAAAATTAATTCGTGCAGCCGAAATACACCTTTGTACCCTTAAAAATTTATGTTAACTATAACGGTTAATTTTAATTTATGCAACTTGTGAAATGTTCATAATTAACCATTTAAGTCTAAACAGTTTACATGAAAAAAAAAGTTTGACTCCTTCATTCATTAGGGATTTATATAAGATTCTAACAATAAATTTTATTTTTCACCGAATAGGATTGAGTGAAAGTGTATAGTGCTTCCACACCACAGGTCTGGGGTTCTATTAACGGGCTGCGCAAGGTCAAATCTGCCTTTCATCCCCGCCACATTGGGTCGATAAATGAGTACCAAGCTTGCTTCGGGTCTTAAACACTGAAGGTCTCTCTTCAGACAGACCACCAAATCGGGACATCTCTTCATGCACCTCAGCGTCCAATGGTCATTTTTGTGTATTATGATGGGCACAGTAGTTCCTGGCCCTCATGGATTGTTGTGCTTCTGAGTTTGAGTCTTAAGTTTGAGGATTACCTCACTTTGGGGATTCCCTTAGATAAACATGTATTTCCACTCATTTGCAATTAAACATTTTTCTTTCAATTACGTTTATTTCAGAAGGAAGTTTGATTTTTCAAATGCATTTGCTTAATAACATGTATATTTGTGTATTATATTAAAAATTTGATCAGTCCAAAATTACATGTTTTTTGCTCCTCTAAAATTTTAGGATTTTACAACTGATCTTACAATCCATATACATTTTATAGTAGTATATTTAAAAATGATAAGGACATTTTTACGACTGTGTGAGCTGTTATGCCTCGTTTATAAATATAAAAAATTGCATTCAGCTACAGTTTTTAAAATATACAGAAATAAGTAAAGCAACAGGATACTTACATATTATGAATATTTTTGACTGCAGTAAGTTATATTTATATTTCAGTTTCTTTACAATTTTGAATAGAAGTTGTAAGCCATTTTATGTAATAGTTTGATATTGAGTTTAAACCCATAGGTTGTTTAATATTGTAATATGTTTTACTTTGATACCAGCACACATTAAAATAAGGCTCATTTGCAGTTATATGATCAGCTTCAGTGATATTTAAATTTTCAAAAATAGTCTACACGCGTACGAAAACATTCTTTCACAAACGCACACCACATCTCATACTATATCTTCCCTACAGTAGGAAATATTTGTGTATACTGAAAAATTTAATACTGGATACATTTCCAAGTGTTAAATTTGTTTTTAAAATTTGGTATGAATACATTGTGAAACTGTCGGTTTTCACTGAACAAAATTGTTTTAAGTGTACTGTTTTGAAAGACAAGATTAATTGGAGAACTTTTCTCACAATAGAATTTTTAATGACTGAATTGTGTGAAAATGTAGTTATCGATGTGTGACATTTTTCCTTGTAATAAAAGAAACAGAAAGATAAGAAATTTAACTTGAGTAAAAAATGGTTAGAAGTACTGTCATGCGCATTTGAAGAAGTATATCCCCAATTAAAATTAAAAATTATTGACTGAATGTGTGTTATGTCCATCACAAATGCTTTGATGTAGAAAAGGAATTTTTATTTAATACTTAAAAGTTCGAAAATATAGAACACTAGGAAGGAAAATTTAAATTTTTTCCGAAAAATATTCAGTTAACATAAAAATATCTTTTATATGATTTTAATTAAAATAAATTAAAAGTATTGAAATCTTTTTTATGCTATTTTTAAATTAAAAATATAACTGAATAGAGAAAGATCGGTTTTATTTCATAAATATAATCATTGTATGTAATATTTATTCTGTTAATGTTTAAAAATGAGATAGTGTTTGCTCTTTTTACCTCATTACTTTTTTTAAAAAACAGGAAAGTGAGCGCGTTTTCTTACTCTCATATTCAAAAATGAATACAGGACGCTTTTTTCTGGTTGAAATCGCAATACCAAATATATATATATATATATTTTTAATTTTTAAAAAATGACAGAAAAATAAATTTTCTTTGAAGAAAATATAATTATTTTTCAACTTATAAACATACTATTTATTTCATTTTTTTCCCTTTTTTTTACCTTTCATTTCGTTTTTAATTTTACTGTGACTGAACATATAGGAGAAAGAAACACCGTATCTTTTTCAAAGAGGATTGATCAAGAGAGGATATCTACGCTTTCAAAGAAGATTGCCCAAGGCAACTTAACAGCTAGCTGTAAACGATTAATCTCTTGGTTCTTACTTTTCAAAGCGACCGAACTGGGTCGAAAATTTTCCCGTTCGACCACCCAAGTTCTAAAAGGGGAAAGGAAAAAAGTCTGTTGCATTTTTGAAGGGAATCGCAAAATAAGAGTTAAACGCTTTCGGAATAACTTTTCAGGTGGAAGGTGTCCAGTTAGAGGGTTAATTTACTTCTTATCACGCTAAAAACTTTTTTTTGAGGAAACCGAGAATTTTTTTACATTGTCTACGCTTCGCCATTTTGAGAGTCCACACCTCCTCTTGTTGCACCTTGTTTTATGCCAAGTTTTGATGTTTAAGTGAGATAAATTTGTACTTAGTTATTTAATGAATTTTAGCTCAGTTTTTTTTTATGCGATTTGTTTCATGCCTTGATTTGATTCTTAAATGAGATACTGTTGTATGTGGTTAATATCAATTTTAGCTCTAGATAATATATTTTTCATGCTATGTGTTTTATGACAATAAATAAATTTTGTTGTTTGTAAGAGGATTCATATTTAATTTTGCTATGCGATTCATTTATGCGCGTCAATTTTAATTTTATAAATTTTAAGCTGTAATTCATGTTTGCAACAGAAATCAAATTTTGGGGTCTTTTGGACATCTGTCACGAAATTTGAATGTTGTTACTGTATATATATATTTGGCATTTTCATTAATCAAATAATTTTGTATTGCGGTTATTATCTAGTATTTAAATTTTTTATAAACAAAAGGTTCTTTGCTTGAATAAGTTAGTTCATGCTGACTTGATTGTGTATAACTGTGTACTTTTCTTGTTAAATTTTGAGTTTGCATAAAAGATTATTTTTTTTAGTGGCGGTATTTTGTCAGAAGCAATTTTAGTGATAAGTTGTGTTTGTGTATTAATTTTAAGTGGCTGTGTATTACTGAATAATGATATCTTTGGAATTTATGCTTGTTAAGATATGGATAGAGGTGGTTGTTTGAATTTTTTTCTTAAGAAATTATGTTGAAACTTAACTTTGTTTTGCTCAAGTTGTTTTGTTCTGTCATATGATTGCTAATTTTGATTTAAAACTTTTATAGTCTTTCGGTTAGGTGTTTCAATGCTAATTTAACTTTTTTTGTGTGTTTGTTTTGCTATAGATTTGGAATTTTTTTGTTTGCTTAGGGCTCTAATTAAATTGGGGTTTGGTTAAATGTGTGAATGTGCAGTCAAAAAATAATTCTGTCTTGCTTGTGTGCTAAACTGTACTAGGAATTGAATGTTTTGTTTGATGTCGTTATAGTAGTTCTGTTGGTTTAGGTTAATTTTGTTTTATTCATGGTAGCGCTTGGGTAGATTATTGAATTGAGTATTGATATTGAGTTTTTTTATGGTTTTGGATTTTAATTGTAGTTTTGCATTGTTATTTGGAAATAAGTTTATGGTCAGATATTGGTATTGTTAAATTTTATGTTTTGTGTACGCGTAGTTGTGTTAGCTTTGAGTTTGGTATTGGCGAAGAGGAGAATTTTGATTTAGTATTGTTTCAGTTTTAGATATTGAGTTTGATAATTTTTTTTTTGGTTTGAAAATGTTGAAGATGATCAGGTGTGAATTTTTTTTTTTTTATTAATTGTTGAAGGAGTTAGATAAGTTTGAGTTAAGGATTCTGTGGAATATTTGAGAAAGTTATTCGAAGGAGATAGATAAATTTTAATTTGATGAATTTGTTGAATAATTGGGAAAGTTTTTTTTCATGGAGATAGATAAGTTTGCGTCCAAAAATATGTGGTAAATTCGAGAGTTGTTTTTTTATATGGAAATGGAAAATTGAGTTGCAATAATTATGCGGTATATTTGAGAAAGTTGTTTTGATGTAGAGAAGGTAATTTTGATGAACATAGATAAGTTGAATTAATGATTGTGTGGTATATTTAAGAATGTTTTGAGATGAATTTAGGAAAGTTCGAGTTGAGGATTATGTGAGATTTTGTGTAAATAAGTTGATGGGCATAGATGGGTTTTAGTTAATGGTATTGTGGAGAAGTGTGTGTGTGTGTGTCGATTAATTATTTGGAAGTTGCAGATAAGTTTAGTTAGTGTTATTGAGGTACAGGATATGAATGATCTTGAGGTAAAGGCATTTTTGAATGATTGAGGAATCATTTTAAGGTTACTGAGAATTTTGAGTTAATGTTATTGAATGATATTTGAGTAATTAATTCGATGGTTATCGATGAATTGAGCGGTATTGTTGAAAGTTGAGGATCTTTGTTGGGTTTTTTTTTGTATATTTGTTGCGAGTACAGTGAAACATTGTGATGAGTTTTTTTTTAATTATTTAGAATTGATACATTGTATTACATGGAATGTTAAAAGGGGATGTTGATTAGTGAAGTGAATTTTTTGGGGGGGAATTATGTTGTAGCACTTGTAATAATTTTTTTTTTTTTGTTTTTTTTTTGTTTTAGTTAAAATTACTTTTACTCTGTATGTGTCGCCTCATATGTCATGGGTTGCATTATCAATTTTATGTTTATAAATTTTTTCTCTGAAATTTTCAACTGCATTTGCGATTTCTGGAATTCATTTCCCAATATGGAAATTCGAGTGTATTGAATGTAGAAGAAATTGTTTTTTTTTCTATCAAATTTTTTTTTAAAAGTATTAATCGATATAGTTAATTTTTTTTTATAATCGGATTTGCATGGTTTTTTTTTTGTCTTGATTGTAAATTCTGTTTCTTGTGTTGGCGTTTGCGGCATGGAGAAAATCGTTTGCGCAGGGAATGGCATGTGCAAATTTTTTTTTTTCTGCCTTTGTAAACATTGGGGGTGCATCCTGATCAAATACACACTCATAGTTTGCAATTCTAAATTTAATCGCATTAATTTTTTATTAATTTCAAATTGTAGCCAATGCTTGTAGTGAATTTTTAAATTTCTTAGGCTATTAAGCATTCTTAAAGGTTATAAATAATTTTTACCGTGTACACTATTCGCTACAATTTATAGATTTTAATTTGCAAATCTGAATTTAATTACATTATTTTTTTAAATTTTAAATTGTAACCAATGCTTGTAGTGAATTTTTTAAAATTTCTTAGGCTATTAAGGTATCCGACTACTTGCGACAACTTTTTTTTTTTTTGAAAAAATGAAGATATGGGGATTTTTTGTGATTTTTAGGTTTATTTAGTATATTTTAAGGAAAAAATCGTAACATTGAAATTCGAAAAAAAAGTTTATTATTATTAAAATGGGAAAAAACTGGTGAAAATGTACAAAAATTACATAAACGGGGCCCGCTCTGTACAAAAATGTTTTGAACAAATTTTCAATTTTTCAGTTTTAATGTGTTACTTCGTTATTCATGTTTGAAATGACCTTCAGAATAATAGATATTTAAATTTTTACAAAAACTAGAGCACTCTATCTTAGTGACTATATGAAATTGATTAAAAAAACAGTGATTATATTCACATAAAGGACTGTAAATTTTGAAATAAAACAGTGATTGATAAATCTGAAAATCAAAACACTTCTACTGTTATACGAAACATTCACAAAACATTTCAGCAAATTATAGTCAAAACTTTTTGAGCAATCGCTGTCCCGTTTGAGTTTTTCGAAAAAACCACATTTCGAGTAAAACGCATTTTAAAGTTTGGCATCTTGTGTAAAGTTATGTCATCTTCTTTTATTAAAACACTTGTAGTTTTTGTTCTAGTGAAAAGACGTTAAAAAGCTTGGTATTTTTATCAAGCTAATAAGATGATCTATAAAATAAAATCATAAAGAAATTTTGTCAATTTTTGAAAAAAAATCATGATTTTAGGGTAGTCGGATACCTTAAGCATTCTCGGAGGTTATTTTAATTTTCTTCACCTACGCACTATTCGCTTGAATTTCTAATTTTTTATTTTATAATAATTTTTTGAGTTTTTTTTATTTTACGAAAGATTGTAATCATTGCTCTTAGTGAACCATTGCAATTTCTTATGCTTTGAGTACTGTTAAAGGTTAAAATAATAATTTTTTTTGGTGGCCTGATGCATGCACATCATATTAGTCGTGTCAGGATTTCGATGTTATACGATTATGAGGTGTCTGTGTTTCTTAGTGCCACCTTTGTATTGCTTATGTTAGTTATTTCTTATCACAGAATAATTTGTTCGATGCTCGTATGTGTGGTTATTGTGAGTATCGAAGCTGTTATATATGCAATTTTTGATTTTACTATGCGTTACTCGTCTTATTTTTTTATTATTTAGTGGCACATGATTCTTTGTGATTATTCAATTATTTCTATTTGTTATTTTATATATGTTGTCCTTGTGAATTGTTTGGTGACCCATTCTCGATAATTACTTGTTCGTAACATGAATTTAATTGTAGTTGTGTTAGTAGTTATTTTTTTCCCCTCTCACCGCTAAAGGAATTGGGACTTAATTTTTAGAATTTACTTTATAATTTTTTTTCTTCCTTTCTGTTACATTTTCAATTGTAAATTGTAGAAATGGGGATGTCGGTGCTTGGAGTCTGCGGCGGAAGTCAAATGGGGTCAAGTTTTTCTTTTCTATACACTGTTTTTGGTTTCATAACTAATATGGTTTCCCTGAGAGACAATTCTTTCTCTTGCAGCATGCATCAGCTACTTGTTCACCACCTGTCGGGGTCACAGGATGGCCGAGCTCTCGTATAGTTGAAGGACTCCAGTGGATGGCATCGTTCAAGGATTGGACAGAATTGATGTGTTTCCGTTTTTTCTCCTGCTGGGACATTTATAGTTGAAGGACTCCAGTGGATGACATCGTACCAGGGTTGGAAGGAAATGATGTGTTTCCGTTTTTTTCTCCTGCTGGGACATTTATAGTTGAAGGACTCCAGTGGATGACATCGTTCAAGGATTGGAAGGAATTGATGTGTTTCCGTTTTTTCTCCTGATGGGACAATTTTGTTTATACGTTATTGTGAATTTTTTTTGTGTGATGTGAATTTGTGAGAGGGGAGGAGTGATGGGAGGCCAGAGTTAATTCAGCAGACCTCAAAATTTCAAAGTCAGTTTCTTGGAATTCGTTTGAGTTCCCCCTCCCCGGATACAGTGAAATTCTTTCGTCAAGGGTGTGCCAGAAAGTTCCCGCGCCTGGGGGTCACTAGACCCATAAATTGCGGGGTGCGTCAAGGATTTCCGAGCTTCCAAAAAGTTCATTAAACCCATAGATTTTGGAATGTTGTAACTCTGCGCTGGTCTCTGGACCAATAGAGAAGCGCAGGAGCGGTCAAGATAAAGAATCCACGAGAAGACGCGCATGAATTTGGGTGTGATTTGGCGAACTTTAAAAACGGCCTGCAACCCCGATTTCAGCAGAGGGAGAAGAAAAGAAACTGACCCATTAACTAAAAGCTAATTTCTCTTGATCCCAAAAGTGGACTCCAGCGCCGACCAATAAATCCCCTCTGGCCTTGTATCATCTCTCCCTTCAGTACACAGCCTAACGATAAGTTGAATTTGATCTATAACAATTAATTTAATAAATGTAATATTTTCTTTAATTGAGCGTAATTAATTGGAGTGCAGTGTTTTGTTTTTGTTTATTAAGAATCTAATTTTACATTCAGTTAGTTTAATTGACATGATGCGATGCGAAATTAAGAATCTGGGTTCAAGTTTTAGAAATTAAATAAGTTTAAAATAGCGTTGCATCAGTATATAAAAAACTATAGAAATATAGAAATATTGTGTCGTAGGAACGTTCCATTCATGTAATCATTCTCCAGAACATTCCAACATAACTTGACCTCTTGTCATGTTTTAAAAATGGTCTAGGTTTTCATACCAGGAAATTAAATTAATGTGCTTGATTAGACTGTAAATTAATCAAATTTAAATCACATAGAGAATTGCAAAATATTTTGTAGAGTACTTAGATAACATGGAGTGTTCGAAGTAAGAACGAATTAGAACTAATGCTATAAAAAATTAGTTATAGGATAAAGTTACGAATATATGTGCAGGAGTCTTGTTGAGTCAATGCCAAAATATGCTCAAAATATGATTTTTGCTAAAGAAGGGCATACTTTATTCCTATGTATGCATTTTTTAGTGTATAGGCTTGTGTAAATAAGAACATAACATTTTTTTAAAAAAAATAAATGATTTTTTTTCTTTGTCATCAATGTTATTGAATACATCCAGTAATTTAAAACATGAAATTCCATGTTCTACGATTATTGTTCTTTTTTTATTGTTTTTCATGTCACATGAATATTGTTTTTATTGTTTTTGTTTTGTTTATTCGATTCATTTATTTTTCACAAGACTCAAAATTGCATGTTAAGGGACGAAAATGACAAATATTATGTAACGAAAACTACATTTCTATATACATTAATAGACAAAAAAATTAGTGCAACAAGAAATAATTGCGGGATAATAACGAAACTTGGCATGAAGATACATATCAGGGAGTTATGTAAATGATTACCAATAGCCCTGAAGTACACCGCAGAATGGAAAATTCCACTCTCGTCATTTCCTCATCACAGTATATCATATATGGGATGGAGGGCTGCTTGCAGCGCATATGCTCGAAGTTGCACCGTAAAGCTATTAATCGAGTGATTTTCAAACTTTCAATACTGGCGACCCAATATCCAATCATAATTTTTATCACGCGCCCCTCTATGCAATGGCAATGTATTGAATTCGAAAATACGATACTTTGACACTAAAGCTACAGTACAACTTTCACCTCCTAAGTGCAGCCGGTGTATAAAAATGCCTCATTCAGCCAGTGCGTAAACTGCCCTGGACGTATATATACGTCTTTCCGAAGTACAATCTGTTCTGTTTACTGCTATCTGCAAAATAATTCAAAAGGTTTTGGAATGCAATAAAATGAAGGATTAAATTAACTCAGAGGATTTTCTTATTTATTTCCTTTGGCACCCCACCCCCCACCTATACACCACATACGAGTGCCTGTGTGCAAAATGGTGGCATTGGGTAGGGAATCACATAATTTTTAATCCGCAGTTGAAGGATTAGTTATAAACTGTGCAAATTATCAAGATAAGTCTTATTTCTTGCATGTAATTTTATGTATGACAAGCTCACGGGGTCATTTTTAATTATTAAAATTGTTCTTAGCTTAGTATTGTTAAATTAATGCTAAAATACATTATGCAGTACTGATACATTTATAAGTGTATTATATAAGAGTCTAAAAGGTATTTTTAATCTTTTTTTTATTATGTCAGAATGCCTTTTGTTCGTTTACTTTCAATAAATTAATAATTTTTTCAAAATAATCTTTTGTTTTCGACTTTTCAATATGCTCGCGTCCCCCTCCTAGAGTTATCACGCTCCCCTAGGGGGCACGCCCCACAGTTTGAGAAACGCTGTGTTAATCACTTCCAACTACTACTGTTGGCTAGCTTGGTCATTTGACGACTGTCGGTGTTTTTGGTTTAATTTAATTAATTATGTTACATAAATAAAAGTTATGTTTCTTTTAAATGCTCGTCGGACAGTCATTTATGCATTCAATTTAACAAAAACTTTAACATTTCTTTATGGAACATAAAAAATCATAAAAGAAGATATTTGTTTACCTATTTTGAATTCATTTTTGAAAGTGTAGGGCCCCCTCTGTTATATTTATCTCTCTATTATTATATTTCTCTCTTTATATATCATATTTCCCCGGATACCCTATAATATATTTTCGGCCTCTATGTGGTTTTACGTAAATGTGAGCCGAATAACTGTAAGCGGAAGTATTTTATAGAGTTTAAAGTTAACGATACATGTCTTTTAGAAAAGAAATATAATAGATCTATAGAATATAAAAGACAAAGTTCAAGATGCATACTAGATACAATCCTAAAATTGATCTTTGTTATGCATTGAGCAGCTTGGAACAATAAAGACGTAAATCCCAACTGAGATGAAAAAGCTAAAGAATATTCTATATTCCTCTTTCCAGCATTCAAAGCTCTGAACAGCAAAGATATTTGAAATGAGTAACGGGGAATATAATTGATTTCATTGCTAGGGGTTGAGCTTATATTTACCAGGTACTTTCCAACGAATTGCACAATGTCTCATTGAATAATACAAACAGAAATGTAAATAAAAACACATTATTTTAAATCAAAATAAACGTTTTAGAAAAAAAGACAACAATGTAAGGCAAAAAAGACTCACTTTTAAGCTCACTGATACTTCATGTTCTTCTTTAAAGTCATTATTCAGTAATCATTGACATATTATATGCATATATAAGCATACAGAAGTCACTTATCTGTCAGACTAACGAGCAAATAGTAAAGAGTTTTTACCTTATTATAATTCAAATTTTATCCAGTAACAGATTGCTTGCATTAAATCATCTAAAAATTTTTATATCTTACATTTTTGCTCGGCATTCAAGTGTAAACATTATGATTTAATTCGAAATGATAAGAAATATCATAAGTACTTATCAGCAATAATTTATATGTGATAATATCACGCATAATTTTATCTTTAGCAAAAATTTTAGAAACCAGGAATAATATTTTTAATATATAGAGTAATGACTTAAATTATATATCTTAAAAGAATATCTATATCTAAGAATTAAGAAGAGTCTATTGTAGTATTTTCAGTGTTTTTTTCAAATTCCTTTCCTGCTTATGAACATAATTTAAAGGGGTGAAATGTTCATTTGCATTTATATTTAGATAAAATTCGTTTGAGGAATTGAAATCAAATTTTTGGTGTCTTTAATTTGAATCAATGATATATTCAAAAAATTGCTTGTGCAATTGAAAAATATTTTCCTGTATGATATAAGATATCAATTTTATTTAAAAAAATGATTTTAATTATTCTCAGTTTTAAAAACATATTAAGCATGTTTAGTAAAATCAGTATTTCAAAAAATCTAAGTGATTATATCTTAAGATATTATTTTAGTATTTATAAATTATTTACTTTAAAGGAAATACATAAACATATATGACAAAATTTCTTTTTTCATTTAGTATCGGGTATCAATTTACAAAATTATTCATAAGAAAAACGATTCCTAAATAATTAAGTAGAATTCTAAGCAAAATCTTATAATTCGGAAAACATTATTAATTGCACTTAAAAATAACATTAGGAAAAAAAACGAATTAAATGCTTTCGAAATAATGTTTTCAATGCTCGGTTTTGTTACAGTTTTTGTGTTTTTGTTATATGTTTGCCTCATAAATTCACTCATTGAAAAAAAAAAACAAGTATTAATTATTTCCTGTTTGAGTACATCAAAACTTAAGATTCCATATCTACATGATGAAATAAATTATATTGTAAGGAATAAATCATAAATATATTTTTATTCATTCCAACTTTTGCAAACACTGATATCGAGTGAGGTCACTAAAAATAGATTTTTTAAAATTGGAAATCGTTTTAGTGTTAGATGCAGAAAAATTTGCATTATCCGATAAAAATGTGAAACCATTGTTGAAGATTTAATCTGAAGTTATAGATCCAAAAATTGACAAAATCTTTTCAATTTAAATATTTAGCTATAGCAAAAATTAAACTTTATTTCATCCAATGCACGGATTCTGAGAAATTTTAGTACTAGAGTTATTATATAAAGTAATTTTCAAGAGTTTATTTCATGAATAAAATAAACAAAATAATTCTTTTTGCAAAAATGCAAAAAAAAAAAGAGAAAAAAAAGGAAAAAACTGATAGAGAATTGTTAAAATAAAATAGTTTTGATAGCATTAAAATTGAAATATTGAGAGAAATATTATTTTTAATGAAAATTCAGTTTAAATATAAGAGTTGTTGAATTTATTCGATGCTTAGATTTTCGAAACTGTCCTCTGAATGTTAATTCTGATTTTTAATAAATGTAGCATGCTACAATTATGAGCAATCTATGAGTAAGTAAACGATCTAATTTGCAACAGCACGCACACACACACACACACACACACACATATATATATATATATATATATATATATATATATATATATTATACATTCACAATGATTGAAAAATATAAAATTTTGTTAAAATATGAATATAGTTTCGGTTATCAGGAAATCTAGGAATTTTTACACATCTTAAGTGCACCTTAGGATACTAGTAAGAATTTAATACAATTTTAAACACTCATAATCTCTAAATATTTATTTAATTTCCTTTTTGCTAAATCGTACTTTCTCCAGAAATAAAAAGAAAGAAAGAATTTTATATAGATATAACAGTATCCAAGCACGAGCATTCGATCACGCAATAAAGTTTCTCTACGGGAGGGAAAACGTCTTTTATTCTGGTCGTGACTAGGTTCACAACATTTCCTCGGCCATAATATATTTTCTTTCGTATTTTTTTCCTAAACAAGCCCCTACCTTCTGACAGTTCTTTAGTATAACTTTCCAGCGACACAGAATGGAGATCTTAAATCAAAATCACAGGAATTTCAGTCCACACACTCCATGCAGCTGTTACCAGATCCTGTGGAAGAAATACGTCTTCCGGTTACTTTTGCTGAAAGTGGGTTTAACATTTTTATTTGACATCCTGGGAGCTAAGAGTGAAATACCGTAGACATATTAAAAAAGACAGGAAAAAAACCCCAGGAAGATATTAAAAATAAAAGGTTTTTCTTCAAGATTAATATTTTAAAGATACTAAGACATTTATTGTGCCATGGCCTGTGGATTTGCTTGATACAGATGAAGTTTTATTATAAAATTGGGTATAGAATAGAGAATAAAAAATAGTTGTTGCATTATTCCAGTAATATTATAAATGTTTTTGAAGAGATACTAGTAAAAGAGTTATATTCTTAAAAAATGCTGGAAAAAAATACGATTAACTGCTCATTTGAATTAATAAATGAAAATCATTTAATTGGAATTAATTGCTTCATTTGTAAATGTATATGATTTTGAATACATTTGTGAACAGGAGGTTACAGTCGTAACCTAATGACCCACGTTGTTCCCGTTGAGTCGAGGTTCCAGTTTTGATGCCACTGAAAGTGTACTGTGAAAAAAACCTGATGCATATTAAATATGTGCAGGTTTAAATTCCTCGCTTGGCTGGGATGCGTTAGTTTTGAAAGTGGGATGCCAGTTCAGATGTTTTTCTCGTCATTTGACAGAGCTTCAGAATTATGAGTGCCTTCGCCAATAGCCCTTACGTTATTTCAGATTGAAATGTTAATAAACAATCAACTCGAACACATTTATTACATACAAAATGCTTAAAAAATTCAACAATTATAAATATTTTTGAATACAACATGCGTGAAAAGAATGTAATGAAGCAATGAGCTCATTACTAAAAAGTAAATTGCACTTAAGAAAAAAAAACTAAAAAGGAGAGGTGTAATGAAAAAAAAACTATATAAACGAAGCAAATAATTTACTATTTATGTAAAGATAAAAAAGAGAAATTTTTGCTTTACTAAGCATCTTGTTCTATCTCAGATTTTAAAAACCTATATTACTTGACCAATATCATTGTTTTTCAAGTGAATTTTACTATAACTAAAGGTTGTAATGTAAATTCAAGGAGCTTTTCTTAAAACAGCAAAGCATAAGTATAATATGCCAACATTCTATGAAGATTATTTAATGAAAATGGGAAGATATATTAAGCAAAAGAAATTAGAAGTAATGAAATTAAACAGCAAGTTTAAAGTTATGAGTCAGAATTATTTATTGTAAGCTTTTATTTACATAAAGATTTATATATAAACACACAAAAAACAATTCTTTTAAAATTTTCTGAATATTGTCATCTTGGAATTTTAGTTTCTCAAAAGAGAGCTTAAGAAAGGTAATACTTTCATCGGACCGATCTTCTAATTCTTTTTTTCTTATGAAAAAAAAATATTTGATTTATTGTTTCATATAAACCCTAAGGACGCTGGGAGTAGCAAAAAAGTAATATATAGTCTTTGAAACTTTAATACGCTTCCGTGAATTCTCGCTTTTTTGTCCGTAAGGACAAAATATATTACAAAATGATGGAAAAATCAACACACAAGTGAAGAAAGCTTAAGAAAATATAATAAAGTCCTAGTTTTTACGAGATGAGATGCTAAATAAAATATATTCTATAACCATAGTATGCATTTTGTGAAAAATGCATGGAACAGAAATTTTATAAATTTCAATATTTTGTACTTCAACAAAACGGAGCCCTTCACTATTTTGTAGAGCTGCGTTTTGTTGAAGTGGCCAACTATGCAAGTCAAAAGAAATATCTTATAAATGATGCTGTCAGAGCCATTCTTTTCAATAAAAAAATACTTTAAAGCTCTTTTAGGATGCGGGCTTGTCATTGGTTGGGTGAATAAAAAGTAAATAACTGAACCATATAAACGTATGGATATTTCTCTTTGATTTTGTAATGTCAAATTCAGATTTATTTTATAGTCAATTTATAGATGCCTGGGGCTTGTCATCCATCCATTTTTCGGGCTGTTCCTCAACCCAATTTTTGGCATTCTAAATAAAATATGGGACAGAGGCACTGTTTCGAAGAGGGAAAAAAACTATACAGTGTCTTTCTTTCTCACTCCTTGTGAGTAATTCTAATAAAATGCAAAGATGTTTCTGAATAAATACGTTTTCTGAGAAGAAAAGTCAGATTTTTAAGCAGAAAAGTCACATAAAAAGACACAAAGAATAAAATTATTCAACGAATGTCAAAAATCCGGACATTGCATCTGAAGAAAAGAAATGTCTCCATATGACATTTTGCTGTAATAACACGTCCCGCAGTTAATTTTTCTCTCTTTTTCTTACAAAATTGCATTTTTTGAGTGTATGTAAAGCAAATGTATGCTCTCATTATACAACAGGAAATAATTAGATAATAATTCAATTAAAGATGTCTAAAATTTCTTTCCTTTGAATAATTTAGAAATTTGAAATTTAGGACATAAAAACCTGAAGCAAAACACAAAAAAAAGAAATAAGTTAAAAAACGCTTATGATTAGAGCTCAACATTTTTAATTAAACTATTTTTAATTGTTTACTCCAGTGTTTCTCAAACTGCGGGGCACAACCCCCTCGGGGGGCGAGATAACCCTACAAAAGAGGCGCGAGTATATAGAAAAGTTGGAAACAAACATTATTAAAAAAAATTATTAATTTACTGAAAGGAAGCGGAAAAAATAATACATTCTGACATAATAAAAAATAAAAAACACATTTACACTGATATAATGCATTTATAAATGTATCATTACTGCAACATGTATTTCATAATTAATTTAACAGTGCTAAGCCAAGAACAAGTTTAATAATTACCAGTGACTCTATGGGCACGTCATCAAATTATATACATATTGAATACTTATCTTGATAATTTGCACGGTTTTTAATTAAAGTCGTATTGTAGGTTTACATCAAAGTATATTATTATTGAATTCAATACATTATTATTGTATGCAAGGAGAGCGCGATGAAAATCATGATTGAAAATTGAGTCGCGAGTACAGAAATTTTGAGAAGCACTGGTTTACTCGAAGTTTAGATTACATTTTTTTACATGAAAACATTTTATGAAATTATCACAGAAAGAAATGAACGGAATAAATACATTATGATACTAAAATTATATAAATTAACTTTCTGAAAATTTGTCATATTTTAAAATTAACATTAGTTTTTTTTATTCCTAATAGGCTGCGGATTGGTGGTTTACAATAGTAAACCAGACCTAGTAAATTCCCGGAAGCAGCTGATATCTCTTTTTAGTGCGGCACCATATAGGTGGATACCAATCACCATAGGTAGTTTTCAGGTCCAGTTTTCTCCCCAGAGGGAGACACCTGGGCTTTCACGATGCGAACCTGTGCTAGGATTTAATTTTGCTGAGAGCATCCAAGCCAAACAGACACTCTTGGGTTCTTTTACATGCGCATAATCATTCGACATAACCGCTATCCATTTTCTGCATCATGAAAACCCAGCGACTTGGGGCGGGTCCAACCCGCAACCTTGAATGCAGAAGGCCACCTGCAAACCAACCACGCCACCCAACCGGATATTAGTTATTATTAGAAGTACCAGTTAATCTACCATTCCATCCTTTGGTGGCAATAATTGCAAGGTTAGAACACCAGATTAGTGAAATTATGGATCTGTGATGCATAAATCTACCCACGTGCAACTATTTTTAAACTGGTAAAAACCACTCCTTCCTTTTTTTTACTTCCTACTATCATCTCTACAATCTTACGAATGGTTTTATTTGAAAGTCACCGAGCCTTTTCTCAAATATTAATGCAGTATTTTTGCGGAGCTCATTCTCTCATCTATAAAGAAATTTAGAAATTTTTTTTGTGAAATACTTATAACAGCAGCTTACTAGGCAGTTAACATAGGTAGTACCTGGCCCACATGGCGTGGAATATTGTTTCTGCAATGCGAATAATCCAGTGACATCTATAGTACTACAGACTGTCACCACGGAGACCATTGATAAAGCTGACTTTAAGGTATCCGACTTCGTTCGGAACCGTGATTTTGCAAGAGCGTATAAATGGGTAATATTTATGATATTTACAGTCACCTAGATCAGAAAATGCATATAAAATTGTTTTAAGAATAGTATTAAAATAAAAAATATTATTTAAGTACAATATTTTGACAAAAAATGAACATAGAATGACCCATTTTCAAAATACTCTTCTTTTGTGAAAAATGCTTCTACTATAATAATATTTTGCCTGTATATAGCTCAGATCTCTGTACAGAGGCTCAACAAGAATTTTTGTAATATATAACTTAGAAGTGGGTTTATCTATGTTTTACGACAACAGAGGGGAGAAATTTTAAGAAAAAAAACACCGATAATTATTTCAATTGGTTTTAACTCCAAAAATAATGTGATTCTTTAAAAAATGAACTAGTTCAGACTCTCTGAAGAAGTCTTTACTTAATATAAGCAAAATATTGTTATTTTAGAAGCATTTTTATAAAAATGGAATATTTTGAACGAAAGGTTATTCTAAGTTAATTTTTTGCTGAAATATTGTACTAAAATATATTTTTTGTCAACATGTCCTTAAAACAATTTTATACATGTATTCTAATCCAAGTGACACTAAATATCATGAAAATATCCAATTGCGGGCTTTTGTAAAATCATGTCTTCGTACGTAGTCGGATACCTTAAGTTAAAATATCTAGAAATGCATTAAAATAAAACTCTGTCATTAAAATATCATATGAGAATAAACATGCATTTATATAAATTTACATTGTAAAAATTTGGTGCGAATATTTTAACTAGATGTAATAAAATGTGTAGTCATGTAATCATTCACTCAAATGCAGTTATATTATTTTTTTCTTAGAAACTACAATATAAGTAAATTCCATTTCTTTTCATAGATTATAACTTTATAACTATAATGAGTATTTGGTAATATTTTGATATTTTGAATCCTGTATAAAATAATAACATCACTCGAAATTTAAATTTTTATGTTTTCTTTGTATTAATAAAGACATCTAATACTTTTAAATGTTTTTGTTGAGAAAATTCCATTTTAAATTTCAGTGAAAAATGTATAAAATTATATCTTATTACATTTTATCATGAAGTACTTCAAATTATCTTGGAAATGATGAAAATAGTCGACATCCCACACACGCACACAATGTATAATTTATCATAACAAATATTCAAATATCGCAGAATATACTGCTAGAAAGCACCTAAAAAATTTAAATATTTTTAAAATGCACATGTTTTTGTTTTGATAATTTATTACTAGTAGAAATTTATTAAATATTTCTATGTAATACATTAGAACAAAAGAATCAAATAAAGAAAATTTATCTTATATATATATACTTCTCAGTTCTTTTTTAGTAAAAGCTTATTTTTATAAATATAGAATCAGATCATATTCATGAAATTTACGCACATTATAACTTAACACTGATGTATAATTCATTTTTTTTCATTTGAAATAATCAATTTACTTACATGAATCTGTTGTATATTTATAATGATTAATTTTTTTATATATTTTTAAATTTTAAATTATCACTTTTTTCGGTAGAGAATTGCCAGTGATACAAAAATTGTTGGAAGTAAAAATAGCGAGTTATTGATGTCGAAAAAGATAAATCGCCAATAATGGCATACATGTCGTAATTAAAGTAGCCTTACCAACTATTTAAAAGATTTTTCAACGCTCTGGTGCTTCTTAATGTTTGTAAATTAAGCATCAATGCAGGAGCATTAACTTCAGCATAAAGAACCAAATTTAATTAGCTTTTTCTGAGTCCATTTACAGAGTGGAATCTTAGACTTTTTTTTAAAAAAAAATAATGCAGGCTTTTCAGGCTTTATAGTAATTTGAATCACCTTGGGATCTTTAATAACTGATTTTGATGGGAAAAAAAGTATTTTTGTTTGGGAAGAGCAATACCCCTGGGATTTTTCTAAATTAAAAATATTATGTTCTATTCATTCTGTAATGCAATATTGGTCGAGTTCCCTCTGTTGAATACTATGAATACCTCAAAGATGCTTCCAAATCCTTAAAAGAATTTTATCTTATAATAAAGAATGTGAAATAATATGTAATTTTACTAGCCGCTAGCTGTAGTCGAAATCTAATCAATACAAATTCGCTGTATTTGTAAATAACGCCAAAGTAAATATTTGAAAGAGAAATCTTTCATAAAAGGGATGATTTATTTTGAAAATGAGCTTCCTATTTTCAAGATTTCTTCCTCTTTACCTTTTCATGAAAATTGAAATTAGTGTATCTCTTAAGAATATCTAAAAAAAACAACAACTTAAGCTCGTTGAATGAAAAATTTTACATGAAGTATTATTGAAATAAGAATCGCAATGTATTCAGAATATTTAGAAATTTAATAAAGATGTATGTGATTTCTAAGCTGATTCTTAATCAAAAATAAAATGCATGAATTATTTTCATAAGAAAACTCTTACATGCTATATTGCTGGTTCTATGTAAACCGTGAATTCATATGAAATTTAGATATGAAATTGAAGTATTTTTAGTATAATATACGAGTACAACTTGCATCGAAAACATTTATCATTCCAGTAACAGCATTGCTTATACTTACCAATAAATAATAGTGTGTAGGTGTGGGAGTATTTAAATAGTTTTTAAGATAATAGAGATATAAATACATATTATATATAAGATGGGACTCTTCTCTCAAAAAAGTTTGTTTTTTAAATAAAATAACTTTTTTACTTTTGGGTGAAATATACTTTCTGACATCAGTTTATTCTTATTGCATATGATACATCTAAAACTAAAAATATTTTTTTGTTCATAGTATTTCTTTTAGGTTATGGATTGCTGTTACACGAAGAAAAAAATAGTATTAATCGGAACTTACCTATGCGGAAATATGGAGATTAGGAGAAAAAAGTATTATAAAATATATCAAAATTTAATATTGACACTGTGATGTATTCAGTCTTTTCCTCTAATTGCTAAGAGGGGACGCCGACAAACGTGGGAAAATTCCATTCGTTTCCATAATTGCTGGGAAAATATTTCGCAAATGGGTGGTCAGAAGTTCTGACCATTTTTTTCGCATGCCAGTTTGAAAGTTAAAAAATACATCGGTACATTTTGATTTCGTTTTCTCAAGAATCTGTGACGATAGCGCGTCTCAGAAGATAGAACTCACAATATGAGCTCAGACGGACTCCCGCTATAGGTGGCCGACGGAAAAGGGATCAAAGAGGGATAGGCGGTGAGTCACCGTGAGAAACGAATGTTAATACAGAGAAAGAGAGAGAGAGGGAGTGCCAGGTTCAGATATTTTCTAGAGAGTGTCTGATAAGAAACCTCTCTTAGCGATAGACTTGAGAATCAGAGATACCTGAGTCCGCGAATTAACCCTCCAAGCGGTTAGCACGGCTTTTCTGCCCTACTAGAGAGGCTTCAAAAACGGACAACACGGAATATTCCGTAAGGCAGGGGACTCACCAAAAATGCACCAAACGTAATTTTACCTCCTCAAGTAACGTGTTCGAAAGCGGAAATGCCGTGTTTTTCCAAATCCCCCCCCTTTAAAGGCTTAACATCTTGAAATATAATTAGAGATGGTCGGGGACACACAATGGATATTGAGGGGAAGTTTTATGACTCGCGGGGAGACCGGTTCTTCCCCTGCAGCAATCGTAAAAAACTGGGAATAATTTCTTTAAACCCAAGAGCGTACGGAAATAATTGCAAGTCAACGAATTGAGAAAAATTAGAGGATAGCTTGATAAAAATCTCATTTTGTTTCCTTGCCTTAAAATTCTCAAATGGAATTAAGCTTTTATAATGTATGTCTAAATTTTTTTAAAAATATCTATAGTATTTAAATTCAAAGTATATATTAAAACATTGAGGATAATTTACTGCTTCATTTTTCTTATTTTAATCAATACTTTCAAGGATTTTTTTTAAAAAGGATTATTTCGTTATGTGTCAGAAATTAACAGAAAGAAAAAGGTTCAAAATTTAAAATCTTTTAAAATTTTGGACACTTCTAAACATGAATAATTTTAAGCTTCTGTATTACATTATTTGCTAAAAATTTTTACGCATTGCTAAAAAAACCCTATTTAAATCTTTTAGTTTTTTATAATTTTAAAGCCAGGTATTCAGGCATCTTACATAGAATCCCTAGTTCTGTATTGTTCAGATAACGAATTATATTTGAATTTTAAATGTCTGAACAGTAATTTCATTCAAAGAGAACGTAAACTACAAGCTTATATTGTTAAACTTGAATCTTCAAATAAAGAGTAATCAAAAGCATCTGGACAAATTTACGGTTAACATTTTCGCATATAAATAAATATAAAGATCCTTTTTAAATTCAAGTTAAAGAAATATCTATTTATGCAAAATCCCTCATCATTTATGTTCCATTAGTGGTTGTTTGAAGAAAAGGTTATTAAAATTTGGACATTTTTATAATCTTAACCATGCAAAACTAGGAATTTTATATTAGCTGCACTGAAATTCTGCATTTGAATTTCGAAAAAGATATTTATGTGTGTCTCACATACTCAGTTAAAAAATATATATTTACAATAAATACTAATAATTCTTTGGATATTTAAAAAAATATATTTAGATTAAATTTTTAATACATATATATGTATTCCACTTCTAATATTTTTTCATGTATTCCTTAAATTTCATATTATTTAATTAAGTTAGGGAATATTAACGTCGCGCTCTCTCTCTCTTCTATACTCAACTACTCTATGGCTTTTGGTGACGGACCTGTAGCCGGGGTAGCCAAGTGGTCAAGGTATCGGATCATGGTTGGTATGCCACGAGTTCGAGCTCAGTGCTACAAAAGACCCACCGCGTAGGGGAGCGATGTACGTTAAATCTGTAGAGAGCTCAAACCTTCTCCGTTGGGGAAGTGTGGTAGTTAGGAGAGAGGGGCCAGCTCAGGTGTCACCCTCATCACTTGACCATGCTTCGAAATTACGAGGTCCATCACCAAAAGCTCTCGTGTAGCTGAACAGTGCGACGTTAATATTCAATCACTTGGCGACGGACTTCGTAATTTTAAACCATGGTCAAGTGAGGAGGACGACGCTTGAGCATCGTACCCCTACACGGCGCATCTTCAGTCGTACTGGGGTCGAACTCATGACACGACAGCTACGAGTCCGTTACCGTGGCCATTAGGCTACCGGAGCCTCACAATTTGGTTGAAAACTGCATGTTATGTTTAAAAATATGCTGAAACATTTAATGAACTTGTAATAGATTTTTACATAGAAGATAGATGTGTGAGATGCTAAAACGACAATATGTAAAAGTTTTGAGAATATCGATGACAGTTTTTGAAACATTCAATTTAAATTTCAGTTTGAAATTTATTCGTTTTTTTCGCATTTAATATTAAATAGTCACCATAACAAATTAATAGTTTAACGCATTCATAGATTATAAAAAATAAAGGTATAAATGACATTGTTGGGAATAGTAAGTTTTTATAGCTTTGAATTCAGACTTCTCTTTGCAGGAGTGTAGACTATTAAAAGAATCTTAAAAAAAAACATCGCGAAAATGTGTGGTATGCAACCTTAAGATAAATGATAATAGAAAACGTATTCGAAGAGAAACTCGTAAACAATGTAAAGACTGTAATGTTGGACTGTGTGCAGTGCCGTGTTTTGAAAAATATCACGCTGTGGCATTTCTGTAAACGATATGTATGTATCTTTCTTATACTTCTTGGATATTTTTTGCTATTTATACCTGTTAAAATTATTTTCTATAAAAGTTTATTTGTAATTGATTGTAAATTGAATAAAGCATTTTCTTACAATTATATGTATTTGAGGATGAAATCTGATTTACTTTATTAAGGAAGTTTTTAGTAAATTTATTATTATTTGTTTTAAAACATGCATATTTGTGTATTATATAATGAAATTTCTACCTATCTAAAATTATGTCTGGTTTTTTTCTCCATTAAAATCTTTTAGGATTTTACAAATTATCTTGCCATTATTCATTATGAACTTAATAAGGAAAAATATATCTAAATATAAATAATTTCTGGCCTAATAGACATATAATTGTTTTTAGCTACAGTTTGGAAAATGCATTGGAATTAGTAGTTGGACAGAATTTTTACTTATTATGAATGTGTTTTTGACTGCCACTATGTTACATATTTATCTTTCATTCTTTTTACAGTATGAGTAGACGTCGTAAACAGTTTTGTCACAGTAAAATTAATTTTTGTTTTATATTCAGATTATACTATTATATTGATTCTGAAAACAATAGGTTAGTTTGACAAGCCATTATTTCACAAATTTAAAGCATTGAACAGTTTTGAAGTTTTTAAAACCTTTCTAAAATGCTAAATTATTAAAAATATTTAATTATTGTAAGTGGTGTATATTTCTTAGATTATTGGAAACAAAAAGTATAAAATTTAAAATATATCTCTTTCTTGAATTTTAATAATTATTTTTATGGCTAAACCTGAAAAAAACACAATTTTTTAAAAATATTAACATTACGATATTTTAAAAAAATAACTAGAGCTCTCAGACCTAAATCCATATGAACTTTTATAGAACATATGTTAGGGAATATTTACAAGATATTTCACGACTCTATCTTGAAAAGGAAAAACGCCTAAGGCATTAGAATACACTCTCATCTTCAAAATTAAAAATCTGAGAAAAACACTTTTAAAATTTGTAAAGGCATAAAAAAAATTCCAATGCCTGTAAAGCTTTAATTTTTTTAATATGTTACTATCCAACTTAGGTTCTACATGAAAATTCTACTTGAAATAAATATGACTGAAAATATCTTTTCTAATTCAAAATTTTCTGCGACATAATATTGATAACAATTGTTAATTTGATCAATTATTCAGTTTTATCAGAACTTTATATATTCACAAGAGTTTTAAATGAAAAATATTTATACATAAAATAGTAGTGATACAAACGTAATCCAGAAATCACCAAGTTTGTAAATAATGTTTATTTTTTTCTCAGTTCCCCATCGTGGCAGGTAAGCAAGTTTACGTTTTTGTTGCATGACTTTAAAATACTGTAATGTGGTACTACAATATATTTATTATAATGTAGTTTGTGGTACATCAGGGAAATAGTTAGTTCATTCTGCAATATTTGTATTCTGTAGTCTAATTGTAATATCACCTGAAAGCTGGATTTTAGATTTACCATTTTCAGTCATATTCCATCCCTTTCAAGTATTATTTCTCACAGTAGGCTGCGTACATTTTGGTCATGGCATTTTTCAAAAGGAAAACAAAATTAATGAAAACAAAATAAAGAGCTTTTAAATTAAATAAACTATGTGGCAAAAAATATATTGGTCTTGAAATCAATCTTAATTAAGTAAATGTGAGAAAACTCAAAAACTTAAAAACATGAGCAAACAGAAATGATTTTAGAAATTAAAATTGCAGTTAATGGTCATTTCAAACGAAATAATGGATTGTGTTAAAAAATATTTTTAATTAATTCAATCTAGGAATGCAAAAATGCTTTAAAATGAAACCGAAACTAAAATCAAAACTCAGAAAATTAAAATTTCTTGAAACCTAATTGGTTTTCAGATCAGAAATTCTGGAGCAAGTTTTCCAAATATATGATCCTTAAAAAAATGCACCCCCTTCCCCGATTTTTTTTTATATTCAAGCTATTGTTATGCCTTTAGAAAAATTCTCTATACTTACGAGAAAATTATTTAAAAACCAAAACTTATGATCCGTTTTTTCCACAGGTGTAATTTTTTTTCTAAAACTACACAAAATTTTAAAGGGACTTCAAACAGAGCAGGTTTCGAATCAGCAACCTCACAGGGAAGATGGAGCCATCGAGATCACATGAACTCGGTGCGGAATTACCGAGATCGAACGGAGAACTGTGGACCCTTAGTCCTATCGTTTTAGGCCTTTTCTCTTAAGGGTCACTTTATTTCATTATCTTATGCGAGAGATATAAGACAGTGCAGCGGACTCATTTGCAATTAAACTGTAATGAAACAATTTTTTTGAGGATTTTCATACTGTATAATAAATAGTTATTCCAGAGCTGTTTGAAGTCAATACAGCACACAAAGGGATTGAATTAAAAGAAAATAAATGGAAAGATACTTTATTTTTAGTGCACAATTTTACACACAAAATAACTATTTTCTTACAATATAAGTATTCAAAATGATAATTACTGATAAGTTTACCCTGGGAAGTGTGTAGTATATAATAATATTTCATAATTCAGCTCTTTTTCTCCCCGTAGCGTTGATCCCTCCACAGTCCAATCAAAGCTGCTCTCAGTCTTCTGCTTTATCATGCATTGAAGTTTCAACAGTTGTTTTTTATTTATGTATTTTTTTTTAAAATTAAAATTAAAAAAGCCATTAAAAATGCATCTGTTTTTTTTTCTTCTTGAAACTACTTATTGTGTCTTTTCATCGCAATAAAAGTTGAAAAGTGCTAAAATGCTGTTTTACTTTGACAAAAATTATTTTTGACTTTTTACCATAAAAAAGTTCCACTACCTAAGCTTCATTTTCTTTTTGTGGCTATAATTAACACCAAAAATAATTTTTCCCTTCATCTACATATAAAAAAAATCATCGTTTGCGCATAGTAGGTTTTGAAATTCTGACAAAAAATTCGATCTCTACTATTATACGAGAGCAATTCGGAAAGTAACCACCATTTGGACGTGGCGCTGAAAGTACGGTTCGGAGCGCCTTCAATCGAATACACAAGCTATCTCTGATTCAGTAATCTTCCAATCGGCGAGTGTGAGTGTCGTAGGACCAAGATTTTGCAAGTTATAACGTGACAAAATGTGTACCACCATAGAAAATCCCGCCAAATTTGAGGAGTAATAAGATTTCTTTGGGTCAAAAAACTGTCAGCACTGGATATCCATCGTGAATTGTGTGCCCTATACGGGCCAAACATTATGAGTGAAGGCGCAGTACGTCAAGAATTGAAGAACAAACATCCATGATGAGTCACGGAGTGGGTGCTGATCTTATCAAGAAATCCATGAAAAATTCATTTGCTCTGTAGTTTCCAAACTTTCAGAATACATTCCAAACATCTCTGACAGTTTTGTATGAAACAGTCACGGGAACACGTCATATCTTAAAAACGCTGTATTACATTAGTTTAAATCAAAAGGGGGCCACTTTTTATACCGAAGGAATTGGTAAATTGATAAAACGTTACGACAAGTGCTTGAATAATGGGGAACACCACATTGAAAAACAGAGGAGAGTTGTACCTTGGATATGTAAATAAGTTCCCCCCCTCTGTCTTGGTATGTTTTTACAAAGATTCGGTGGTTACTTTCCAAATTGCCCTCGTATATCAATTGATATAGGCATAATCGTTTATAATTGTGTATGATGATATCCTGAAATCAAAAGCAAATGATTTTCGTCGAACACAAAAATTATTCAATTTTAATCTCATATTCGTATAATTCTCATATCGTATTCCCCATATAAAGTGCTTGGGTTAAATATAGAAGCACATTCTATGTCTATATAACTTCTTATGTATTTTTTAAATTTATAAGTTAATAGCTAAATAAATTACCCGTATCAAAACAAGCATCAATAACTCATAAATACTATAATATACTAAAAACACTATACTATATTTCTATACTATATTTTCCTCTCTTACATATTTTCCAAAGAAAGAAAACAAGGTAATTCATAATTCTATATACTTTCATTGACAGGCTTTAAAGAATAAAAGTGAAAGTTTCGCTAATTAAGAATAAAATAGTAAAAATGCATCTTTTTCTATAATATCCAAAATTTTTCGTCTTATAATAGATAAATTTAGCTTAAAAATATCTTATATAACAGTAAAGGGTAGAATCTTTTCACTCTTAAAAAATGAAAAACGATTATTTTATTTATAGTAGCCAAAATTTTCTAAAGAATTTAGCAAAAATAACATTTATTACCTAGTTAAAAAAAAGATTTTGAAAAAAAGATAAAAGCAAAGAAAAAGTGACATGAAATATTTTTCTGTGTTTTGACACGCACATCACTTAAATTTATTTTTTGCTTTTGAAATATAAAGACAATTTGCACAGAATTTTTTTTATATCACAGATTTCATGATTTCCGATTACAATACAAAATAAAAAGTTCTACTTTTACTTATTTATTAACATAAATGTTTTTATGAATTTGGTCGAAAAAAAAACTTCATAAAATAAATATTAATTTAAAAGGTTTTTCTTTGTTTTCATAGGCATAATGAATGTTTATGCAATAATGAAATTTATCTCCTTTCCCCATTCTGTCAATTACATTTGCTACGCATTATCTGAAAAATATATCCAGGATTATATTTTTAGATAACATTGAAGTTAGTTTTATATTATTTCGGAAAATAATTATTAGATTTTACAATTTATCTTGTATTCCTAGAGCTGACTGAAAAATGTAAAACGAAATATTTTTTTTTAAGTTAGTAATTTTTAATCATCGCATTATTTCAAAACTCATTAAAGATAAATATTATTTTAGTTTCTACAGCGAATGATTTATATAAAAATTATGCATATTTTTTTGGTTAAAACTTATATTATTGTATTTATTTCACTATAAATAATTTATAGCAAATAAATCGAAATAAAGAGGTGTTTTTAATTCAGGAAAAGACCCATAAGATTGAAAAAAATTATTTTATAATTAATATTTCTTTTGAAACTGGAGTTTTCAAAATATATTTATATCCTACGTAAGGTTAAATGATAATGTATAGAAATGTGATGTGTGTGTCATACAGTATAAGGTAAAATTTTGAAACAAATTTTTTAAAAGTGTTATAGTTAGCAAGTATTATTTTCTTGTTTTAAATGAAAGTTTATGAATACGTAGCTGCGATAATATCAATGCACGTCCATGCATTTTCTTCAACCAAAGTAGTATTTAACTTGATGTTAGCATGTGTCCATTCTTATGTTTATTGAACGTTTTCTGTGTTTATTTATTTTTAGCCGGCATTTTATTCGCTAAATAAAAGAAAACACTCAGGTTCATCAAATATTTGATAAAATTAATTAAGTGCAATAAAAACTTCTATTTAGAATAACAAACGTAAATAACTAATTAAGTACTACTACCACCAAGTATTAACTTGATTCACACAAGCTCGATACAGAGCCAGTCATTCGCTTCGATAGTTACATCACATTTAAAAGAATACCAGTACTTGTGAAATTAAAACAGAAAGTTACAATAATTTTCGTTGGTGTGCGTTAACATCTCCAAGGCTCGATAAAATGGGGTTTTCATAAAATACAATGCGTCTGTCTGTTGATCTTGAGATTCATTATCTTCACCATCTATCGACCAATCAGAGAGCAGATACTAAGCTCTCACTCAAACCAAAATTGCACTGCCAAAATCTTCAAATACGAACTTTAAGACTCGCCTCCCGGATCACCTCGCATCAATCTATGATTATAGAACCTTTCGCAGAAAGAGGAAATCCAACAGTCATAGCTACAACATCGAGAAATATTAGATGTGGGAGCAGTCCAGAAGCACACACAAATATGAACTCGTATCTATACGTATCCTATCTACAGACCTTAGTGTATTTCAGGCTGCATGTTGATTTGACTTCCACCTGTTCCAGACACCTACGTTTGCTGTAACTAGGACCAAAGGGTATTTCAAATACGATTGCTGATTCCGTCAAGGAACTGAAACGCCATAAGTTAGTCCTGCTCCATGTAAAATTGTATGGCAGCAAAAATCCCATTATTCAGCGTAGTATCTAAGAAATTGCAGTACCAGCATACGTTTTCGTCAATTGACTGGCTGTTCGAATTCACAATTGATAACACTGTTTTGTTAATATTTTTGAAAGTTTCAAAAATCGATTTCATAAAACTGAAATAAATAATAAAGCTATAGAATGATATAACTGAAGACCAGAGCTGGGCAAATAGCGGCTCACCCAGAGTTTTTTTTATCGCAGCTCGCCAAGATGGTCAAAAAAGGTGATTAGGTACTTTTGTCACAGCAATATAATTTCAAAATTAAATTAGCATAGTAAATGAAATGTATAAAACTTCTACTATTTTATTTGATTTTTATTTATTGATTTTAAATAGTACAATTTATGCCTTTTCTTTGATACAAAGTTAAATAATGAATGCAATCATATTAAGCAGGTGTAACTTCCAGTATGTTCCGCTTACACAATATGGCCTTTGAGCTAAAACAGTTGCCTACCCATACTCAAGAAGAAACTCAGTTTTCTACATTATTTACCTCTATAATGGCGAAAAAGCGCCAACTAAAGAAGCCCAACAGGCGCCACATTTAGGTTCAAATATTATAGTCCTTGCGTTGATAAACGCGATGTTAAATAGGAAAGGAAGATAGGAACAGCCATTACCCAGCAAAATGAATCACAGTTCTCTATTAACACTTTCTCGCATTACTGCATTTTTTCTCTCCATCTCTCCGTCATTGTTTATTAGATGCAACAAAAAAGGAAAAAAAAAATTGAACTTGTTAGAAAAATGTACACTGGCGGAGTAAGTGATCTATGAGTAAATAAACACAACAAAATAAATTAGTTTTCTTTTCTTCTCTTTTTCTCAGTTTTTGAAATGACGTATTGACAAAGGAAAAGTACCAGAAAAGAAAATCATGTCAAACCCTTTTAAGGTTTTTAGATTTTTCAGAATCCTCGATGAAAAGTATCGACCTTATTTTTAAGTGAAAAAACAGCAGGAGAGAAAAATTCTAAAACTGTAAAATTTTATCAAATACTTGGCTTTTTAGGTATATCTTAGAGATGGAGAGAAAATTTTTTTTAAAAAAAATGACATTTACATAGGCTTTGCATTCTCATCATACAAATATTATTTTTTTTAATTTGAATTTATTCAAGCTCATTAGAAGAAATTTAGACATTTGAGTTTTTTTTTCAAATGACTAATATTAAGGGGAAATTTTGAAATCTATACTTTTTCTGCACAATTTTATTTTTTTCATGGTACCCATATCATAATATAATATTAATGAATATTTGTAACGCAAACATTTCCTAATACGATTAAATTAGCGTAGACATTTAAAAATTAATAGCTTAAATGTGCAGAAGCCAGAACATATTTTTAGAAGTGATCTCAACATACACAGTTGCAAATTATCTTCTAAGAGAAAGTTCTTATGGAATTGATTATTCTTTTTGAATCCCGATGTTGCCCATTTAGAAAAAATAATAATTTTTAAGTGAAAATCAACAAGCGCCATATGAAATATAAGGCATTTTTTATTATAATGGTTCTAGAAAATGAGAATTATTCAATTTGTACTAGATAATTTACTCAAATTCTAAAATCAATTATATCAAATAAGACAAATTCTATGTCAACTTGATTGACAATTAAATTTATTAGGAGATGTGAGGATTATATATATATATATATATATATATATATATATAATATATGTATAATCCTCAAAATATATATATATATATATATACATATATATATATATAAAATCCTCATATATATATATATATATATATATATATATATATATATATATATATATATATATAATATATAATCTTAATATATACACTGGCCTCAAAAAGTTAAGGTACAACATGTTTTTCGAAGCTCACCATAAAAAAAATGGCAGTAACAATAAAATGCATAGTTTACATGAATGATAATAACGAACTTTAAAAACATTTATGCAAAAACGATTGCTACAACTTTTATTTTATAGAAAAGAACGTATATTTATGAGTGAGAGAAAAATATGCAAATATCAAGCTTTCGTACTTTTTTGTGTGTAAGTTGTGTTGATTTTCAACAGTTGTTGGCAGTTTCGGTGACAAAAGTCAATAGAGTAGAAAATGTGCCAGAGACGTCGTTTACCCAATTCGTTAAGGTGGCGGGCAGTTGGATGGATGGAAATGAGATTGTTGCAGGCTGATGTTGCTAGACGTCTCAATGTGTCTCGTAGTGTTGTTCAGCGACTTTGGGATCAATACCAATCCGAAGATTCTGTGTCCAGAAGACCTGTTCCAGGCCGACCACGAGCTACAACACCTGCAGAATACCGTTTTCTAGCTCTTTCGGCACGAAGGAGAAGAACCACTACTGTGCTGCAGCTCGTTGCAGACCACTTTCAAGCATCAGGAAGAAGAATCTCCGCTACTACGGTGCGAAATCGTCTTCACAATGCAGGTCTGTATGCAAGAAGACCAGTTGTGTGCGTTCCCCTCAACGGACGACAGCGAAGGAACCGCTTATGCTGGGCAAGAGAACATGTTTCTTGGACGCAGCAACAATGGGCTTCTGTGCTGTTCACAGACGAGTCCAGATTTACAATGGAGAGAGATTCAGGGCGTCTACTGATCTGGAGGGAACAGCGCACTAGATACCATCAATCCAACACTGTTGAAAGACACAGTTATAGAGGTGGTGGAATCCTGGTTTGGGCAGGGATCTCGCTCGGTGGCCACACTGAACTGCATGTGTTCCATGGAGGAACCGTAATTGGTCTTAGATATCGGGATGAGATCCTTGATCCATATGTCCGCCAATATGCTGCTGCTATTGGTAACGACTTCATTCTGATGGATGATAATGCACGACGTCACCGAGCTCGGATTGTTGAGGAGTATCTGGAAAATCACGGTTTGAAACGAATTGAATGGTCAGCTAGATCTCCAGACCTAAATCCGATAGAACATCTTTGGGACTATCTTGGCAGAGAGGTTGCTGCTTTAAATCCTCCTCCAAGGTCGTTACATGAGCTGAAACAAGGCTTTTTCTGTGTCTGGTCTTCGCTTCCTATTCCGGTGTCCGACAACTTAATAAAAAGCATGGGAAATCGATGCCGCCAATGCATTCAAGTTAGGGGTGGACACATTACTTATTAGAACCCATTTTTGTATTGTTTTAATGCCATTTTACCACATAACACTGTGATGTGCTGTTTTCTCCAAGAATGAACTTTTCCGCAGAGATTGCTTTTTTGTTATAAATCGTTTTTGCAATACACTTATACAAATTTCTATGACGCATTCAATAAAAAACTATTTAATGCACATATCCTCCAAATATTTTTTTCTACATTCATTCATTTGCAAATTAGACACAAAAACCTGGTTGTAACTTAACTTTTTGAGGCCAGTGTATATATATATATATATATACATATATATATATATAAAATCCTCATATATATATATATAATATATATATAATCCTAATATATATATATATATATATATATATATAAAATCCTCATATATATATAATATACATATAATCCTAATATATATATATATAAATTATATAGCAATCCAATATAAAACAACAAATTATATAGCAATATCTGCGATAAAAGGGAAGGATTTAACTTCAATGTTATAAAGATACCGAATTTCAATAGTTGTCTACATATATCAATATTTAGAAATATAATTTTAAATTTTTTGATGAGAAATAATGATTTAACTACACACAATATTGATAAATTCAAGAATATCCAGATATTCATATTTTATTGCATACAGAATGATAATCCCATCAACTTCTTGAGAAAATATATAGAACAAAAATATTTCTTAAAAATATTTTTAAACTCGTGAATGCACAAATCCACCACACAACATTAAGTCCACAAAGTCAGCTTGTAAGTGGTCCAGCTGTACAGAATATGTGCATTTCACACACACAGGATACATTTTAATACACACACATAGACCAATATTTACACGACTACACTTTAAAATTATTTATGACCAATCAAGCAAGTTTTTTGCATGCAATCTGATTTGCATCTAATACCAAATAGTTAAACTCTAATGTGAGAATATGAATCGTTTGGATTGACATGGCATTAGTCGGAGTTATGAGCAAAATATAGGAGTGGTAATTGTTGTATTAAATATGAGAAATTGTTCAAAAATTGTGGATTGAATTATTGATAGGATGCTCTTTGGTGAGTTTTTAATAATTTGCTCTATTCATTTGTGAACATATTGGTTTTTAATTTGAATTGAATTTAATTTAATTTTAAGCATTAACTTTTTAAATTTTAAATTTTTGAGAATTGGATAGTTTCTGATTAACTTACCAAGTTGCAATAGGGGGAAGGTTGGCGTCATCAAACTAGTTTAACCTCACTTATTGGTCCGAAGTCCAAAGTTGCACTTGGATATTTTATAAATTTTTATTTTATAATTTTTTGATTTTGTTTGAAAACTTTGGAATTTTATCTTCTAAATTCGCCATTGATATTTTGAAATGGGATTTAGTATTATAAGATTCATATAATTTCAATTTTTTAATTGTTTATTAGGTTGTGATTGATCTATATATATTTAAATAAATAAATAAATAAACATATATATATATATATATATATATATATATATATATATATATATATATATATATATATCATGTAAAGTGTGTTCTAGATAATGTGTTTAACTTTCTGAGTTCAAATTCATTAATAATTCAAATAAACCGATATGCATTTCAGAAATATTGAAGTGAAAACTTTACATATTTAAACCGAATTATTACTTAACAAAATATTTAACGTTCGAAACAGTTGTACATATTAAGTTAAGAATAGGGGCCGTGGGTGGCCTTGTGGTTAAAGCATTAGACTCCAGACCGGAAGACCAGGGTTCGATGCCCGCTGTCACCAAATACCCTCCGAGTGCACACGAAGTACGTGCTCGTTAAATCAATGGGTTCGAAAGTCTTGTGGGCTGAATCACGAGTGCAGGAGACTGGAGAGTATATTTCACTCCGCCTTCAGTTCCAGGCCTTAATTGTGGAGGTGGAAATCGGTGGTGTCGCCATCTATTATCCCTTTGGGATTTTTTCGAACGAAATCGTATTGACACATGTATGCTGCTCAAGGCTAAGGCCAACGACAGGCGTGCATCTCACCCCTTGCCAGGATGAATTTCATGAACCTAGATCTGACTACGTCAGGGAGGTGGCTTTAGAAACCACACGTTGAAAATAAAGAAAATTCCTAGTTTTAAGTACCGTAAAATTCTTCGTATAACATGCATCTACACTTTTATGCAGCTTTTTCGAACTTTCAGGTATATATTCGGCGTATAACACGCTCCCTCTTTTATACGAAAGAACCTAAAGTGTATGCATGTAATGCTTTTATGTTTTGAAATAATCTATTTGAGGTATAATCCCCGGCTTTTGAAAAAAATAATGTACGTCTAGAGTTACAACCTTTTAAGTTCATTTGTGGTACGTCATTTCTTTTACATACACATCCTTCCGATCTATGTAGAATTCTAATTTTACATATAAAACACATCACATTTTTTTCTGAAGCAATCATTTTTATATACTACGTACATACGTATCATACCGGCATACTACGTGCACTTGTAAGTTTCGGTCTTATGTTTTGAGTTAAAAGTGTCGGATTTTACGTCGAATTTTATGTCGAATTTAACGATAGTTAAATTTGGGTTTTTTGTGAGCACTGACGTAAGGAGTGAAAACGAAAACAACAACCAATCTACTGAATAAAAAAATGGTAGTAAAATCTTTGAAATTTTTCAGAGTATACAATTTAAGAAAATTCCGTCCACGTAAAGATTAAATAATTGAAAACAAAATATAACTTGTTTTAAAAAAATAAATTTTGTTATTTTAAAAATATCAACCAATAAGATATAAAAAATACAATTTAAAACAAAAGAAACTTTCTAAACCAACAAATGTAAAATACTTACTCAAGTAAGCTTGCACAGTTCTTATAAATATTTGTAATTTTTAAACTATTATTTATCGTGTAAATTCTTGACTTGTACGCTAAATAAATAAGCAACAAATATTAATTCAAATACGTATTTAAAGAGTTCGTAAATTTATATGACAAAGTAAAATCAAAAATTTTTCACGGGAATACATAAATGAGTTCTTTATGCATTTGTTTCGTGTGAATCCTACTATGAAGTATGATTAAAAGTTCGGGGTCAAGATTTAGAAAACCTTACCCTGAATAGTTCACAGCACCGAAGCACATCCACCTTAAGAGCAGTCCCCTTGGGTGACAATACACTTCTGCCAGTGCCCGTAGAACTTCTGGAAGCACAGCCGGAAGCCATTTTTCGCAAACTTCCTAAAAGGCTTTCTGTGATGCTGCTTTCACCTCATTTGTTGACACAAAACGGGGTCTCTGTAAATGTGTTTCTTCAGTGATTGGAACAGTCAAATATCACACCTTGCTAAGTGAGGGTAAGTAGGAGGATGTGGAAGAACGTTAGTATGAGTTTTGGCAAGGAACTCTTATACCAATTGAGATCGATGCGCTGGTGCGTTGTCATGCAGCAGATATCAGTCGCTGCTCTGCCAGGACAGAGGTCACTTATGACGAATGGATTCCGTGAAATGACGTCTTCGAGAAGTGTGTAGCCTCAGCAATTTGTTCAAGTGCTTGGCGATGATCCTTTTAAACACATTCAGACATTTCCCGAGTTCCGTACTGTCGAAGGTCTTCCAACCTGTTCATTGTATTCGATGGATTTTCGACCCTCGTTAAAATGCTGATGCCATTCGTAAGCCTTTAATCTCACCATGCACCTTATTTAAAATTTCTTAAGTCTCCACTGGTGTTTTACCTAAATGTTGACAGAATTTAATCTTCAACGCTGTTCAAGAAAAGCCGTCTTTCGTAGATTGCGCAGCGAAGCTAACTAGCTTCGGAAGACAACAGCTGCGCGTGCGGTTGTAACGCATGACATGGACTAAACCAACCTATTCGTGAAGGGAAGGGTTGAAAGAATCCACTTCAAGTGGTTGAACTTTAGGTACTTGCTTTCAACGTCATCAATGGCCGCAGTACCCGTATTTTTGGATCGTACTACGCAAAAATAGTTTTATTTCTAAGAAGTATTATTGAGTTGATAGATCTTGAAAGTCTATCAATGCAGTTGAAATTTGAACTTTATTTTTCGATTAAATATTTCTTCGGGTTTTTTTTTATAATTCAAGTCATTGATATATGTGTGCAATAGAAATTGTTCTAGAATCGAATTCTCCTATTCTTAGGCGTATAAATTATAGATTTTTTACTTAATAATTTGCCTCTTCTCGTTTTATAGAATTGACAATTTTGCACTGAAAATTATTTTGAGATTGTGAGCTTTATTTAAAATAGAAGAATTGTGCGAACATATACACCCAACTCATTTTTTACACGATTTTAAAATAATATGGTTCCCCAATATACTTTCTTTGAGAAAAATGTTCTGATCTAGCACAATCCCCTCCCTCTCCCTCAATTCTAATTTTGACAGTGTAATGAAAAGAAGGTCGGTTTTTATGCTTATTGTACTTTAACTTTTGAACACATCATTTTGTTCTTTTGTATAACATTATTTTGTATTCAAATGTTCTGTTCGTACGATGTAATAGATAATTTTTAATAAAGTCCGAAAAGTTGATGTTTAAATTATATAAGAAGTATAAAAGCAATTGGAGAAAACAAACACAAAAAAAAACAGGGGCTCTTAATGAAGAACAGAATTCTTCATTTGAATCAAAGCTCATAGTTGTGCTAAACCAGTAATTCTCCCACATTGTGCCGCGGCACTTTTTTGTGTGCCGCCCAATTCTTCAAGTATGTCACCAAATTTCTTTAAAAAAATTATTAATTATACTCTGTGGAACCCAATAATTCGGCTTGTTTACAGAAACAAGCTAAGGTTATTTATGGTATGTTTAACGTATCCTTTGGCGGATAGATGGATATCGTCGGCCTGATTATCATAATGCGCAACTCTTTTTGGCTAATTTCATATAGGAGTGCTACGCGCTGAGTTGTTGTTTATGGTCACCAAGATGGTCGATAACATTACAATATGGTTATTTTGATATTTGTTAAATAATTATTACTACGTTATTTACAATTATTATTCTTATATTATATGAGGATTATTATATATAATAATTATATTATATGAATATTATTATATATAATAATTATTATTAAACAAAAATTATATGAATATTATCATATATATCATAATTACTATTAAATGATATTATATGAAAAAATATATGTATAATTTATTATGTATATGTTATGTACAATTTTTATTTTATTGCAATTATATTAATTATTGATTGATAATAGTTATACTGAATGTGTTCATATATTTTTCATTTGAAATGTGTTTCAAAACAGTTCTTTTCAATTATTTTCCTGAAAATTTTTACCAATAGGTCACAATCTTGAATTCCACCTAATTCGACAGCAGCCGTTGCTAAGCGTGGTTAAGGAATCGCTCCAAACAGCGCTTGGCACGTAGCACTCCTGTATCAAATTTAGTTACTTTGTGGAGTTACGCATTCTGGTATTTTGGCCGACGGTGTATAAAGGTTTGATTGGGTTTAAATCCATTTGTGATAAAATGGATACATCTGTGAATGAATTAATTTTGGATGAAAGAGAAAAAACAAATTTCGCTCTATAATAATCAAGATTTAATTTCAAAACATTCGGGAGAGTCAAATAATTCATTTGGGATTAAAATTAGAGGTGATTATCTCATAATAGCCAAAAGGTTTTAAAAATATTGTTACAATTTTCTGCATCTTATTTGCGCGAATTCGTATTTGTAGCGTTAACAAATATAAAACTGAAAAACAAGATTGATACTTAAATGTATAATTGACGAAATGAGAGTAGCATTATCATTTTTCTCAACCAAATGTAAACGAAATTACCAAAACATTAAATGTATTCCTGTAATTAATTTGTAATTAATTACTGAATGCACATTTTGTGGCATTTGTTGTGCATATAGTTTTATTTAAAATTGAAAATTATTACCATAAACTATTTTACATAGAGTATAACATATAAGTAAAATCCTTTAAAACTTATTATGTTGTTAGTGTGCCACCAAGTTTTAAAATTGCTAAAACTGTATCGAAAAAAAAGTTTGGAAATCGCTGTGCTAGACATATCTCACACATCAACTGATGATAGTGTTTTTGATTCAGTTCTAAGTAAAAGTGTATGCCTGTTATCAAGTAGCGTGATGGATATTTGTTACTTAGTAGTTTTAATCATAATAAAGTGAATTGTTTTTATTTCACAAATATGTAACATGGATTTTATTATTACTTATTTTGCGTGGTTTTTTATTTAATATATTTCGAGTTTTACCATCTTATACTATTTATTGAAGTTGCGGAGCATTTGTGTAAAGTTGTGGTGCTACTAGCTCCACACTGAAGTGCGAGGTTTGAATCGATGCCGTCTTTCAGATGTAAAAACATGCCTACCAAATTTTGTTTATCTAACTCAAGTTTTTCTTGGGGTTGGGATTTTTTCTCCGTCAGTGTAGGAACCTTTTTGATGTTGGGGAAGAGGTTTTAATGTATGTGTCCAGTTGTTTATAGTGGGTGAAAATAATTTTGATGTAAAGTATTTGAATTTAATCTTGCTATTGCATTTAGTTTCTAAGTATAATATGCTTCTTATGGGACTGACATCGATACACAAAATAAAAGAATTTAAACAAAAATAAAATTAAAATTAAAAAATAATTAACTACTCACAATTGATATTATCAGTTTATTTCTGTGTGCGCACCTGTTTCAATTATACTTATTACATTAATAAAACATTTTTAATGTGTATTGTTGCTCTTAGTCAAAAGATATTAATCGGGATTTACATAGCTTATGAAATGATGTGCAACACACGTAGGCCAGATAGTTTTGTAAGGTAAGTTTCTCTTGAGTACATAATGCTCTCTGTAAATAATTTAATTTGTTGTGAAAAAGTGACCTTACCTATTGTCTTAACATTTTTTATCATGTTTCTGTTAACATGAGATTCTAATAACATAAATAAAAAATAAGAAAATAAGTAACTTTTTTTAAAAAAAATTTTTCGAAAAACGGAGCATATATATAATTATCACATAATACACCACACTTTAAAAATGCTTAGATGCTTACAATGATAAATAATGCAAGTTCACTATTATTATGTGTGTAATAGAAATTTTTGAATTTAAGATAAACATTGATACAGTTCAATGAAATAAAATACATCTATAAAATATAAATCAATTAGAAAAATTTCTAATAGTATGATTAAGATAGTGTGATATTTCATAGATCTGAATATTCTTCGCGTATATATATATATATATATATATAATATACAATATGATACATGTATGACTGAATTTTGATGTGACCGATATTCTGTCAAAAAAGCCCGGGTTTTAGATAATTGTTAGGAAATTTGATATTCTATACTTGCTTAATAAATTGCTAGGTATCACTTCCCTTGGAAATGTCATACAGGCCGAGATGGACAATTTATTATTGTTTCTGGAAGTTAGAATTGAGTTGAGCACTGCTTTCGGGTAAATAAAAATTATTACAACTATTAGTATTACGTTGTAATTTGGTCTATTGACCAGCACGTTGACATAAAGGCTGAATGTTTTTTGATTAACCTCAGTATCAATATCAAATATGCAAGTTCTTAAAATTTTTTCTAATTGCAATAATGGTGGGTTGCGACACGCTGTTTATTTTCTACAGATGCAAGTTCTCATTAAGAGATAATGATTTGATTTATCTTATGCCATGGATCGAAACAGTGCTCTAGTTTTGAAATATGTATTCATTATTTTTATTTTTTTTTACTTATAGTAAAAGTAAAATTTATTTAAAATGAGAAACTGCTTATTTTGAAGAGCTCTAATTCACTGGTTAACATGCTTTGCAAAACGAATTATAATTTTTCAATTAATGTCCAAAAAAAGGGGGATTTTAAATATAATAGATATGGAGTGTTTGTTACCAAAGTATTCCTTAAAAAACAAATGTGCTAATATATTCCAATTCAACAATCCTTCACACAATATACATATGTTGAGAACATATTTGTCTTTCATACGCAGTCAAATTCATCGGAGCTATTCTAAGACATGTATTGGATATTAATTTTTGCACCTAATGTATAGAAACACTATCGTTAAACCAGCGAACTGTATGAAATCATGTTCTGAGTCTAAAAGATTTCGGTTTTGAATTCCAGTCTGGTGAAAGAAAATTGATTCGATGAAAAGTCGAATTTCAATTTGATTTTGTTGAATATATTTCAATGATGAATAATATTTCAATAGGAATAGAATAGTTCACAAGCAAGTGAATATTTCAAAAGTATCATTGCATATTTCACAAGTTTAGCATTTTGACACAAGAATAGTTCACGAGTGCATATTTACATTGGAAGAAAGATGCATGCACTGACTGTTGCCACAAGACTACTTCTTAATGGAAGCGGCTCACTGCAACAGCGCTACCTAACGGCTTTTACTATTCAAAACCTAATTATAATCTTGTATTCTTTTCAAACAATTTACAAAGGTTTACTCACTTCAACTACTTGTCCTTGGGAGAGTAGTGGCAGGAGCCTTGAAGGAAGCTAGTCTTTATCATTATTTCGTTATTATTAAAATTTTCTGGATATAAGTATTAGGGATTTTCAAACATCGACAATCGTAATTCTCTCTCTGAATACCTTTCAATACCTTATGGCCACTAAAAACAAAAATCGTCTTTAGAAACATATTAGTGGCTTGGTAACATGTTTAATTTCTAATCCTCGGTTGTATTAATACAAATATGAAATGTAAAGGGGAATCGAACGTCAAAGCAAACAAAGTTTGACTGTGCATCGAATCTATAATTATCGAATAAATAAAGAATTTACTTGCTAAGTATACGTTCCCTTAATAATACTATGCCTGTTTAAACTACAAAGCTGCATACATCTCATGATTGTATAAATATAACTCCGTTAAATGAGTAAATTTTCTGGAAATCATTTGTTTCGTAAGAATGTTTACGAGAAAAAGAATAAAAATATACTTATTGTGATGAAATGTATAAAGTTTAAATTACTTGTCACTAGAATCCTTTTTAAAGACTTTAATTTTAAACATTCGTATCATAATTTATCGTGTCACTGTAATGCATCAAGTAATATTTGAAATACCTGAGATAAGATATGAAATGGTTGATCTATATTGGAAATTCTTCAAGCAGTATAGCATATTTTTAGTTATATTTTTATGAATGTTTAAATAATATTTAACTACAGTATTTTGATTATTTTTTCTGTGGCTTTATCAAAAAAAAAAGTTAGATGAAACATGATTTCTGATTCTGAAATAGTATGTAATTAAGAATGGATTTTTTTCTATTTTGCCTGTTGCTTATTGTAGATAAAATAAATAAATGAATAATTAAAAAATAATAATTTGCAACCATTCTCAACAATTTTCTAATAATAATATTCAAAACAATTCATAATAATACTATTCAAAATAATTCATAATAATAATATTCAGTAGTAATTTTCAAAATAATAATATTAAAGTTATTATCTAACTTGTAGCCATTCTGGGATTTTCTAAAATAAAATTAAAAGAAAAAAAGTGAAAACTTATAATGAAGAGAACAAATAAATATTAAAATCAAGGTTTGAAACGCTGTTTTATTCCAAGATAGTAATTCAGGGAAAATGACACCGTTGATTGTACTTCGCTTCTAATTTTTTTGATTTGCTAAGCACGTACAAAAATAGATATTACTTAAACACTTTAATACCGTGCTTCTCAAACTTTCACTATTGGTAACCCAATTTTCAATGATAATTTTTATCGCGCCCCCTTATACAATAATAATGAACTTTGGCGCTAAATCTACAATACGATCTTTATTAGAAATCGTACAAACTAACAAGACAGGAATTAAATTTTGTATATTTGTTACTTTTAAGTAATATTTATTTTAAGCAAATTACTTTTAAATAATAGAATAATTATTCTTATTTTTCTTTTCACTAATTTTTAAACTTGAACAGATTACAAAATGATATTTGATTAGAAATTTATTTCCTCCATCATCCATTTCTAAAAGTATAAATGTCATTAGAAAAAGAGTCCAGTCTATGTTGTTCCCTATCCTATCCATCACATTTGGCATAAAAAAGCAAGAAGGTTTAAAAATGTTTTAAACCGGGAAAACAGGTGTGTACTCAATACTAACGTTAAAAGTCGCGCGAGGTGACTGAGTCATCCCAATAATTTCTTTTTCTAAAATTATTTTTATTTTACGCAATAAAAATCACAATTCCAGTGAATAATTTAACTAAGAGAAAAAAAATACTTGCCTACTTTCAAGGACTTTTCATTTTTTCTTTGATAATTTGAAAAAAATCCATTAAAACTGAAGTAAAATGTTTCAAAGGTTTGTAACTTTAATAAAGGACACAGATCACAGACACTTTTCGCTTACATTACAGAAATGAGATTTGCAAGCAAAACCGTCCTATTTTGTTCAAATTATCGTAGTTTTGATGTCCTTTGACTTAACTCTCTGGTTAAAAGTGTATTCATTATACAAATATGGATGTTAGTTCTAAAAAAGAATTGTGTAAAACGCGTATTTCATCATGATTTATATATTTCAGAATACCCATAAAAATAAATCTTAGCCAAGTAATCCTTCAAAGTGCTCTCTCTCTCTCTCTGAACTTTTCCAAATATCTTATAACTCATTCACATGGAAAATACCTCAACAGAAATACATTATTTACAGTTTCCTTAAATGGAAAACAATGACATAAAAGAAGGGACAGAACTAATCCTACCAATAAGTTCTAAGGTTAACTGATGATCAGCTAATCTGCTTCCTGGATGAAAAAGTGAACAACCCTTCCTTTTCTTTCTACAGCTAATGTACAGCATTTCACTAATAATAAGTGATGACTTTTTTAACTTTTTAAAATTTTTCTCTGGATCTGAGTTTTTTTCCTGAAAAAGTAGTATTTTATATTTAAAAAGAAAATCTCTCATCGTGAAATCACAGCAAACCTAACAAAAAGGTTTTTTTTAATTTAGTTATAGGAACAGATAGTAAATGAACGTATCTAAGTGGAAACTTCTTTTTTTGGTGAAGTAATATCGCACCTGATATATATAAATTATATCAGTGCAAATACGTATTTTTTTATACCTCAAAAAAAATTTCTAGTTCGTTCCAGTAAATTAATTTTTTAAACCTTTTATTTTCGATATGCTCGAGCCCCCTTGTAGGGGAATCACGCCCCACTAGAGGGCCCTCACAATTTGAGAAACACTGTTTTAATAAGTTAATTTTCATTTTCAAGTGCTTCCTTTCTCTTTAAAAATGTTTTTATCGAAAAATATTCCAGCGAATAAAAATTCATTATTCAGATTCAGAAATTCATTCATAATATTCAGATTGTGTATTAGTCCTTCGGTTCTCTTTTAAATGTGTTCAAACGATGCAGTTAAATTTACAACATACCTTAAGACTTATTAATTATTAAGTCGAAAAGTTATTAATTATAAAGTTTTACTAGTTATTAGTTATTAAAGTTATTTTTGTATTACGTTCTGAATAAATTGTACCACTCATTTACAGTGCTAAATATGGATAAAATACTTTAAGACAAACGACAGGATATTTTAACTAGAATATTGAATTTTTCTCAATGAATAATTTAGTGTTATGTTTATCCAGAAATGCTTTTCGAAACATACTAACCCTAGTATATGACCAAGTTTCTTCTTCTGATAATTATCCGTATTTATTCATGCAGAAAAAATTCAATTACCATATCAGAATATGTATAAAATAGAATTATAAATTTATTGAGAACAAAGTAAATCTCTTCTTATAATTAACCAAGGATTTATTGTTTAATTTCAGAGATTCATATATTTATGTACTTTACTTCTGAGGGGTATGACTAGGATTCTTGTTATTCACAAAAGAAAAGAAAAATATGTTTAAAAATAAAAACTATCGAAACATATTAAAAAATAGTTTCTCAAGAAAATGTGTTTTCATTGTAATGTTTATTTTATTTAATACTTAGTTACATCATTATATTATTTCTTCTACTTGTACTTTCCTTATTTTTGGCAAACTAAACTTCAGAATCAACATCATTAAAAAACTTGAATTGTGAGAAAAGAAAAGTATATGTGTCCTTTTGCTTCTTATTTATTTCAACTACATCGATATATACTCCCCTGTTATCATTATTAATAAGAAAAATGATCATCCACATCATTAAATACTTTTCTAGTGCTGTAAGACTTTTAAGTTCATGAAAAGTATATAAAAAATTCAAATATTTCCAAAAAGCGAAGCACAAAACCCTTTGTTAACTCTTTTTGAACTAAAGACTTTCAGAAGTAACATTATTGAAACTTTTTTTTCCATCCCAAAGCATAAATAAAAGTAAATTTCTTTAAACCAGAATAAGAAAATACATCAGAATTAATCAAAATCTTACTTCATATTATAAAGTGTTGCCGAACAATTAACAAAAGTTGAAAATACAATTGAAATGTTGTGTATTTTCCAATGCATTATGTTGTATTAAAAATATTTAGCATCTAAAAAAAGTTGTAATGTTTGTGAAATACATTAATAATGTCTGTCTAGTACCTAATGTCTTAACCTATTATATTTTCCAGATTGTTTAAATATTAAATTTATGCTTGCAGTTTTGTTATTGCAATTGCAAAATGTGTATTAATAGTTGTATAATTTTTTTAAATGCATGCAAAATAACTAAATTAAATCTTGAGTGACGGGTGAAATATATTCATTTAAGTTTTATTCCAATTTTATTTCAATTCTCAAATTTTATCATAGAAATTTCTTTCTTAAAAATAAATTCCAACTTGGTTCACATATACGAGGGGTGATAAGAAAATACAGTCGCATAAAAAATATTTCATATAGCAATAGACAGGAAATACAAAAGGGGATTAAGAGGCATGCGTGCCTATCACATTTTGACATAATCACCAAGTCTACTTAGACATTTATTAGAACGTAGAGCCAACTTGTTTAACCTGTCTTCGTTGAAATCAGGTACCTGTCCATTGAGCCAGGTCTCGGTGGATGATTTCACAGCAATGTATTTGAGTATCATATTACAATATGCTGCTCGCTTCCACAGCTCAGTCCCAGCGCTGACAAGATTTCACGCATAGTTACCAATCGATCATTTTGAATCATTTCTCCAACTTATTCCATTGGGATTTCGGTCGTTGAAGAACTTGGCCGGCCGCTCCCTGAAATATTGCGGCTTTCGACATCCTGTCTGCTTGATTGAAATGACTGACACAATTTCGTTACATGTTGTCTGCTCATTGCAGATAGGGACACATTATTTGCCCATGAAAATCGAATCACGGCTCGCATTTCCAAACGAGACCAATTTCAAGTCTTGCCATTTCAATCATTTCGTCCTGAACCGTCTGGGAACTTTCACTACCTACCCACTAAATAGCAGTATGACAAGTAGTGCCATTTGTGTTCACTCTGTAGAAACAAAAACTTATCCACAATATGTAGTTTTCAAATCTGATGCTTGTAACTTCTTTTTCTGATCAACCCTCCTATAATATATTGATTTAAATTTTAATAAAATTTCAACGTAATTTTTTTAATGTTACAGTAAAAATTTCGTTATTAAAAACAATATATTTATATGAATGCATTATCTTATGTAGTTAAAACTCTGTACATTGCAAAATTTTGCATGGAATTTTCAAATTCTTGTACCATATATTCCACCGTATACCGCGAACTTTTAAGACACAAATAAGATGAAAATTTCAAAGGGGCGCGCTCGATACTGAATTTAAAACTAATATAATTTTAAAAATAAAGAATGAGAGAGAGAGAGAGTGAGAGACGCTCTTAGTTTCAAAAGATAACAGTCTTTCATATGTACGACCCAGGTTTCATCGTAAAATAAATGCGTTAATCAGCAAATATATCAAAACCTTTTTTAAAAAAAAGGTAGTTTGAGATTGGAAGTGTAAATTATATTTACGCTGGAATATATATGGTATTTAAATACCATACAAAGAGTATCTAATTAGAAAATAAAAATCAAAAGTTTAATTAGACAAGACAGTAACTTAGGAACTAAAATGCATCCTGCATTAATTTATCCCAAATAGTATTTTGACCATTTTCTGTTTTTGCAAGAAACTCTAGTCATTTAATTCTTCTGAATTGAAGCAATGTTCATTATTTTTCAAAAAAAGGAAAATTCTGAATTCAAATATTAGGGTGTTCAAAATCGAATGATCTAGGAAGCTTTATCTTATAGATAATTAATGTCGTAACATTAAACAATTATTTACATGCACACAAACAGTACTTTACTTCTATATTTTAAGTCACTTTATTTTTGACATTTTCTTCTTTTTAATTCTCATTGACATTTTGATGAATTTATCATTAAATCTAGCCTAAAATAAGTGAAATTCAGATCAATTTACCCCTAAAGAAAGAGTACTGATATTGCATGGAGAACTATAAATAATTCTTTGAATGTAAAGTAAGTGTAACCCAAACTTTAAAAACTGTGAGTAACCAAAATTTCAATGTTTGTCTCTAAAGAAGATTTTAAAAATTCGTTTACAAACACACATCATAAATATTATTTTGCTGCTTTTTCTTAAAATTTGAACGATCCACAATTTATCAATAAATTTTTCTATTCAGAAAGAAAATAATTATTGGTGTGTGTGTTTTCTATTTCTTTAAAATTTTAAATAATTCTTTTTAACACGTTTCTGGAAATTACAACTGAAAAAAAAGATCCAGTTAACATTTTATGAAATATATTGAGAAATAACTATATATATATATATATATATATATATATATATATATATATATATATATATATATATATATATATATATATATATATATATATTTATATACATATCTGCATATCTATATCCATCTATCTATCTAAATATATATATATAATGAAAACACATTAAATTATTGACTTAATTTCCATATAATTTTTTATAAGAGTAATCAAAGATACACTCAATTGCGTAATTTACTATTTTTTAAATACAAAATATAATTTAATCATTTAAGAATTTCAAATTTGATAAAAGAAAAAGAAAAGATTTTTATCCAAACACAGAAAGTATGAAACATTGGCATAACGGTTAATACAATATTACCAATGGTAGTTTTATTTAATACAAAATAATAATTAAAATATCAGAAAAATGCCACTGGCGTTTGAAATGATATTTTAAATCAATCTATGAACATTTATTTGCCTTTTTGTTTTCTAACACATTAAAAAAATCTATTAATGTAAAATGGTAATCTTTTTTTTTTTTTTCCTTTTTACTGCATACTTTTTCTGAAAAGACTCTACCACGAATCACGCCAAATGTTATCTTGAAGCAGTTCCAGTGGGCACATTTCTTTTTATATTTATTTTCTTCCACTTCCATTATGTGCTGTTTTGTCGAGACTCAGTCAGATTACAGATTCCCAAACGTAGTTATTTGTTTCTTCTACTGAAGCACTTTGGCCCAAAGAAACTTTCAACCAGGGGATTCGTAAACACAGCCAAGGAGCCGCATTTCGGTGACACGGGGTACCATTACATTTGTTCTGAATGTTGCCTATTTCTCTCCAGGGTCTTCTTTATGGACAGGAAGGTCATTCAAACAAGGTGCGAAATGGTTGCTCTCTTGCTGTTAGACTCTGAATGCCACTCCTTCATGTAAGTTGGGCAATTCGTTTCCAGTGGAATGTATAAATTATTTATTCCCTTTTGAAAGCTGTTGAAGCAAGTATGTGTGTCCTAGTTGGATATACATAGCAGAAGAAGATAGTACTTATGAATATTTTTGTCTTGTTGTTGTTGAGAGTACATGCATTTTGGTTCATATTTTTTGTGTGATAATTTTAGTTATAATATCAATTCATGCAGTGTAATATGTAAGTAGATGAACATTTTATTAATTGGTTTATTACAACAAAATGTTTGGCGAGAATTGTTTTGTTATTTTTGAGTTTTTTTTTTAAATTCAGGCATTCTTTTTTATTCATGTTTGCTAATAATACAAAAAGAAACGTTAGTAATGTTACAAAGATATTACTTCCTCACACCCTATAAAGAATGTATCCAAATCATTAATCCTAACAAACGATTAATAATTTACAAATAAATTGCTGTAACGTTTATTCCTTCATTTGGTACGAAAGCAATAAAAAAAGTATTCACCAATACAATTATTATTTGAAATGAGGAAGTAAAGTTAAAATTTCCCAACTAATTGAATTTAGAAAAGTAAAAAAAAAAAGTTAAGTAGATTATATGAAATCGATGTGAAATGTTACACTTGCTTCAGTCAATGCTTTGATATATATTTGATAAAAATATTTATCAAAAGAAATAATACAAATGAAAAAGTATACATTTTGAATGTATGAGAGTCATAGAGTTCAAATTATTGCCATAAACAATATCGATGGATATTTAGTCTTTTATTAATATTCTTAGGAATCTTGTACATAAGTATTGTAGGCATCTCTTGACCTTTCATTGTCGGAATTCTGAGCTGACTTGCTGAGTTATAATTCAGCAGATTTCATCGAATACCATCGTTTCACCACGTGAATGATGTTATTTATGATACCCAAATTTCTGAGTCAGAGAATAGTAGAGTTATGTGAATAAGAAAATTCACTTGAATCGCGCGCGCGCAGAAGAACATACGAAGGTTTGTTACGTGGCAAAATTTTAAGGCATCATCACTTCCAGTCCTTACCGCGCTTCGAGATGAATGAGCATGTGCATTTTCAACAAGAAAATGATTACTTTTGAAGATATCACGCTGTTCCTTAATTATAAGAACATACAGTTCTTTTTAATGTCATGTAAAGGGTGTTTTTTTAGAGGTATAGAACTTTAAATTGCAATAAAACAACGATGTATTTATTATTCGGTTGACATGAATATTTTTTATTCGAAAGATAATCTTGTAGCATTACATTTTAAATATGATTTCTGGCATAGGACTGCCACGGCTGGCTCGGATGTAGTCCAATCTGAACGTCCAATTTTCGATGACTTTTTCCAACATTTGTGGCCGTATATCGGCAATAACACGGCGAATGTTGTCTTCCAAATGGTCAGGCGTTTGTGGCTTATCTGCATAGACCAATGACTTTACATAGCCCCACAGAAAATAGTCTAGCGGTGTTAAATCACAAGATCTTGGAGGCCAATTCACAGGTCCAAAACGTGAAATTAGGCGGTCACCAAACGTGTCTTTCAATAAATCGATTGTGGCACTAGCTGTGTGACATGTTGCGCCGTCTTGTTGGAACCACAGCTCCTGGACATCATGATTGTTCAATTCAGGAATGAAAAAGTTTGTAATCATGGCTCTATACCGATCACCATTGACTGTAACGTTGTGGCCTTCATCGTTTTCGAAGAAGTACAGTCCAATGATTCCACCAGCCCATAAAGCGCACCAAACAGTCAGTTTTTCTGGATGTAACGGTGTTTCGACATACACTTGTAGATTAGCTTCACTCCAAATGCGGCAGTTTTGTTTGTTGACGTAGCCATTCAACCAGAAGTGCGCTTCATCGCTAAACAAAATTCGCTTATGAAAATCGGGAACAACGGCAATCTCGTTTTGGGCCCATTCGATGAATCTACGCCTTGCTTGATGATCGTTTTGATGAATTGCCAAACCAAACTGAGAATTAATCACTTGACAGCTGTTAAATCGGTCGCCATCTTGGAAAGTAATGCCAACTTAAATTTCTATACCTGAAAAAAAAACACTCTTTAGTTACAAGCTATAATCATGGTCTGACTCTTACTCAAACAGTCTGCGTGAAGACTTTACTACAGTTCCAGAAAAAAGAAACAGATTGCATAATCTTTCCTTGCAGAATTCTACTTCTTAGCCTCCTTAGGATTTCATTGTTTTCACAGCTCTTTGTCACTGAAACCCATTGATAGACTTAAGATTCATCCACTGTACAACAACCAATAATGCTATTCCATCCTATTCCAAAATTTCAAAATCTCTTTTAACAGAGCACTCAATGTTTGCTTATGAAGATTATTCTTTAGTCATTAATTACAGCGTAGCATTAATTTTGACATGTATAATTCTTTGCAAAATAATTATTTTCACACTATATATTAAAACAATCTGTGTCATGATCAGTAGCATCTTCGGGTTAATAAGATAAATTTTTCCATATTCTTCACTGTGGTAGCATTTTGGCCATGATTGATGTACTTCTTTATAAATCGTCCGTGAGAGATATGCTGGTTGTTTTGAAATTTCCTTTCTCAACCCCTAAAACAAATATAAATGATGGCATTATTATCTCTCTCTCGTGATCTATTTTGGCAGAACAGACTTTTAAATAAGGGAACTTAATCACACGGCAAGCTTTTATCTTCTCCTTACTTCGTGGTATTTTCATATATGGCTTGATGAAACCAAACAAATCAATATTAACAGTTGTAATTTGTCACATTATGCCAATAAGGATTAATTAATGTGCGTAAAATTTTTATCTGATAAGACGGTGCTTTTTTTAGGAGTAATCACAAAGTTTTGCGATATATATATATATTTATACTAGCCGTTACCCACCCGCTTTGCTGCGTGTTTCATGATGTTGTACAAGTATATACTGTTTATGTATACATAAACCATTGATGTCCAAGTCCTAGCAATAAGAATTCAATTGTACTGAAAAATGTACTTATACCTGTAACTATCCCCTCTTGACGTTAAAAAGAGAGAACTTGTAATACTTTCTAATAACCTCTAAAATTGAAGTAGAATAATTTTTTGCACTCTCGTAACTCAACAACCGATTTCCTCGAAACCAATTTTCAGTGGATCTCTATTCCGTAAAATAAACATGCATTACAAATGTAAAGTCTAAATCTTGTAAAAAACGGAATTTTTACTATCAATACTTCCCGTAACTAAGTTAAGAGTCGATTTCCAAGAGAACCGTTCTTAGCGGATTTCAATTCAACAAAAGAAATGCGCAAATCAAATTTCATTATGATAGTCGTAGTAACTCGAAAAGGGGAATTTTTTTTGTCAGTTCGCTCCAGTAACGCCCACTCCTTGCAGGAGTCAATTTCTATAAAATCTATTTTTACTGGATATCTATTCAACAAAAGAAACATGCTTAACAAATTTCAAGTATGCGGGCCAACAATTTTAAAACTGAAATGTATGTCTAGAGCTCTCCTTGACCCTTCGCAATCCTCCTTGGAGTCGATTTTTGCAAAACGCTTTGTTCGAAGAACTCTATCCCATGAAGGGAATATGCTTACCAATTTTCGAGCAGGTAGGACCAATATTTTAAAAATGAAAATTTTTATGTATTACACTCCTGAATCCCCCGAAATGCCCCTTGGGGAGGCGATTTTCGTGAAACCTATTTTGTAGCGCTTCTCTTCTCCATGAAAGGAATCTGCTTAGCAAATTTCTAGGCCATACCACTAATAGTTTAAAAGTGGAAATAGTTACCTTTGACGCCCCTTAATTTTTCGCAACGCCAATTGGGGTCAAATTTCATAAAACCCATTTTGTAGCTGATGTCTGCTCTATGAAAGACATCTGCGTACCAAATTTTAAGACTGTACGTCGAATAATTTAAAAACGAAAATGATTATCTATAACGCTCCTTAAGCCCCGCAACAACACTTGGAGATTTATTTTTGCAAAATCTAATTTGTTGCAGATTTCTTTCCCTGGGAAATGAATCTAAGTACGAAATTTAGAGACTATTTGTCTAATAGTTTAAAAATGAAAATAATTCTGTAAAACGCCACATAGGACCCTACCAAGCCACTTGGGAGTCGATTTTCTCAAAAGCGCATTTTGTAGTGGATCTATACTCTATGAAAGGTATTTGCGTACCAAATTTCAAGAATGTGCATCTAATAGTTGACTAACGGAACTAATGATCCATAATGCTCCTTAGGCCCCCGTAACTCCCCTTGGGGCTCGATCTTTGCGAAATCCGTTTCTAGCGGATATCTACTCCATGAAAGGAACCGGCCTACTAGGTTTAATAGTTCCGGAAATATCGTGATTAGTCAGTGAGTAAGTAGCTTTTCTCCTTTATATATATATATATATATATATATATATATATATATATATATATATATATATATATATATATATATAAATATATATATATATTTAAATATAAATATATATATAAACATTTATATATTTATATATATATATTTGAATATATATATGTATATATATATATTTATATTTGAATATATATATATATATATGTATATATATATATATTTGAATATATATATATGTGAATATATATATATATATATTTGAATATATATACAGGGTGTTTCAGTTCCACATTTCAGAACTTCTAAGAGGGGTAGGGTACATCCTGACAACTCGAAATCATATAGCAATGTGGGGTCGGAAATGCTTTCCTGAAGCGGTGTTGTACACAGAAGCACCATAAAGAAAAGAGACCGTAAGTGAGAAATCGTTTTAATAATACATGAAAAGGAACAAAAGGTACATGGATTAAAGTAAGTGTTCGAAGTTTCTTCCACGGGCTACAATGCACGCCTCACATCTCCGACGCATGGACATCCGAACATTCTGGAATATTCCTGGCGAATTTCGAATTTCTCTCGCAGCTACTGCGATTCTTGCAACCAGCTCCTCAGCATTGTCAACAGGGGTGTCATAAACTAGCGATTTCATATGACCCCAGAAATAAAAATCAAGACATGATAGGTCGGGTGACCGAGCAGACCAACGCACGGGACCACCATGTCCGATCCACTGTTGATCAAATGTGACATCCAGGTAGTTACGAACGTCTCCGCTAAAATGGGCAGGGGCTCCATCGTGTTGGAACCACATTGTCTGTTGCGTCGATGCAGAAATCTGTTCATCTCTCAAAAGTTGTGGCAATACTTGCTGCAGAAAGAGCAAGTAGTTAAGTCCGGTTAGACGACACGGGAACAGGTAAGGTCCGATCAGGTGATCTCCCATAATACCGGCCCATACATTGACCGAAAATCGAATCTGTGCTGCACGACGTCGTATTGCATGCGGATTCTCCACCGCCCAAATATGGTCGTTATGCGTGTTGAAAATTCCTTCCCTTGTGAAGGGTGCTCATCGGAAAACAACACTTCATCAGGAAAAGGGGACTCGTAGCACATTTTCTAAGGTACCACTGTGCGAAAGCAACACGAGGTGCATAATCTTCCGGTTGCTGTGTCTGGACACGCTGCACGTGAAACGGATGCATGTCTTGTTCTCGGAGAATCCTCCAGACGCTGCAATGGGAAACCCCGACTGAGTTTGCTACACTTCGTGTACTCGTTCTTGGATTCCTCTCTACATGCTGAAGCACATTCTGTTCGACGGCTGGAGTCCGTGCTGTTCTTACCCTGACCATGTCACCTCTTTCAAATGAACCTGTCTCAGCTAACCTTTGGTGCAGTCTTGCAAAGAAATTATGACTGGGAATACGCCTCATCGGATATCGTTCCGCGTACAAACGCTGTGCGGCTGGCCCACTACAATTTGCAGCCCCGTACGCCAAATGCATATCGGCTAACTCTGCGTTCGTGTCCATCCTACTAACTTGGCGTTCTTGTGCGAAATGAAGATTCCCTGCACGAAAGCTCGGAATTTTCGCACAACGCCATCTACCGCGTCAGGAAAGCATTTCCGACCGCAGAATGCTATATGATTTCGAGTTGTCAGGATGTACCCTACCCCTCTTAGAAGTTCTGAAATGTGGAACTGAAACACCCTGTATATGTATATATATATATATATATTTGAATATATATATATATATATATATGTATATATATATATATGAATATATATATGTATATATATATGTATATATATATATATATATTTGAATATATATATATGTATATATATATTTAAATATATATATATATGTATATATATATATTAAAATATATATATATGTATATATATATATATATATATATATATATATATATATATATATATATATATATTTAAATATATATAAATCAATCACAACTTAAAAATCAATTAAAAAATTGAAATTAAATGAATCTTATAATACTAAATCCAATTTCAAAATATCAATGGCGAATACAGAAGACAAAATTCCAACGTTTTCAAACAAAATTAAAAAAATTATAATATAAAAATTTATAAAATATCAAAGTGCAACCTCGGACTTAGGACCGATAATTGGGATTAAACTAGTTTGATGGCGCCAACCTTCCACCTATTGCAACTTGGTAAGTTAATCGAAAAATATCCATTTCTCAATTTTTTTCAAAATTAAACCCTTTAATTGAATAATTATACCATTCACCATCGCATTCTGAAAGATATTATAACATTAAAATATTAAAATTCTAAAACAATTACGTACATAATATAAGTGAAAAATCGAACATAAAAGATGATGCACCCATCTTTAAAATAGTTGTATAGGTAGAAAAAATATCTAAAATCCGAGAGTTTATGTATATATAATATATATCAAAAACAAAACAAGAATAAGTAAATAATAAGAGCAAAGAACATAACAAAGTAACATTAACGTAATAAAAATATAAAAGAAAGACATGAAGATCTAATCAATAAAATAAGTACAAAAAAGAACCTAGTGAGTCAAAATGTGATTACGGACTTAGGACAGAATAAGTGGGGTTAAACTAGTTTGAAGGACCAATCTTTCCTCTTTGCAACTCGGTAGGAAAATCAAATAAATAAATAAATAGAAATTTAAAATATATAAAAACTCCCAGAAAGTATGAGAAAGTAACGAACTACCATTTTACAACCAATTCTGCTAAAATCATAAAGCAGAAAATTACAAAAATAATTACCTAAGAAAAAGATTCTTCAAAAAATAATTTTACAAAAAATTTACTCACAGAGCTTTTTCCAAAAGAGTCAAGAGTCTTGAAATTAAAGGAAAGCTATTATTCTTTGAATTAAAAATCTGAACTATACAAAAACTTTTAAACCTGCATGCAAAGAAAGATGCCAAGAGAGAATTACAATCAAATTTGGTAGACTATAATTTGGTTGGTTTGAAAAATGTAGAAATTTTTAAATATGTAAGATGTTTAAGATGTGTGTGTGAGTGTCGTAATATAATCTTCACAGTAAGAGACCACTATCAAGCTGAATTTGAGATCCTATTGTTGTGTGGTGGTTTTGCTGTCAGAAGTAATAAGAGGATTAATGTATTTGTGAGGAATATAAGTTCTTAAGAAGTTGAAAGGGTAGTAATAGCTGCATTGGAAGAATTTCTTGATATTATTGAATTTACCTATTTTGTGGCTAGTTAAGTTATCCTTTCTAAGTAAAAAAAATCTAAATATTAGTTATGTAAATTGATAAATACAAATTGCAGTTCCATATAGGAATTTTAGTTACATGGAATTTAAATAAATCTCTTTTGCCAAAAATGTTACTGTCTACATTATTGTTAATATGATGCAAGTCTAAATCCAAGAATTCAACCATATTAGAGCTAAAGGTTGTTTTTAAAAGGTTGAGATAATCAGGGTAGAATGCAATATTTATATTTGGTTTTGAATTCCCTATTTTTACAAAAACTATTTGATATAAGATGAAGCAAGTAACATTCATTAACAATATGATCATTTTTTTAAAAATGCAAATACATTTCAGCTAAATGTTTCTCAAACTGAGGGTTGTGTCCCTTAGGGGGTTGCAATAACCTTACAAGGGGGGTGAGCATATCGAAAATTCTAAAATAAAATATTTAAAAAATGACAAATTTACTGAAAGGGAGCAAAACAAAATTCAGTTTGACATAATAAAAGTAAAATGCACATTTAAACTAATATAATATACTTATAAATGCACAATGTATTTGATAATTAATTTATCAATTCCAAGTTAAGAACAAGATTAATAATTACTAGTGACTCCTATAGGCTTGTCATATACAAAATTTAACTCTTATCTTGATAATTTGAACGGTTTCTTAATAAAATCGTATTGTAGCTCTACATCAAAAACATTAATATTGAATTATTGCATTGTTATTGTGTGTGTGTGTGTGTGGTGTGTGTGTGTGTATGTGTAGCGTGGGGGTGCAATGAAAATTATATTTCAAAATTAGGCTGCAAGTATTGAAAGTTTGAGAAGCCCTGGGTTAGCTAAACGATAACTAGCAAGACTACCTTGAGGTAGTCCCTTGATCTGTTTATAAAGATTCTTATCAAAAGCAATACATTTTTCTTGTAATACAAGATTAACAAGAATATAATTTTTTTCTTTTTCATTGAATTATATAATTCACATTTATCGTAAATTGTTCATAAAATCCAAATCATATCAACAATATCGATATAATTAAAAAGGTCTTAGAAGTTAAAGCCGTGCATGGGAAAAATTAGCATATTCTTCGTGACTCTGGCAATCTCTACGCTATTTTTAAGTATTGCTGTGTGTTGAAAGTTATTAATAGTATTTGGAAGAAAAGATTGTAAAATCTTCCCAGACTTCGTGATATATGTATTACACCCATTAGTAATACTACGGAATTTTATAGGTCTTTTGTGAAATTTCGATGTTAAAAATTGAGTGGGCATTTAATATTTTTGAGATGAATATTCAGCCTTTTTGAAATGAATATTCAGTCTCTATTACTATGAACTGACTTTTGAAATGCGTTATTATTTAAAATGTGTGCATTTAATATTTTACTATAAAAATATTTACAGATTATGGCATAATTAGCAGAAACTTATCAATATATGTAATCAATGTATGTCAAATGCATGTCCTTTTGAATATCATCTATTGATGCTTTAAGGTTTTATATATTATTCACGTACAAAAATGAAATCCCATTTTCTAATTTCCATTGATACTTGAGACCTAAATTGATTGATAGCCTCAATAAATATTCCGTATTCAATAGCAATTTCATGATAGAAGTTATCTGAGTTTCCTGTGATTTGTTTTATAACGGAGGATTTATTTTTTGAGATCATAAGCCAAAGTCGATTCCCTCTCTACGCGTCATGTCGTGGCTTTGACAACAACATCAACCAACATCTTCTCCTCTATCTTTCTCTCCATATATGTATACATAGTATATAAATTTTTATATGATTTTCATGTTTTCTATTTACAATTTGCAGTGGGTTTTTTGAAATATTTTTGTGAATAATTTTACATTTAAATGCTTTCCTCCGATAGTCTTCCGTATGATTTCTCAATGCTAAGAGTAATCATACTATTTGTGTTGCTTTAGGTTAATAACGACCACTATTTTAAGATTAACCTTAGTGTTTTTAAAATTCATTTTGTACTTCTAAGTACGGGCTCTTACATTTTTGAAATTGATATCTAGTTTCTACAGATAAATAAATAAATAAAACAAAATAAACAAATGAGTTGAGAAATACAAGTGAAAAAGCAAAAAGCAAAAAGCCCCGCTCAATTTCAATTCTACAAGCACAGTTCTAAGTGTAAGAATATGCTTTTGTATTATGGTCGTCGTTATATCATTATATCATTTTAGTATATGGTTATAATTATATAGATATATATCATGCAATTATGCATTATTTCTTGTAAACATAAAATTTAGAAAACGAAGAGTGAACAATGTGCATGAGCATTTTAAGTGTTATGAATAAAATCATATGTATACACATGCACTTTACACAAGCAATGAAAAATATGATGTACGAAAAGGAATCTTTAATTTGTATTGATTGCATGGATTAGCCAAAAACATAAATCACGGATTTATTAATATTAAAATTTATATGAAATGATTACGGTTATCATAAGAGAATGAAATGCCCAAACCATACATACTGATTTCATTAAACATATAAATCAATTGGGTTTTTTTAAAAAATAAATGGTTTTTTCAAATGTTACGCAAAAATTCTCAGTTTTTGTAAATGTTAAATATATTTCGAAAATTGTAAAAGTAGTAACCTTTTTATAAAGTTATTATGTTAATTATAATTATTTAAAGATTATCATATTGTTAAAATTATACTTACTTAAATGAAGTCATCAGCATAAATTAGAGTTATCTGATTTCTCACAACTCAGATATATATATATATATATATATATATATTCTTATAAATATATTTTTAAAAATTTATAATAAATTAATGTTATTATAAAGCTTATCTCGTTGTAGATAGGATTTCAAATTTGCAATTTAGCATCTTTTTACTAACCTTGTTGAAGTTATATGAACAAATCTCATATTTCACGAGTTTCAGTTAAAACTCTCATTTAGTGTAAAGATCGAAATTTCTTTTAAATTTACGATGGGTCTCACAAATCATTTTTCCTCTGCAGTAACTTGTACCTTATTATGCACGGAAAGTTAAAAGAACTTTCACGAATTCCTGTACTCCCATAATTCTAGAGACAAATTGCATTTCGCTGACTTTACAGGAAGTCGTTTTTTACCATTTATTATGAGACCCTGTGCTTCGAGAACTAATGTTCTTTTCGAACACACCAGGTTCTTTTATAAATTAACCGATTACGTTTCCCCGCGTATTCTTTTTCTCTCTTGTACCAGAACATGACGGAAAATCATTACCCGTTCAGAATTTTCCCTCCCCGTGTAAGCGTTCCATTGGACAGTTGGGTTGGTTTTTCTACTACGGATATGGAACATACAGAATTATGCATTCCGTACAATAAAAACAGAACGCCTGAAGAAACAATAGCACAAGACCAACCAAAAGCTTTTCTTTTTTCTCTATTTTTTATAGTCTTCTTTTTTCTTCCTTTTTTACTTATCTTGTTCAAACGTACTTTCAACGTCGTTCAGTTAACTAATGTTATCGCCGAACGCAGAAAATAGTTACATGGGAAAGGATTGCTCGCAGCGGAACTAGGAATAATAGTCCGAGAGATGCAATCGTAAGCAAAAAAAGTAATGCCCGGCCATGACTTAGAATGGGCGTTACGGAAATAAATTGCAAACACGATTACTGAAAGGGGGATCATGAGCCAAGTGGAAGGAAGCAAGCGTTAGAGGAAAAGGAATGGCTCCCTTTCTTTGATACACGGGCCAGAAGTTAATCGAAATTACTTAATCCCTGCCATTCGATGATATAACTTCTTAAGAATTGGATTGTTTGTATTTATCTGGAGTTGGACATAAAAAAATGTATTTACAAATATCATAAAACGTAATAGCTGACTTCTTCGAGTTTACATAGAATTACTTTAAGAAATTTATTTATTCCTTAAACAAAATATAGTTTATTGTAATTGAAGGATTTTTGTTGCTTTTATATACATAGGAAATATCTTAATGAAACCACTAATAATTACCATATGTTTCATATGTATCATATGTTAATCTCAAAAAAGAAGATAATTTGTTATTCAATAAACAGAAGCCTTAACTATTATTTTCACACAATGTTACTTCTGTTTTACATCCAATTATTAAAAAATTACATTGTAATGTATTTATTTCTTCAAAACATTTATCTATTTAATTCATAATTTTAAACCGTTCAGGACTAGGACCATCATATGTGATCCCTTAATATGTCAGATCGTGTTTACCCCGTTCTGTGAGGCCAGTAAACACACAGGAATGATTTAAATTTGGAAGTTATGGAATTTGGTATGATTTTAAACTACAAATTTCGAGGTAATTTCTTACATTAAGGATTTTATATGAATTTTTAAACCTAACACTAGTTAGGTTTAACGAGAACATTCACCTGGTCCTAAACGGGTTCAATAGCCTATAAAATTTTCTAAGACACTCCAAATATTCTTATTTGATTACATAGAGTTCAATTTCGTCTGAAGCATTTAGGGACTGAATTGAAACTTGTAATTTATTTAGGAAAATGGTTACGTCATTTTCAGCTATTGAAATCTTTTTTAACCATTTTGGGAAAAGTATCACGTATTGATCTTTAAAGATTTGGATTTTTTTTTTCTGATTGGTGTAATTTTATGATTCAATATGTTTATTTTTGTTTATAAATTGTTTTGGCTTTTCCTTTTGTGTCTCTTAAAAGTTTTTTATATCACGATTACAATGAATAAGGTATACTGGTTTTTATAGTAATTTGCAATTTAAGTGTCATTGATTTCGGTCATTTTTCATTTCGTAATAAAAATTCGGCAACCATCCTGTATTTACCAAACAATTTTTGTAACAGTATGATTATCATGAACTGAAAGTTTGAAGAAGGAGGATGCCAGCACACAGATGTCATTGTCGTCATTTCACCATGGACCAATTATGAAAATTGTCGTTAATAGCTCTTGCATTTCTTCAAAATATGACGTTAATTAAAATCAAATAGCAGTATATGAATGAATAACAAGTATCTTACGATGAATTTTAATGTATAATTTAAAAATATAAGTATGAAAAATTGTTTTTGGTAAATTTATCAGTAGAAAAATATACATAAACAATGGAATACTTTTACACTATCGATCTTTTTGGTATTTTTACGTTTGATTTTTACATTTACATGATATATTTCATTTTCAGGAATTGTTATTTTATATAGAAAACATAGCAATTGGGGCATTGCCGAATTCACAAAGATCTAAACTGATATAAAAATGTGAGTTTTTTTTTCTTCTAACTTTATGTTGATCACTATCACTTAAAATAATGTCATTATTAAGAAGAAAGAGCATTATAATTATCAAAATATGTGTATACAGTATAAGTAAAATATTTATTTTAGTGCTTCATTATTTTTATTTAAATTTAGCATTTTAAAACTTTTTTTAATAAGTGTCAGGGGGGAAATTTCATTTTAAGAATGAATTTTATCGATGTATGGGTGACTTATTTATCTTTAAGGATATATGTAATTGAAATTGAATATTGCTTCAGAACACTTGATGAATTTGAATGCATATCTAAATATAAACAGTATTAAGCATACAAATAGATTTAATAAATGTGAACTCTTATTGTTGATAATTATAAGAATCTGCATCTCTTTTATATGCCAAGGCAAACTGATTTTCCTTACACAGCTAATATTTACCTTAAAAATTCATTTTCATGGAATAATACTCAAGTCTGTATTATTACTATGAATACAGTCAACTTTATCTTTTCGGAATAAAGTTTTAATTCTTTGTATAATCACTGCTTTATTAACTCATACAATTGTAAATAAAACCTTAATTATTAGCACAAAAGAAAAAATGATATTTATTAATTATCATAAGGTTTTACTCAATGCCAAATATTCTCATAAACAAAGAAAAAAAGCTGCTTTTAAAATTTATAAATTGTGTAAGTAGATAATAGAAATAATCGTCATTACACCTAACTTTTTAGCCAAACAATTTATGCTTGAGGTATCCGACTGAGCTTGGAAAAGATTTTCTAAAATTTGACTTGAATAATTGTTTAATTACTAATTTTAAGTGTGTTGTAAAGCTATAAGAATACAGCAAAAAGTACTTTTAGAAAAATGATTTGTAAATCGGCTTTAGGCCACATGCCGCCCACAATGAGTTTTTTTATTGCGTCCCATGAAGAGAGTCAGATATCCCACCTTTAATGGCGATTTCTTTCCCGAGAGACCCAAGATACAACTCGTACTTCAAGAAAAGTAGTGTATCAGAAAGAATTGTAGAAAAGTGTGTTGTGATACGGTAGATTTGTCTCATTAAGTGAGTGAGTGAGTGAATATGAACGTCGCATTCTTCAGCTACACTAGGGATTTTGGCGACGAACCACGTCATTTTGAACCATGGCCAAGTGACGTGGATGACACCTGAGCTGGCACCCCGCTCTCCTAACTTCCCGACCATACCAACGGAAGTACATTTCAGCTCTCGACAGATTTAACGTGCATCGCTGCCCTACACGGCGGGTCTTAAGTGGTACTGGGCTCGAACTTACGACATGCCTGCCATGATCCGATACCTGGATCACTGAACTACCGCAGCCCCTTCTCTCATTAAACTGATACTAAAATTAAACTTGCTTGCAGATATAGATTATATGAAATTGGTAAAACAAATAAGCTGAATAAAACGCCCACTATTTCAATTAATCTATATTTATTGATTTTTTTGGTAAAAGTTACATATTTTTTCTGAGATGCAAAGTTAATTAATGAATGCAATTGTTTTAAAAAAAAGCAGCCTTCTTGTATTCTCCGCTTCCACAACGTGGCCCTCGAGTCAAAACAATTACCAACCTCAGCTTTAGAAGATCTCCTCTCTGAGTGTTTTTAAATTTTAAATTAATTATCACAAAATAAAAACCATTAAAAAAGACTAAATTTTAAATAATAAATAAATGAAAATAAACACATAATTTAGCATAAACGTTGTGTTATATCAGATTATAGCATAAAGTGAATACTATTTCGAAAAGCATATCAAATTTTTAGTTGTTTTTATTTATAGTTGAAGCACATTTAGCTTAACTAATCTTGATTATAGTTGTACTATAGATTTTCTAGAACTCTAAAGTGTTAAAAATAGCTATAGAGCTAAAGGGAAAAAATCCGGGGAAATAAGGTCTCGACTTTCCAAGTGTGTAGCGAACTTATCCATCAATTCTTTAAAAAAAACCCTTCTTTTTACGCAAAGACAAATAACGGATTTGAACTACGATATAATACTTTTTTCCAATTCCGAAGAAGAAAAGTTTCTTCCATCCATTTCCAAAGACATTTCCATAAATACAATCAGCGATGGATGTTCTTTGACTAAATGGGTAAGCAATAACTCGATTTCACAAACTGTGCTTGCCGACGTATCTTTTCGGATAGTTTAACACCCCCTACGATAAAAATAAAGAAATTTTGGAATAAACGTTATCGCCAAGACGTAAAGATGAAAAACGAACAGCCTGCTAAATGATGTATGGAAATTCAGCTTGCTTTTGCCAGTTAGAACAAGAGAAAAACCTGATTTCGTCAGATATCGCACACACGATTAGAGAAGAGTTTAGATCTAACCGTGAAAGGTTCTTGGCTAAGCGAATAAATGGAATATGTAAATGTTAGGATTGTTGAGACTTTGTGTTCCTATTCTGAAACGTAGTACTTGCTTCATTTAGTGTGGTTACGCAGAGAATTTGGATCCATTTCACAATAACAAACACTTTCACTTTGAATTTTTGTTGGTGCTTTAAGACAAATAAAATTATCTCAAATATCACGTTTTCAAACAATTTCTCCTTATTATTCTTATATTTTAAAATAATATTATTTCACTTTAAGCCCAGTGGCTGAGTGGTAGCGTATTGCGCTTCCACACCACAGGTCCGGGGTTCAAATTCTGTGCTGGAAAAGGTCGACTCAGCCTTTCATCCCTTCAGAGGGTCAATAAATGATCACTAAGCTTGATTTGGAACTAAACAGTGGGTTTTTCGCGTTAGACTGACCACTTGAACGGAGCATCTGCTCTTGCAGCTCAGCGCCGAAGGTCATGAACACTGAGATGGACACAGTAGACCTTGACCCTCAAGGGCTGTTGTGCCACTGAAAAAAATATTCAGTTATTTTAGTTAATAAAACAAACAATATCTGGAAATTATTTTTACCGTTACTTGCATTAATGTCAAATTGTTATATAATGCCATTTTAATACTAACTCAGGAATTCATTTTTAAAAAATGGATAAATTCCATCAATAATTAACTTTATTTTTAATAAATTTTATTTGGACGTTAAAGCCGTGAGTTTTTAACTAAATTTTTTTATGTTTTTTTAAGTTGATTTTTTTCTGAATAATACGATATAGTTTAAAGTTTGGTATCGAAATAAGAATTAATGTAAGTCGTCAAGTTAATACAGGCAATAAAATCAGTAATAGTTTACTACACTTGTTTTTATTAAATGTTACCAGGACAGGGATCCTCTATCCGACTAGTTGAGGACCAATTTCCTTTGTGTAAATTATACAACTGTTCATACTCATTACTCAAATTGTAAAACTGTAATATGCATATATTACGTGATTCTATATATTGGTTTCTTCCTAAAAACTTCATTCTTGGCTTTGCTCTTTAGTTATTTTCTTTACAGAAGCTACATCGTCCAACACTTCATTGATATAGTTCTCAGATTTTGAATATCCGGCAGTTCTTACAAATTATTGAAGGTTTGAGTATTTTGTCCCATTGATTGTAAATATGGAGACATTACATAAAATGAAACCAATGGTTGTCAATTCTGCACGTACGACACTTGTGAAATCACCGGGGTGTACAGCTTGGCCAGTTATCATGAACATTGGCATTATTGCGATAGTACGTAATAAATTTACTGCAGCATCACGAAAAACTTTTTAATATATAGAGAGAAAAGTATGCGTAAATATTCCATCGTATTGTTAGAACGACAAATTTTAAATTGTTTGCCTTCATATGAAATATCTTACAAAAGGAAACTATCCACTCTTCCACAACTTTGGTTCATCTATCAAAAAAAAGAAAGAAATTAGGAAAATACTTATATAAGTTCTTATAAATCATTGAGAGAAAACTCAATGCGAGAAATGTAATCATTAAATATTTATGTGACTTCAAAGTAAATCAGTAGGTCAGATATCTTGTAAACTAATATGTTATACATTTCATCACAAACATGGGAATTATTTGTTGGTAAACGGATATTGCCTACTCATTATATATTAATCATTGGTTGTGTCACTTTCCTTGTAAGCTATTTGTTAGACAACATTGTTGCTAAAAGAATTAAATCTTTATAGTCCCGACAGTTTAAGTTCGTTATTTTTAACGACCTGTTTTATCTATGTAGGTATAGATGTAGCGACTTAATAATTTCGAAACTTAAAAAATAATATTTAATATGTTTCATTATTATTATTAACGTATAAATATTTTGAAATTTGTCTTTTATCAAAATGTTTATTTATAAATATTAAAGTATGTAATAATAAAACTGGGGTTTATGTCTGTTATTGAAGTAAGCTGTTTCCTTATGATTCTATGAATGTTTCGTCAATCATGAAACCAATACATTTCATTTCAACACACAAACATTGAAAACATCGTCATTTTTACGCATTTTAGTCTCGTTCTTAATAAATACATTTATGCACTTTATATGAATGTCAAAAAGTCTATTGTTATACTTTGTCAATTAATTTAAAAGCAATCTGCAATATTTTGTTATATAGGCTGTGAGGCAAGCAATATGTCATCTGATCAATTTAACTACCTCTTATAAAAAAAATATTTTTTTTGTGAGTGGAAATTCTCACTCTTTGCTCCTTACTCAATAACAACTCGATATAAATGGGGGTGGTGAAACAAAAAAAAAGTATGAACTCAACAGTGCTGATTGGACTATTGTCTTCCAATGGATCCCTAATCATTGCGGCATCCCTGGGAACGAAATGTCGAACTTACCGCAAAGCATGGCTGTAACCTCCCACATTTCCCTGGGAATAGTCGTGCAACCAGTCTTTTTTCAACTTTTTCCAGATCAGTGGGAAAAACCATTTGCAGAATTCAAGACAATGGTGCTAAGGGAAAAATCTGGAAACTCGGTTCCATAATCCAGTCCCGTGATGAACCTTTCCAGACAAACTTTCTCTGCAAATTTTAGGACATGAGTGTTTCGAGGGACATTTACACCGAATTGGTGTGAGAAACACCCCAGACTCCCTCTGTGTCTTACATGAGAGATTACGAATTTTAATTATGTGATAGTTTGTGCTTCCTTTTCCAACAAAAAATTAATTTTAACTATTTATCTTCTGACAACGTTTCTGCAAAGGCTAGTTTGCTTTTGGCTGCTCACAAGGAAATAACCTATACAGCCTTTTCTGTGACGCAATGTAAAAAAAGAAAGAATTCTTCAATAAACTGTTATATCTATCACTATGAAAACATTTAGAAAGAGATTACTTACCTCATATCACCATAAATATGTTGTAAGTTTTCCACATAGCAGAAGCCATTTCGGTATACATTAGGCACATTTAAAATGATATTACTAGAGCAGCGTTTCTCACACTGTGGGGCGCGCCTCTTTTGGGGGCGTGACAACTCTACGAGGGGGCGCGAGCATCTTGAAAAGTCGAAACCAAAAGATTATTTTAAAAAGTATATTGATTTACTGACAGTAAACAAACAAAATACATTCTGACATAGTAAAAAATAGAATACACATTTACACTTATATATTACACTAAGAATGCATCAGGGCTACAGAATGTATTTTATAACTTAACATTACTACGTTAAGGGGTGTTGGAAAGCTAAAATCTTATTTTTTTGACAATTTGAAAATTTTACATTTTCAAATTGTATAGATTATAACCTTTCTAAAAATATCTTACTTGAACCTCTAGGGTATTTAGAAGCCCTTAAAACGTATTTTTAAATAATCGTTGAATTTGGGCCATGCCCATTTTAATGGCGAAAATTGTAAACAAATTACTTTGTTTTTGCTTAATAGTGTAACGACTGATATGAACCAAAACATGTATCTTTTATTTTAAATTGAGCCGTTTATTTTTTTTATTTCCCAGCCGATTAGAAGTCTCACTGTATACATTAAAATCAATTTATCTCAAAATGTAAATTTTAATGTGCGATGTACCTTTTCTGAGAAACTACTGCTCACAGGTATGTAAATTTTTTATGAATTATTTATAATGATGTCTAATATATATTAAAACGAGCTTTTTTTAAAACACTCAAAAATTTAATTTTTACAAATTTTTTAAGCAAAAAATGGGTCAAATTTCGCAATGTTTGATAAAATATTTTATAATTTCTTAAAATATTCAAAATTAGCTAAAAGCTCATTTTAGTATAATAAGAGAGATGTACTTTAATAGTATGAAAAATTTCAAGCATGTACATAAAACAGATTTTGAGAAAAGGTGCATCGAAAACAGCCAATTTAACATTGTCAGAATATAGAGAAAGGTTTCCAACACCCCTTAAGAACAAGTTTAATGATAACTAGTGACCCCATGGGATTGTTATATATAAAATTTTATACACAAATTAATACTTATCTTCATAATTTGTACAGTTTATAATTTATTTTTAACTGCCGATTAAAAGTTACGCTATTCGCTTCCTAATGCCAATCGTTTTCCACGTAGGCGTGCGTATGGGATGTATTGGGGGGGGGATAAAGAAGCAAAAATAATATCTGAAATAAGTAAATCCTTTGCAAACAGTGTCAATGTCCTTTTATTGTATTCCAAAGCCTCAGTAATTATTAAAATCCGTATTATATCAAAAGAGCGTATTTTGGAAAGAGGTATATATGCGTCCGGGGGAATTAACACTTTGGCTGAGCGAAACGCTTATATACGCCGGTGACACTTAAGTGGTTAAAGTCGTATCATAGTTTTAGAGCCAAAGTATAGTATTAATGAATTCAATACATTGTTATTGTATAAGGGGGGGCTTGATGAAAATTATGATTGAAAATTGGGACGCGAACATTGAAACTTTGAGAAGCACAGTTAAAAGTAATTTTCGTCACTATAAAATTAACTACAAATGCGTTCTGCAAAAAAAAATGAGTTTAGCAGAAAATCACACTTCCACATAAGAAGCAATATTAATAATTAATAAGTATTCTTGGACGAAGCAATGCATACATAGTAGAATTTGTAAATTAACAAAATATGACTCTTATAAATAAGTAAAATTATCTAGCCTTTATACCATCCCCTACAGTTCGAAATCCGTTTATTTTTCAAAAAATCAAAATTCTTTCTCCCCAAATCAGGATTCTACTGATTCCACTTTCTCACTTTGAAGTGAGCATTTTGTTTCAAATTATGCTAATTGGAGTGAATACTAAGCTCTTAATGAATTCCTCAGAATTGGCACAGGAAAAGTTTTAAACTCTAATTTAGCTTTTAGGCATGATATTTTTAGTTCTGACTATTTTTCGGGAGCTAGGGGTGGTGAATTGGTAATGTAAACGGACTCTAAGCTGTGAAAGATTGCTATTTTTTGCTTCTTTATTTTTATTGAGCTCTAATTAATTAGCAAAGTTCCTTCTTACTTTTAACTTATTTAAAACTCGAAGTGAATTTTGAGAAATGTCAGGAGAGGGTACAAATGGGCTTAGATAAATCTTTAAATTAGAAATATTCAAAGGATTTCATATTTTGATTAATTAGTCCAAAAGATAAGATTCAAATAAACAAGTAGTATTGTATTATGTTTTTAAATAAAGAGAATTTATTTTTTGGCTTCCAAGAAACTGAATTAAATATATTGCTGTATTGCCAAGTCAAAATTAGTTATAAAACAATTCAATTCTGTCAATTTCGGATTGTTGCAACTTATGGTTATTTATTTGACATTTAAATACTTTTGTTGACACAGTTAATTTAAACAGCTTAATAACCTATTTTTTACGCCTCGAACTTTGACACTCATCTTAAATTAAAATTAAACTGAGTCACACAATTGTGAAGTTGAGCAAATTTTAATAAGCAACACAATATTTTTAAGTAGAAAGCAATATAACACATTAAATTGTTACATTATATACTTTTCTTCAAACAATTGACGACTTGATTTATTAACCTTAAATAAATTGTCCTTTTTTATTTTATTTAACTAAATTGAACACTAAAGGACATTAATAATTATTGCCATTGTCCGAAAATTTATTACGCAAATATAACTAATTTATTGTTAATTACACTCTATATCTAACATTTTCTGCTAGTTGAAGGCAAGAATTGTTTGAAAGCAATTTTTTTTTAAAAAAAACCCTGATATTTTATTTACAGTTTAATTGCATTACACTGTGTATGGTTTTTCGCAATGTTACGATATTTACTTTTTAAAATTTATTACAGTTAAATTCTTCGGATGCAGGACGTGTGAGTAAAAGTGGTAATGATTTGAAAAAATGTAGCTAGATTTTTTTTTCTAATTGATTGTTTCTTTTAATTATGTATGGTATATTTGTTTTCAAATATGACATGTATTCCAGTACAATTTGAATGTATAAATATTACTTAACATAATGCTCCATAAACTAATTTTGAAATAATATTATTAATTTTATTAATAAATATTGTACCACATAAAATTCTCCTTTTTGAGGGGTGCAACCCGTGTACTGCAAGAATGCATTACATTAAAGTACGAACTTCATCTTTGCAATTTGAAAATATAAACAGTATATTATTATTTGAAATGTGTAAGCGGGATAAAAGTTGCTTTTGAAAAAATAAAATAAATAAACTTCAGTGAGTACACTCCAATAAAAACTAAACTGGTAAAAAAACAAGGGATTTATTGGCGATTTCTGGAATGTGTAAAAAATAAACGGATACTTTCGAAAAACTACAATTTGTTCCAATGGTTAGTTTGAGGAACATTTGAGGAAAAAAGTTTTTGTTTTGACCCTTTTTATAAAAGAAATCGCTTCAAAATACTTTAAAGGTAAACACAAGTAAACAAAAGAACATCTTTAGTCCAAGGACTTTAGTAACAACAAATACTTATAAAAATGTATAGTTCTACCTTTTTCTCATAATCACTCTTTTTAAATATTTTATTTTACATAAAATCCACACATTTGATTTTCTTTAAAACACTGAATTTTTCCTTCATAATTGAAATATACATTTGTATCATATGCTGGGTAATATCAATCAACACTTATTAAAATTACAAAATGATTCAATGTTTTATTTTACATTATTCTATTTTAGAAACAATTTGACTATAAACAATTTGACACAACACACAATTTTGACTTCATTAATTTTGCTGCACGACTTTTAAGGGGACTCGGCACCTTTTTTCAATTTTTTTTTATTTAAGGGTTTTAAAATATTTTTTTGTATATTAGTTACTACTAAACTAAGAAATTTCACCATGAAAAAAATTCCTAAATTTAAAAAAAAAAATTTAAATTTAAAGTTTTTAAAAAATTTTTACCGATTTTCAAAATTCTTCTTCTTTTACAATTATCATTATTTTGACACCAAAATTTTTTTTTGGATTTATTAGACTATGAGTAATAACTTTAGGGATCGATTTTGCAACAAACAAATTAGTTTTGGAAAAAAAATAAAATGTAAACATTAAAAAAAAAAAGCTAAAAAAACATGACTTCTGCTACATTTTCTTTTATAAAAATTTTTTTATTCAAAATATTGAAAACTGGATCCCTAATTTAATTCAGCACATTGTAATAAAGATACACACCAAAATTCAAGTTGTTTGATAAATATCTGTAGAAGTTTTGTACTTTTAAAGACCATGATTTCATGAAAAAACTCGAACTGAGAAAATGCATTTTTAAGAATACCAATCAGCAAATATATATCAAAACAATGTCTAAATTTTGTAATAATTTTTCAATATGTTGTATAAATATATACCTTTAAAATAAAACATAATACAATTCAATTTCTAAATATTAAACAAAAATATAAGCTTTTTTTTAAAGTGCCTGTCTGTGAGCCCAAAATTACGAAAAATAGGAAATATCATTGTGACTTATTTTTACAAGAAACATCTATGAAATATATTAAAAAATAAATGAAATACATGAAATAAATGTAATAAAAATACATGAAATGTACAATAGAAAATTTAAAAGCTTTTATAAAAATAATTTGCTACTTAAATCAATATCTAAAATAAAATAAAGTAAAACAAATTTATGCTAAAATGTATTATTTTTTCAAAACAGGTTTGTTTTAAAATTGGCCTGCGCCATAAGTCATTCCTTCTCTCCTCCTAGCTAATAACTCTTTTTATGTATTGTTTTTTTAATAAGTTTAAGAGCCAGCTTATTACTGGCATTTTGATGACGTTTTCTAAATTTTTGTTTTCGACAATCTAAGATAGTAGCAAGTTGTTTCGTTGAACCTCCAGTAGCTACACCTAATGCTTTCTGTGTTTCTACAATGGTGCGTACTGTACCCTTATTGTATTCGCAGACAGCTTCTGTTACTGCCCGCTTAACACGTCTTTTGTTTACGAAAATTTCTTTCGGACACTTTGCCCAAATCATGCTATGCAAACTTTCGTTTGCATTTTTGTGTTCCACATCGAATGCATCTTTCTAACAATTCATTAGATGCAAGTCTTTGATAAATCGGTAGAATTTTTGGAAGAAACTTTTCATTTATTGGTGTTCCTACATTTAATTTATGATTGTTAGGTTTTTCCCCATTAGCAATCGCAGATTGGTAGAAACACCATGAGTTTTCTCCTGCAGGACACTTCGAATGTTGAGGTTTAGCATCTGTAGAAATGCTATGCAACAATGTAGCATATATTGCTGTTTTCATAGCATTCACATCCCCTTTGTTTCTCAAAATAGCCTTTTGGTCGTAAGTAGTTAATTTTTTAATCGTGGCTTCTTTCAAACTACCATGAGCTTTACCACCTAAAGAAATACCTTGAGCACGACAGTCTTTTACAGTAGATCTCAAAGCTGTTCCTAACCGCTTACTAACATGATTAATACATTCTTCCTTTTTTATCACAATGTCAGGTCCATACACTTTTTCTCGCACAAGTAGTTAAACGTTTTACAATCACCATCGGATAATACTGTAATATAACGGAATCCAAGTGATGTGGATCTTTTCCACAAGGTTAATGCAGCTTCCATTTCCATTGATGTAGATGAGCCCAAGTGATTTATATCACATTCGCTTTTATGTCCTTCATACCATATGCTGAATTCAGCACTTGACTGGCCTAGCTTATTTTTTGCCACAGAGCAATGACGACACACCTTACTCATCACTTCAAAGTCAACAACATATCCGGTGAGCATATCTATAACACATCCTACACCGATAAGTGAGGTGTGACCACGAGTTAGCCACGTTCCATCAAAACTAACACTTAAGTCTGTGATTTCAGCTCCATTCTCGTACACATTTTTAATTTCTCGGTGGATTTCCACAAATATGTTTTCAGATGCCAGAGTATATGCATTATCCAGCCGTCTCGCACACTTCCCATATGTAGTTGATGAAAAAGGATCTATATTCATCACCATACAAAATTTTTCTATAGCTGAATAACCTTTCCCAATATGTGAAAAAGCTTGAGTTATTCTCAAATTCACATCATGGCTGGTCTGAACAGACTTTAGAGATGTGTTTACAACAGTTTTGTTTTCATCACAATTGCTACACAATAGTTTTAAATTGTATGAAAATCCCAACTTGGCTCCAAGCTCCAGTTTCAAAGTTTGTTTTTCACAATATTGGCACTTTGCACTTCGAAGAAGATTGTTAACTTGGTTAAAGTCCACCAATATATAATTTCCAATAGCAGAGGTAACCTTTTTTACCACAGTGTTCAATTTTTCCAGGCGTACATTTGAAAAAACTGAATTTTTGTTCACTTCACAATCAACTTTCGCTTTACACCATCGCTTTTCATTCATTTGCAAAGCACGTACTGAACGTTTTCTAAGAGGCATAATTGCGATAACAACAACTAATAAAATGAATGAATGTATGATTGAAGTAGCATTAAAAATTATGATTGAAGTAGCATTAAAATATGCTGTTTTAGGTTTCTATGAAGTTAAAAACTAATGAAACTAAAAATCACACAGCAAGCGAAAATGGTAAAGCTAATGTAAATAAACAACTTTGCTGATAGTTACAGTCACAGCGTAACGGATTCCACTGCTTCTCTGTAGTTTTTAATGTAAAATAATGGATTTATTCTCAAGTAAAATAATGTAAACATTGAGGTGGGCGTGGCATTTAAACTGCTGACAGAGCTGTCAAAATATTTAAAATGCATTTTACTGCGTTTAAAATAATCAGATCGTTTCAAAACTTCCCTCAATTGTACCAAAGGTATCAAACTACAATTTAAACTAAAAATTGAAAAATCGATATTTTCATCGATTTTAGGTTTTTGAAAGGTGCCAAGTCCCCTTAAAAATCACTATATTTTACCATTTTGGAAAAATAACTTTTATGATAATTCATAATGTGGAAAAAATATAAATGACTTTATTTCGCATAATATTTAATTTTAGCATTTTATTGAAACGATTTAGTATTAAATAATAAACAATTTTTGAGAATGTCAACTAACTGTTACGCATTGATGCTTATATCATGATAACATGAATGCATTTCTGTAATTTCCATCTTTGATACACATTTTAAATTGAATATTTAAATTAAATTGCCAATAAGACATTTTTTTAATATAGTAAACGTTATGTTTTACCAAGTTTTATTTTTGGTTAAGTGCTGCGTGTATGTTTGCTATACTTAAAATCAAATAAACATACGACGAATTAAAAATTACTTATTACACTACATGTAAGTAATATAAAATTAAATTTGAAAATTAGCTTTATCGAACAAACCTATCGATTATTATTCAACAACCTATTATTCAAACCTATCGATTATTATTATTCTGCATTATTTTACTTTTTTATGTAGTGTGTGAGAGAGAGGGTCTTATTTTACACGAAAATTCGGAAACCAATTCAATTTTTTACTATATTAAAAATAGTTTTCTAATTAAGTTTTTTAATAGCATCATACTCCAGTGCTTCTCAAACTGTGGGGCACACCCCTTAGGGGCGTGATAACCCTAGAAGGGGGGCGAGCATATCGAAAATAAAAGGTTTAAAAAATTAATTTGCTGGAACGAAGTAAACAAAATACTTTGTGACATATAAAAAATACACATTTACATTGATGTAATTTATATATATCAGCTGGCCATAAAGTTTCCACTTTGATATGTTCATTAAGTACCTAATCCTATAACTAAATAAAAAACAACATTTTGTTAGATTTGTTGTAATTCCACCATGAGAGATTTTTTATTACGTTTTCTTTTTAAACCTAAAATGCTACTATTTCAGGGGAAAAAAACTCAGACCCAGAGAAAAATTCTAGGAAGATAAAAAAATCATATCTGTAATTATTATTGAAATGCTGTTAGTTGTAGAAAGAAAAAGAAGACTTATTCAGAAAATAGATTTGAGTCAGTCATCATCGTTTCACATTTGAATTTATTGGTATTATTAGTTCTTTCCCTTCTATTATGTTTTTGTTTTTCATTTCGGGAAGTTGTAAACGTTATTTTATTATTGTTTTGCTTTATTCCATGTGAAAGAGTTATATGATATTTGGAAAAGCACAGATAGCACTTTGAAGGATTATTTGGCTAAGATTTACTTTTATGGGTATTCTGAAACAAATAAAGCATGATGAAATACTCATTTTACTCAATTCTTTCCTTAGAACTAATATCTATATTTTTATATTGAATACACTTAAAACCCGGGAGTGGTCGCGCGGGGCTCAAAGAAGCGCAAAACTACGATGATTTGAACAAAATATGATTGTTTTGCTTGCAAATATTATTCCTGTAATGTTATCAAAAATGTTTGTGATTTGTGTTCTTTATTAAGGTTACCTACCTTTGAAACATTTTAGTTAAGTTTTAATGGTTTTTTTCTCAAACTATCAAAGAAAAAATGAAAAGTCATTGAAAGTATGTAAGTGTATTTTCTCTTAGTTACATTTTTCACTGGAATTGCGATTTTTATCATGTACACAGTAAAAATAATTGTAAAAAAAATAAACCTTGGGGTGACTAAGAGTCACTTTGCCCGGCTATAAACGTTAGTATCGAGTACGCGCCTGCTCTCCCAGGTTAAAACATTTTGAAGTTTTCTCGCTTTAAATATTAATGCGAAATGTGATGGATATGATAGAGAGCAACATACACTAGACTCTTTTTCTGATGACATTTATACTCTTAGAAATGGATGATGGAGGAAATAAATTTTTAATGAAATATCATTTTGCAATGTGTTCCAATTTAAAAATTAGAGTAAAGAAAAATAACAATAATTATCCTATTACTTAAAAGCAATTTGCCTAAAATAAATATCGCTTAAAAGTAACAAATACATTATTTAATATTACTTATCTTGTTAATTTGTACGGTTTATAATTAAGATCGTATTGTAGGCTTAGCACCTCCTCCAAAGTTTTATTATTATTGTCTAAGGGGGCGCGATAAAAATTATGATTGAAAATTGGGTCACCAATAGTGAAAGTTTGAGAAGCACTGTCATACTCTAAAGAAAAGCGAGTGATATTCGTAGCAAGCCTCATAGTTTGTGAAGGACAAAAATGACACCTGATTTTGTATTCCACTCTCCAAACTTTTACACCATGTCAATGTGAGCCTCTACAGACTTAACGTGCATTAACCCTTATATACGTTGGCACAGTCCTTATACTGTGGCACCATGATTTGAAACCACGAATTAACAAAGCCGGCGAAGTGTTTGTGGTCCTGATCACTCGGCTATCGTGGTCTCATTAAAGACGAACCTTAAGAAAAATGGATTTTACAACAATATTAGCTGTAATCTTACGCTTTTGTGTAAGAAAATATTCCCTTAAAATAAAATTTATACGAAGTATTTTTTATACTAACTGGGGAGGGAAAGAGTATCCTCTGTCCACCTAACGGTGCCCCCCCCATTGTACAAATTATATAACTGTTCATACTCATTGCACAAATTGTAAAACTGTAATTTACATGTATTATGCAGTTCTATTTTTTCATGTATTGAAAGCAGAAAAAAATGAAGTATTCACTTCCGAATTTAAATTTGTACTTCAGTTTATTTTTCAATTTTCTTTTATTACACTTAATTGCACTGAATTTTTATTCTGTCTTTGCTTCTGAACCTTGACAGAGCCACGTACTGTTGTCATTGAGTAAATATTGTTCCCTTCCCTGTTACACATAAACCGACTTTTTCAAAACTCGGTCCCTCTGTGAATTATTAATAACTATTTTTGCACATTCGCACAAACTTCGAGATCGTCATAAATGTAAACTTATCCAAACTGTGTGGTTTTTCTCCATTCAAAAATAAAGTTGTTGTTGCTTTTATTAACTACACCTTGTGTATAAATAAATTTATTAGCATCACCCAAAAGTATTTTTTTGTGTGCAGAAAAAAAAGTAAGTTTTAAATAAAAGATTTTAAAAAATCTCAAATATATAATTTAAGTAATTTTATTTTCATTTTTTGCGTATCTTGATTTTGTTGCATGTGGGATATTTGGAGACAAAAAGAGTAGGTTTTTAAATTAATAGTTAGATAATAGTTTGATAAATTTCCTTACCTATAACCTAAGAGTTTCTAGAAAAAACATTTATTTTAAACCTGATTGTCTATTCATTTGTTATTTAATATTTACTCTTAAAGATATTATCTAAGTATTAACTCTTAAATCCTAATATATATTATAAACGCGAACGTTTGTCAGGATGTTTGGCCGTCTTTCACGCAAAAACAACTGAATGGATTTTAATGAAACTTTGCAGTAACATAGCTTATACATCAGAATAACACATAGGCTATAATTTATAGCATAGGCTATAATTTATAAAGATATTGAGTGAAGTCTCCAAAAAATAAGACGATATTTGTCAAGTAAGTAGGAAAAAAATACTGCCATCTGCAAGCAATTATGGCGTGCGCTGCAAAAAAGCCCACGACAGCATTATCTATATTTTATTTATCAAGAAAAAAATTTGTTTTGTCTACGCACGGCGCTAGCTTCTAATTTATTCCTATAATCAATGTAATCCCTATGTTTTTAATTTCAGAATAAAACGAAGTTTTGAAGGAATAGGTTGTTTTAAATCTCTCTTTATTTGAATAGCTACTATTGATTTTTTTTCATGTATGAGCCATAAGAAATTAATGCTTATATCAAAATAAATACTTTTATCTCTTCTGGCATTTAAAGTAAATGAACTTTGTCTTTCCCTCTACATAATTTGTTTGTGGTTAGTAGTTAATAATAACGCTATAATTTTAATTGAATAGGCAGACATTGCATTATTTAAGTATAAAAATAATAACTACTGTATTGTATTTTTTGGAGTGAGTGAATATTAACGTCACACAGTTCAGCTACACGAGGGCTTTTGGTGACGGACCACGTAATTTTAAACCATGGTCAAGTGACGTGAACGACACCTGACCTGACACCCCCTTCTCCTAACTACCACACCACACCAATCTAACAGGAATATTCTTTGAAATCCACTCTTCCAAGATGTATGGCAACACGGGTTTTATGATGAGTATTTTAGCGGGGAAGGCGAATAGTTTATAGCAGAGATTGCGTTTTCAGCTGACGGCGTTTTCAGCAGATTGCAAAAGTTATAATTTTTGTCCCAAAAATAGTTAATGTCAAAATATAAGTGTGTTATGTTTTTGTATGTTAATGAAGACTTTAGAAAACGATTTGACTATTTATTTTAAGTGAACGGTGTATATAATTAATTTTACAGTTGAATATGTTTAAATAACTAATTAGCTCTAACGGATTAAATTTTCCAAAGTTGAGTATTTTGTTTACGTATATCCCTTAATTTTTAATATAGTGATCCAAAAAAATTACTGCATGAAAAAAACTGCAGTAAACCATAATGCGGTAGATAAAGGGTTAACGTGTATCGCCCGCCTACACGGTGGGTCTTTCAAAGCTCTAATAAAGCTCGAGCTATGAACGTAGCTACACATTTGCCAACTTGACTCTATCGTCAATATTTCGCTATGCTTTTCATAGAATCGCCATTATAATTTAAGAAACGGCGTTATTACAATTTTAACATAAAATAAATAAAACAGAAATTAATATTAATGTATTACACTTTCAGATAAAAATTATTTACACTATTTTAATCGTTCATTACACAAAACTTTTAACAATGTGTTACTTTTGCTGAGCCGAGATCAGCTTAGGAAGGTATTTTCAAAAATCGACCCTCAAGAGAGGTATGGGGAGTTAATTATACATAAAAAATCTTTTTTATCAGCTATTAGATCTAGAGACTTATAAAATTTAACAAAGGTGTGTTTTTCCCCTTTTTTTGTTCAGCTGAGATATGCAAAAAGCTTTATTGGTTTAATTTGCAATTCACGTAAAATTAACTAATTAAAAACTTCTTTATCCTTCAATCTGTATTGTTTAATTTTTCAGTTGACCCATGCGAAGAACGGTTATATATACCAGCTGGTATTTACTATATCTAAAAATTTCATTCAGTTCTTGAAATTTAGTATGCGGATTTCCTGTGAATTCTTACAACAATAATTGAAAAACAGTGAAAATGCTGTATATTTTTTTTTTTATTTAGGTAGTAACTATTCTACAATTACAAACAAATTTTAAATTTTGAAGTACAATTACTTTAAGAGCTTTTAATAACTATGTTGAGCCACACTAGCTCATTTTAAAAATAGTTTTTAAACTAGTGTAAATTTCAAAAAAAGAATAATGTCTCCACATTACTTAGTCATAATAACGTATTAAATGAAAATTTAAATAACGAAAATATAGTGTTTATCAGCTTCCATTCGAAATTTGCAGCGTCATTTTATCAAATTTTCACAAGTTTTAGAAGCATGTTTTAGATGGAATTTATGTAAGTATTTAATCCGTTACAATAAATGTGCTTTGAATATATTTCCTGGTTTCATTAAAAAATTTTTAAAGAAAGATTTTATGTACATATTTTATATAATTAGAATATATATATATATATATATATATATATGAAAGAAATTTGTATTATATATCAAAAACAAGAAATAATAGATAGTGAACATAACAAGAAATAACATAATAAAAATGTAAAAGCGAAGCATGAAGATCAAAATTATAGAAAAATAAAAAAAGAAACTACGAAAAAGAAGAACCTAGCGAGTCAGAAAGCAATTTTGGACTTAGGACCGAATAAGTGGGGTTAAACTAGTTTGAAGGTGCCAACCTTCCCCCTTCGCAACTCGGTAGGAAAAACCAAATAAAATAAAATAAACAAAAATTCAGAGTATGTAAAAACTCAGAAAGTATGATAAAACCACTCACTACTATTATGTAACAAACTCTCACAAACTCTTAATGCAGAAAAATCGCAAAACAATTACGTTAGAAAAGTAGAAAAATCCTATATATATATAAAACAATTACATAAGAAAAGTATTTTTCAAAAAATAATTTAACAAATTTTCTTTACTCACAGAGCTTTTACCAAGATAATCAAGCTACTTGACATCAAAGAATATCAATCGAATATACATAAACACATCTTTTGAGCTAACTTTTAAACCAGCCAGCAAAGACAGATATTAAAAGAGAATTTGAATTGGTTCATTGTCAAAAATGTAAATTTGCTAGGCTCTAATTTGGTTGGTTGTCAACAATGTGTAAGATGTTCGAGATGTGTGCGGAAAAAATGTAAACTGTGATATGAGTGTTATGATATAATCTTCACAGCAAGACCACTAACATGCTGACTTTGAAATTATATTGTTGTGTGGTGGTTTTGGAATTAGAAGTAGCAAGACGGTTAATGTATTTGTGATGAATATAAGTTCTTAAGAAATTAAAAGGGTATTCATGATCTAAATAACATTGAATATATATACATACATATATATATATATATTATATACATATATAAATGTATATTTATATATATATTATATATATAAATATATATATATATATATATATATATTATATAAATATATATATATGTTATATATATAAATATATATAATATATATATATATATACACTGGTGTGCAAAATTAAGGACGAAGTCGAAAAACTAGCATATCAGTGGAACGAAGAGGCAGAGCGGACAGAAAGACCAATCAGGAGATTAAGTAAGGTGATGTACGGTAGCAGATGCGCAGATATGCAGGTAGACGTAATGGGGGAGTGTCTGAGTAGTATAAAGCATGTTGTCGGTGTAAGATCAGTATTTCTGGCAAAGAGATTGCACGCCGTATAGCAGTTAAAATTACACCGAGTTGCTGCCTCAGCGAGAAATGGCGAATAATCAATCTGTTAGACGACATCTGGATGCTTTTACCCGAGGTCGAATCATTGGAAAGTTGGAGGAAGGCCGCAGTGTGACAAGTGTGGCTGTAGAGTTCGGAATTGCTCACAGCATCGTTTCACGACTTTGGAGACAATTTCAAAATACAGGAACAGCTAACCGGGGGTACAGTAGTGGTCGTCCACGAGGAACCACACCCGCAGATGACCGGTACATTATCTTACAGGCCAGAAGAAACAGGCTGCAGACAGCGGGAGAAATCGCTAGACACACGACACAGGCGACTGGACCACCGATATCGCGTTTTACCGTGGCCAGAAGACTGCACGGTGGTTGTCTGTTTGCACGACGCCCTGTACGGTGTGTACCTTTAACGCCTGCCCATCGGAGAAGGCGTTCTCTGTGGTGCCGGGAACACCGGAATTGGAGAGACAATGAATAGGGACGAGTACTCTTTACAGATGAGAGCAGATTCAGTTTCAGTAACGATTCTCATCGCATACTCATCTGGAGAGAGCGGGTAAGCCGCAATCATCCCTCGAACATCATTGAAAGGGACAGGTATGGAGGTCGCGGTGTTCTCGTTTGGGAAGCATCATGCTTGGTAGTCGTACAGACCTTCACATCTTCGACGCAGGTTCAGTCAACGGGACCCGTTATTGTAACGAGATTCTTCTTCCATATGTGCGTCTTTTTTAGAGGCGCTATGGGTCTGCAGTTCCTTTTCATGGACGACAATGCACCATGTCATCGCACAGTAGCTCCCGAACAGCTCTTAGAGAATGAGGATATTGAACGTATGGATTGGCCAGCACGATCTACGGATTTTAATCCCTTCGAGCATGTATGGGATTTTCTAGGCAGACGCTTGGCAGCTCGTACCTTACCACCAGTAACGATTCGGGAGCTTCGATTGGCGCTGCAAGACGAATGGGCAGCAATGCCTCAACAACTCATTGACACCCTCATTCTCAGCATGGAAAGACGCTGTGAAACCTGCCTAGCAGTCAGGGGAGATCATATCCCCTACTAAAGACCGGATGTTTCTTGCTGGACACCCATCACAGGGATGTTTCGGCCTTCAGTTGCATTGCGCTCCATGCTACTTTTTCAATCAAGCTTCTTTTTATCCCTCTGATTTCTCTTTTAGTAAGGGTTACTTACATATTACACATGTACTTACGTATTGGGGATCTTACGGTATTAAATGTGTTGATTTGGAAAGCTTTTGTACAGAGTTATATTGAAAAAACCGTCTCGTCCTTAATTTTTGCACACCAGTGTATATATATATATATATATATATAGGGGTTGGAGCTGTAAACTTTCATATTATTCCATCATATATAATTTTCCCTGCAAATATGTGTAATCAAAATAAATAGCTTAAAATGTTTTGATTTTTAAATTCCTTATGACTCACATTAAAAATTTTATATATTACGTTTTTAATTTAGTAACTTTATCTTAATTACAGTTTTTTGTACTTTTTACATGGTTTTAGAGCAATATAAGACGAGAATTTCCATTGGTACATTTATTTTTGGCATGCACATGCACATACATATTTACTTGTTCAGTATTGTGGGATTAACAAAATATCCAATATTTGAGAGATGGAATATAATGTATCTGAAGAAACTAAATCTATGAGCGCTGTCTAGACATGAAATTATGGAGCCTGACAATCGTTTATCGGGCAAATGTCCGGTTAAAAGAGCACTTGTAGGTATATTTTCTTATAATAGACAAAAATGCAGCTAAGCAATATTATACGTAAGAATGAAAATCAAATCTTAAAGACAAGCAGGAAACGATTCAATGTTCTATTAGAAGAACATACTCATTATAGTTGTTTCTATGGAAAAAAATAGAGATTTGTAACACATTCTTCACACACAAATACTAACACTTACTGATACATTTTGCCGCATATATATCTTTTGAGCCATTTCTAGTAGTATAAATACTCTATTTTGAAATTCATCAATTCATGACGTATCACATATTATCAAAGTTTAAATATTCTCATTAGTATCAAAAACGAATTGTTATAAACTTTATATTTCACATGTAGTAAATAATCGATTATTTCTGAAACAAACCTCACTATGTTATACTACTGTATACGTAATAAATCATTTAGGAAATATTTATTGTCATTGTGTAATAATTGCAGATTTGTCTTATGATGAATGACTATTGACTTCATGACAACTGAAAGTTACTATTAAAACAAACTTAGGTTATTGATTGCAACATACATATCCTGAGATACATTTTATGCATTCATATTTGAGTATTATCTCAGTAAATGAAACAGTAAGATGCAGATTATATTAAGACATTGTCACACTGAAACATATTTAAAACGTCCAGAATCTATATGAATTATTTGTAATATTCAAAGAGATAAATTTAGCAGTAAATAATTCCATAGCATTTTTATTGGCCTTTTTTATTTGAATTATATCAATTTACACTATGAATTAATAGATAATTAAATGAAAATTAGAAAGGACGCTAAACTATCGATAATATAAAACAGTTAAAACTTAATTTTTTTCACAATTTAAAACATTCGTAGAAAGAACAATTTTCAGTTTTTGTCTTTTTTCTATTATGAAACATGTTATATAATGGTAACGAAATTATTAAAAAGAGCTACTAAGTACTCTCTAATACAAAAGAAATTTTATTAAAAAATAACGCTTCTTGTCTTAAGAACCCATACACACATCAGTTAAATGAAATATACATGATCTGAAAGAGAGAAAACGAAATAAAATTATATCTCTAAATATATTTCTCTTTCGTATGTGTTTTGAATCGTAAATCTCATTATCATGACTTCCTGATATCTAAAATTCCATTTTTGAGCAGATATTTCTATTATAAATAAAATTATTTTCCTCCGATAAAATGTAATTTTTATAAAACATGTAATTTTATTCAGGAAAAAAAATAGTTCGAAATGTTAGTTCATTTTTCAATGCATAGCAAAAAATTTAAATACACAAGAAAATTCAACAGCTCAAGATTCTGCTAATTATTAGAATTTGAAAAGCGTATATATCAAACTTAGAATACCTAGGTATTGAGTTGAAGAAAAAAAAATAACACAGTTTAAAAAATTAAAGTATGTGTGAAATTTGAACTTACCATGCTCGTGAGAAAAATGTTTCTTACCATACTGAAATGAAATTTGTTCTACCAACAAAAGCAAAGTAGATTATACTAATATAAAAAGTCGCTTGCATACAGTAAGTGCTGTATTAGTTGGGCTACGAACGAAGATATTAGATCGTAAAAGATCTTGAGAATATTAAAAATAAAATAGGCCATTTGGCCTTCTCTGATGTTAGAAAACCTCTTAAAATCCCAGATGAAATATTAGCAACTAGAAGTATTTTAAAATTTTATCAAGACAATTATCCGAATCAAAGAACCCATGCTAATTAAAAGGGTGCACAAGTATCATGAACTACTCCAAGCAGCAACCCAGTGAGATAAATGGTTGCAGATAATTTAAGGTTAAGTTGTATGGAAACACGATGTAAATGATAGAAACAAAGGCAGAGTTAAATCTGAACTAGATTGGCATAAGAAACCACAAACGTTAAGAACACATGATTTTAATGCAGGAGTTTTTCAGTAGGAACTTTTATCTACATTTATGCTACATTAATACAATTATAAAACAGCTATTTCGTAATGAAAGGTAATCTATCATATGTAATTACGCTAAGAAAAGTACTGCAAGGTCTTAAGTGTAATTTAAATTTTAACTGGATTGTTTTGCAATGCGGCCATATCAGAGCTAAAACTATATAGTAAATCATCAAGTGCATCATGCTTTTGAATAATTTAAGAGATGATAAAAATAACCTCTGATAACATAAGTGTTCACTAAACATTTATGCAACTTCTACTTAAGAAATATAATTCAAAAAACGAAGATGTAGGAGGATATTTTGTGGCATGGAATTAGATGTAATATTCTTCAGAGATTATTATTATCGAAAAATATTTAACAAGCAGATGATGTTTGTATTTCTGATGGGATTTTGAGCATTAAATAATAAATAAATTACCTTTTGTATGTTTTATTCTCAAGGGGACTACACAATATATGGCGTGTATGTGGGGGTATAGCTGTACCGGCTCATTTTTAATTTTCTCTTCAACAAATATTCAACTTCAGTTTTAACGAATTTTAATTCTATGGAATAAATTCTATTTTTACAAATCTTAACGTTAAATTATATTAAAAAAGAGTCAGACTATGTATTTTTTCTCTTATATCTATACTTGAATCATCACAAAATTACTCAAAAAGGTTTTTCGCATTACTTCATTAATTAACAGATACGAACAAAAATCATTATCATAATGGCAATGAAAATGATTCTATCTTCATTCCAAAACGCTTTTAATGTGTTGAAAGTAATATTTTAATACCTTGGTTTCTTTCACACTTCCTGAAAAAAAGAAGCTACATTATATCTCTTTATTAGTTTTTTCAATCTTTAGTAGCTAGTTAAATTTATTTCTGATATTTTATGTTTAGGTCTCGTTTATATTTGAAGAAATACACTTCTGCTTCAAACATATTGTGTATGTTGTTTAGTAAAAATGTATAACGTTTTACAATGTAGTATAATTTATAATGTTGTTTTGTAAAAATGTATATTATTATTTCTAAAGTAGTTTCCATTACATACAATTTATGAATAATATAAGTACCTATTGAACGAATTTGTTGTTGGGAGAAAATACTTAAAGAATAGGAAATTTTCACCCTTAGGAACAAAAAATATAGATCTAATTATTGTGTTCAGGACAGTAAACCTTCACCTGTAATTTGTTTGTACTACTGTTCGACAGAAAAAAACAAGAAGAGTAAGAACAAGCCTTCATAATACTAAATGTTACATCATTAGAAAATTAATATTAAGCAAACTAAGCTAATGATTCTAATATCAGGTAAATCATACAAGGAAAAACAAAATAAAACTAAACCTACTTATACATAACAGAACATATTTAATGTATAGGATATATAGTATTTTTCAAGCAGTTAATACCAGCTCCAAATATCAAACTTCCCCGCAAACTGGAGCTATCATAGAGCTCTAACACATAAAAGTAAAAGTTATTAAATGAATAAAATCAGTTATAACTTCGGATGCTTAACAACAAAAATAATTTGATAAAAAAAGTTTTGGAAGAAAAAGACGGAGCAAGACAATAAGTTATTAAAATATATTTAGAATTATTTAACATGCAGTGTGCTGTCTTGTAACTTCATGTTGTAAAAGGAAAAAAAAAAAAAACCCAATAGTTAAAAGAAAATATCCTGACAAAAAACCCCGCAATAAAAAGATTTGAAAATAATAACAAAAGTAGCACTTAAAAATATTTTCTTAAAAATTTGTCATGAACCTCTTGAGTTTATTAGTAATGTAATTGTAAGGAAAATATATAAGTAATATGCAAATGTTCCAAAAAATATTTAAACAAATAAATACAGATTTAATATTATACCTGGTTTATCACTAACCAAAGTATTGTTACCATATAAGAGTAATTATAATAATAACATTTATATAAGCAGAAATTGAAATTTATATTTCAGTTCCAGAAAAGTACCTTAATATTTACAAAACTAAAAGTATCTTTTTTAACAAATAATTGCTGTAATTTTTTATACAAAACGTGGAACGATATACCAAGATAAAGATTTATTATTCAGAAAGTGTTTATTTAACGTACTAATATTAAAAAATTTACAAATCATACCATAATTATATGGAATTTTTTCATTATAAAAATAATGGAAATTTTTTGTAAATTATTAATTTTATGTTTAACGTCTTTATAAGCAGCAGTGTAATAAGACTGATAATTAAATTTCATCAAGTGCTTTAACACATTGTACTCAAAGTCTTTAAATGCCCTATGCACAAACTACATTGAACAGCTAACATTGTAATAAATATATTTAAATTTTAATTAATATGTATTATAACTGTGCTGTTATTAAATATCGTTAGCCTATAAGTAGTGTCTTTAACATATCTGTAAAAACATATTTTTAATTATATATATATATATGTATAATTAAGTTATAATTATACATATACAATGCTTATAATTTATTAAATATATAAGTATAATGATTATATATATATATAAATATGTATAATATATATATATATATATATATATATATATATAATTAAATTACGATCAGGAAAATTGCATCTCTCTGGCATCACCTTACGCGATACTATCTTTCTGTTGATCGTACAATCATTTCCTTCCGTCAGTACCTAAATCAGGAGCATATCTGCCAGCTCGGTGTTTGTAAAACGTTTCGTTCTCCTCTGCGGCCGATGACAGCCCAAATGGCTGTGGTAATGTAGGTCTGCTTTCTTAAATGATGTTATAAAGATTATTTGAAAAGATTTTATTAAATAGTCTATAAAGCATGATTCGTCTGCATTTTTTTGTAACCACGGAGACCCTTTTTGGCCATTTTGGATGAAAATCGGTTTTCGACGCCAACTTACGCCATTTTTATAACAATAACGTTGTTACAACTTTGCTGATAAATATTGAGTTGAATGTTTTTGATTAATATCTTTTTAACTAATTACGATATTAGATCGTATTGTGAATCTTAACCGTTTTCGAATGCACTTGAACCCTCACAAAAAATTTCATTAAAATCGGTCTAGCCGTTTAGGAGGAGTTAAGTCATACGCACACGCACATAAGATTTATATGTATCTATCTATATATATATATATATATATATATATATATATATATATATATATATATATATATATATATATATATATATATATATATATATAAATATATACATATATAAAATATATATATATATATATATATATATATAAATATATACATATATAAATATATATATATATATATATATAAATATATACATATATAAAATATATATATATATATATATATATATAAATATATACATATATATATATATATATATAAATAAATATATAAATATATATATATAAATAAATAAATATATACATATATATATATATATATATATAAATATATACATATATATAAATATATATATATATATATATATAAATATATACATATATAAATATATATATATATATATATATATATATATATAAATATATACATATATATATATATATAAATAAATATATAAATATATATATATAAATAAATAAATATATATATATATATATATATATATATATATATATATATATATATATATATATATATATATATATATATATATATATATATATATATAAATTATGGATAGTGTGAAAGGAAATAGATAGAAGTATTTGGCAACGATGATGAATTCATACTTCCATACTTGTCGGAAGATGAAGACCATCTTTTGAGGGCCAACAAGATTTATTTGTGGTAAAGAAAAATATTTAGGAAAATTAAATGTGGAAATTTTTTACCTACCATTTAGAGTGTTTGTCAATGAGGGTTTGATTGAAAATTGAATGAGAAACTTCTGAAATGAACGGTCCTCAATAAGATTGCTTCCTAAAATTCCACAAACCACCGTTCAGCAGTGATTCTCTTCACTGGTGGCATCTTTTTAAAGCAGTTTAGACAAAATGGTTTCCTTACATAATAAATATCTGAACAATAGTGGTAACTATTGTTGAAAAATAGCTTGCAACGTACCCTCTCTTATGTGGAAAAAGATTTTTTCCTAAGAAGGATTATATGTGAATTTTTATGTGAGTTTCTTCCTAACGGTGCTAAGTTTCCGGACACGCTTTTTAATTTTACAAAGTGCTATCACACTTTAGTTCGCATTTAAACTATTCTATGAGGAAATAAATTAATGTTATTTGACAATTAGTATGATATTCTTCATTATCTATTATTACCAATTTTAATTTTCCTATTTGTCATAAAGCAAATTCTCTAGAATCTACTTCTGTATCTTGGAAACTATCAATGCAACCTCACACGATTGGTAGTCAATGTATTATATAAACTATTATAAATTAAGGCTTAACGATTCTTTCTTCAATTCAGTAATCCGCTTCTGAATTGTGTTTAACATTATAACCAGACTGGGTTTAAAAATAATTTTCACATAAAATTAAAGGCTTAAGAAGTTTTAATTCTAGTCCATTTTACTTGCATTTTCAACTTTATTTTTTTTCAATAGTTCATGAACGTTGCGATATATTTTAGAAAACATAATGTCTGTTTTTACAATAGATTTTAGTTAATCAAATTACACATTTGGACTTTTTATATAATTCAAAAAATGTCACAGATTCTCCCTAAATATCTTACATTTAATCTAAAAATTGTGCAAAGTAAATTTCATAGTTAAAACATTAATAATGAATAAATAAAACAATAATTATACGTTATAGAAATAAAACATTAAGATCACACACTCACACTAAATTAACTAATATTTTAAAAATTTACTATAATGTACGACGCATTAAAGTTTCAGTTAAGTGTGTAAATGCAGGTCTCAGGGGTGTTAAATTTCTATAGAGGTCTGAAAATATAAACGATTTTCAAATGGGTATAATTCTTTTAAATTTAAATTAAATGATTCGAATCTTTTACATATTATTTAAAATAGAATGAAGCTTCAGAAAAGTATAAAATGTTTAAAATATAATAATATTTTTAAAAGTCATAAGAATATGAAAAATCTATACTAAATATTAAGTAGTTTTTGCTTTGCGCACGCTATTTTCTAAAATATTAGCCTCTGATGTATAAAACTTTATAGAATTATACAATGCATATACTCTTTAAACCCTACCTAATTTTAATATTATACATCTTTTGTATTTCAAAATATATATTTGTAAAATATTGCAATTTTTCAAATATTTTTTAAAAATGTATTTTTTTATTTATTAAAATATGTAAGTTATCATTCTATTTATTTAAAAATAGCTGCAAACTATTAATAATACATTTGTCTCTATAAATCAACTTATAGCTAGTAATTAAACCTACTCGTTTAGAAAATAGCATGCGTGACGTAAAACTTAATAAATATTTCTTATAGAAAAGTTTCTTATTTTCATATGCTTATAATTTTTAAAATTATGATTATATTTTAAACATGTTATACTTTTCTGAAGCCCCATTCCTTTATAAGTAATGTGTAAATGATTCGAATTATTTAACTTAAATTTAAAGAAATTATACCTGTTTGAAAATAGTTTATATTTTAAGACCCCTAAAGAAACTTAACACCCCTGTGACCCCTTAACCAAATAATTTAAATATTTTAAGCAGGTGTTGTTGATTGTATATAATTTCAAAAAGCACATTATATATTTTTACTTCAATAATAATCCTTTCCTGAGTATAGATATGTCTTAAAATGACTACTTTATGAATGTGTGAACCAGAACAGACATATCGACTTCGAGGTTTTTCACGCTGTTCGAAATCGTTGGCAAGGATCTAAAGCGACTCCGATATTTGGTGACATGGCAAGCTAAGAGTATTACCATTCCTCCATCATTCTCTGCCCAAGCTACGGCCATGTCAAAAATGATTGATTGATCATTTTGGGCTAGAATGCTGGCGTCGAACATCCCGTTCAAAGCGTTATGGTAATGGTTATTCTACATCGAATATCATATTTGAGAGATACGTTTTGCAAAAATAGATCTTTCTAAGGCGATGATATCATTCTTGAAAAATTATTTGACTGAAGATGTAGTGATTGTATCAGTTCAATTCTTCAAAGAGTTAAAAAATATTTCCAAACATGTTTCAAAAGTTTAATACTCACTTTGTATATTTATGTGAGTGGGAAAGTATATATGAACATAAAATTAAATAGAAAAGAGGAATAAAATAAAATAAAATAATAATGAAAGCCAACAAGTCAGATAAAAATTTCCGTCGAATAAGCGTTGTTGAATTAGTTTCGCTACTCGATAGGCTAATATGAAGATATTCAAAAAAAAAAACGTACAAGAAGTAAACTTTTAAAATAAATTAATGACAAGTTAACCCAATGAAATATCAAGGTTTGAAAAATATCAGGGTATTATAGAAATAATAAATAAAAACTATGCTTACAAAATAATTACAATCTTATAATGGATTATCGCAGAATATATATCAAAAATGCACAGCTCAAAAATAACACGTCACCAATTTTAGAATATTATAAAGGATATGAGTGGGTGGCATCTGGTAGATTATTGCTCGTATAGAGCGCGTTGTGAATTGGATAAAATATTTACATACATTTTTATGTATCCGTGTTTGTGTGTGTGTAATCCTCCAAATAAAAATTCAGTAACTGTTTTAGTCAAAATTTATAAAGAATTTAAATAGAAATTAATAAGCATTTACAATACAAAAATAATTATAATCAACACCAATCAGACCACGTAGGAACGAAATCAAAATTCAAAAATATATATTTCAGTAACAAATTTTCCTTTAGATAATAAAAAGAGAGCGAGCCCATGTTTTCGTAGAGTTAAAAACAAGAAGTATATATTTGTTATAGAGTTCGCAAACAAGATAAAAATTCCAGTACGCTCTTATGCTTTAACTAAACTCTTTTTTAGTTTTTCCACTTCGGATTTGTGCGTTTGACTTCAGTGAAACTATTTCCGATTGCACCGATTAATCACTGGTGACAAGTTTTAAAAAGACTTAAAACGATTTTCCCCCACCAACGGAATTACAACTAACTTTAAACTTTGATGTCGTCACAAGCAGAACATTAATGATGGATTGAGTGAATTCAATTTCCAGTTCGGTTTAACAATCGCGATTGTTGCGTTAGCGAATTTTGAATGATAATACATATTTTGTGATATGCAGAAAGTTTCTCTCTCTCGTTCAAATTTTAATATGCTTCTAATCAAATTAATAGCCATACTTCTCCATTATTTAGTGACGTAATTATGAAAGTAAAACTTTGTAAGTCATTTATGAGTGGTATTTAAAATATTAATGGCCTTCAGAAATGAATCAAAGGTACAAGAGATTTATTTCTATTCAACTCAACCAACGGTATTAGCTACTGTAAAACCTGTTTTTGTGCGGTAGATAGGGACCGTATGAAAAGAAAACGCACAAAAAATATTTAAAAATTTCATAAATATTTGCATATAAGAAAGAACTTAGTCGATATACTGCAGAATATTTTTATGCGGTGGAGAGGGACCGCCTAAAAAAGTCACACTTAGAAAATGCGTCAATTATTAATGAAATTACGAAAAAACGCTTCCAAACAAAATAAATAACTTAACAACTCATGAAAACATTTTTAAAATTTTTAATATAAATAAAACTGATATGAAAATATGAAGTTGCCAGTCACAGTGTAAATATTCATCATTATCAGCGTCAATTCTTGAGGTCCTACACTCATCGATATAATTTTGAAATAATGATATATATAGTTCAGTTAACTTTAAATTTCTTACTAAAATCATGAGCTGAAAATAAGTAAGAATATGTAAATGGCTAATATAATGGTTTTAATTACTTCAGAAACAAAAATACACTGTTTAGTATTCGAAGAAATGTTCAAAACGATTAGTATATATCTCTCAATTATTCCGCTGAAGGCTGATATCCTGTAAATAATTCATTTAACTTAATTTTGGTTTATTTCAACTTACCTTTTAGTTAATTACTGTTTCGCATTTTACATTCAAACTTTATTTTGTTTCGGTGTAGAGATAACTAGTCGAGAAATGTCAGCAAGAGCTTTAAATCTGTTTATTCGATTTAGAAGACAGATCGATTTATATTCTGAGATATCGTTGCGTATAAACATCATCACGCAGTGGTTTTCTATAAAGCTATGAGGCTTCAATTCACTGAAATATTAGGAGGAAAATTCTATTAATTGATTTTGTGAAATAGCAAATAACGGAGTGAAGTGCACGTTTAAATCGATTAATTTGTTTAGAGCAACTCTTATGCCTAGTAGTGAATTGGATTAACGTTGGAAAAGATTTGAGCTCATTCAACTGTGCAGTGCATTTAATCGAATTCAGATGCTATAACTTTATCCAATTAAGCATTGTTTAAATTTTACGGAAGATGAAGTAAGGCAAAAGATATCGGATAAAGCAATGGATTAATTTAAATATATACCATCGCCACAAGCTCATTAGAAACATCTTTGCATTTTTCCTTCTCATCAATCATAGAATTTGCATACAAAAACCCAAATAAAACTAAAATATTTAGTTTATATATATATATATATATATATATATATATATATATATATATATATATATATATATATATATATATATAATATATATAACGAAATGCCTCAAAATTAATACAAATACATTTATTTATAATTTTTCATTTAGATATATTTCCAATTAAATTAATTAATGTGCATATGTATTTTTATTGAATGAATAAAGTTCCTTTTTTACATAACATTTAACGTAACAATTCACAGAAAATTTACACAAGGTACCTTCTTTTCGTTTAAAATTCAGGATATATATATATATATATATATATATATATATATATATATATATATATATATATATATATATATATATATTATTAATTATATCTTACACATTTCTGACAACCAACCAAATTAGAGCCTAGCAAATTTACATTTTTGCAAACCAACCAATTCATTGCCTACCAAATTCGATTGTCATCTCTCTTGGCATCTACTTTTGCTGGCTAGTTTAAAAGATGCGTTTATGTATATTCAGGTTTTTTTAACTTGGTGAATAATAGCTTTCCATTAATTTCAAGACTCTTGGCTCTCTTGAAAAAAGCTCTGTGAGTAAAAATTTTATAAAATTCGTTTTTGAAAAGTACCTTTTTTACGCAATTGTTTTAGGAATTTTCTGCTTTAAGATTTTAGGAGAATTTGTTGCAGAATAGTAGTCAGTGGTTTTATCATACATTCTGTGACTTTTTATGTACTTTGAATTTTTGTTTATTTCATTTGGTTTTTCCTACCGAGTTGCAAAGGGAGGAAGGCTGGAGCCTTCAAACTAGTTTAACCCCACTTATTTGTTCCTAAGTCCGAAATTGTTTTCTGACTTGCTAGGTTCTTTTTTTGTATTTTTCTACAAATTCGATCTTCATGTTTTGCTTTTATATCTTTATTACGTTATTTCTTGTTATGTTCCTTATCTATTAATTCCTTTTTTTATATATTTTATAAATTTCTTTCATATATATATATATATATATATATATATATATATATATATATATATATATATATATATAATGCTGGCCACACAATATGCACAACGCCAAGACAGACCAGAGATATCGCTGCTAAATTTATTTGACAGATAATATGTTGTACTAAGATCAAACGATTAAAATTACAACCTCCTGTGACGTGTGGATAACGGCAAAATCAGTAGTTAGTGCAGCCGCCATTGTGACCAAAAACCGCTGTCACATGCTTTGGCACAGAATCAAGGAGGCTTTGCAAATTTATTTGTGGTGTAATAGTCTATGCGGCTCCCATATATTGATAAAGTTGATCTGGGGTAGCAGCGGGTGGTGTATCCCTGTTCAGACGTTGGGAAAGAATGATCTTCACATTGGCGATAGATAGGGAGAAAAAAACAGGCCAATGGAGCAATTCCATCTGATGGGTAAAGAATACTCTTGAACATTGCTTGCCATGTGTGTCCAGGCATTATCCTGTTGAAATATGGCTGCTGGGAAATTATGTATGGAAGGACCACGGGCTCCAACTTCTTAGTGATGTGACGCCGCCTTCTCAGTGTACCGGCGATGCGTACTAGAAGGTATCAACAGCAAATTCCAATACCACCCCTAACCATGATACCTGGGGCAGGACCAGTGTGGTGATGCATAAAGCAACAGTTCAGTAACCTGTCATCACGGTGTCTCCAAACTCGAATCCGACCATCGTGATGTTACAAGCAGAAACAAGATTCATTAGTAAACACAATGTCATTCTATTCCGTTGTTCATGTCCACCGTTCATCGCACCATTGGCGGCGTAACTACCTGTGCTTTCCAGCCAAGGGTAAACGAAGCAATGGGCACCTCATGGACATTCCAATTTACTCCAAATGGCGTAGAATGGTGCAAGCATACTCCGAATGATTCCTAACAGAATGAATTGGTTGTTCTAGGGTTCGTGATGTGGCAGCGTTATTCTGTATTGCAATGCACACAATCCGTCTAGCAGCACGGACAGTGGTGCAACGAGGTGGGCATATTCGGCCCCGTCGGTTCGTCGTTTTTTCCTGCATCATTGCAAATTGCTTGATTTTGTCCAACACGTTGACTCGTCCGTAAACAGCACTTGATTCAAATAAATTTGCATCCAATTTCAAGGTTCAACAGCAGTACGGTGTCTTACTGACAACGGAATACATAAAACTGACCAACGTGCACAAAGAAAATCTACATGAAACTTGTTTCGGATAGTTGGACTTGAGACCCTCCATCTTGTTGCCAAAAGAAACTCTCTTTGAATCTGTGTGGCATAGGTTATTCAGTCTCGACGTGCTGTTTACATGATACATCGGTCATTTTCTGATGGTGCATGACGTGGATCACTTTGTATTGGCCGTAGTTGAGCATTTGTGTTTCTTGTAATCGATTCCAAAATCTTGCCATGACACTTCCTGTTACTCCAACTACATTCGGTGTTTGCCTGGATTTCAGTCTCGGTTAATAAACCAAGCCATCGATCTCGGTAGTTCATGTTGTCATAACATTTACCAGTCTACTTTTTTCATATCAACCGCCAACGGGTTAAATTTCACCACTGGGAAAATGAAAAGTGATAGATTCAGTGAAATCCACATTTTTGCCCTGGAATCTTTTTTCTACTTTTTGAAATCATGAACGTAGATCAGTGTTTCTCAAACTGTGGGAAGTGCCTCCTGAGAGTCGCGAGCATAACGAAAATAAAAGATTAAGAAAAAATTAATTTACTGGAATGAATAAAAAAAATACTTTCACAGACATAAAAAAATGCACTTTTACTCTGATTTAATTTATATATATCTTCTGACGAAATAAAATCAACAAAAATAATAAATGCTTCAAAACCTAATTAGCTATCTTTGATTCTATAACCAAATAAAAAACAGTTTTATTTGATTTTCTGTAATTCCATCATGAGAGATTTGTTATTACGTTTTCATTTTAAACCTAAAATACTACTCTTTCAGAGAAAAAACGAAACCCAGACCCAGAATCGAAAAAATTTAGGAAGATAAAAATATCATCACTATTATGAAATACTGTACATAAAGCTGCAGGCAGCAGAATATATTTGTTCAACATCTGTTTGACCTTCTAAGTTATTGGTACAGTTAGTTATGACTCCTCCCTTATGTGTTTGGTTCTCATTTAGGGAAGTTGTAAATAATGTATTTCTGTGGGGGGGAGAGTTCCATGTTAAAGCGTTTAATATTTGGAAAACCACAGAGAGCACATTGAAAGATTACTTAGCCAAAATTTATTTTTATGAGTACTCTCAAACATATAAAGTATAAGGAAAAACGTTTTACACAATTTTTTAGCAGTAACATCCATATTATATATTGAACACAGATTTAACCTTGAAGTGGTCGCACGGGGCACACAGATCATGAAACCGTTAATTCAGGCAAAACTGTTTATTTGTTAAAAAATAAAACTTGAAAAGTCCTTGAAAGTAGGTAAGTATATTTTCTCTTAATTAAATTATTCACTGGAATCACGATTTGTATCGTGTACAATAAAAATTATTATAAAAAAAAGGTTTGAGGTGACTCAATCACCCCGCTAGACCATTAACGGTAATGCCGAGAATGTGTGCCTGCTCCCGGGATAAAGCATTTTGAAGTCTTCTCGCTTTATATATTAAAAAAGTAACACAATTATTCTTTTTTCATCGGAATTTTATATTATTTTTCATTATTTAATATTAATTCTAAATGCTCATTCTGTGAGGCTTAAAATTACAGTTCGCTTAAAACTAATTATAATGTAAACATTCATTTTAAAAGATCATTTTACGTTTTCGTAAACATTGTCGCACATTTGGGTTTACTCTCCTAACAGTTCAGTTAATATATCAAGAATGTTTTAGATTTTTAAAAAAATGAACTAGTGCAAAGAGTGGGTACTTCAGACTTTAATGTATCAATGCTGCACAATGTATTTTATAACTAATTTATTAATACTAAATTAAGAGCAAGTTTAATACGTGTTCTTGACTTCCATTTGCTTGTCTTGCAGAGGAAAGATTTTCAAGGGAAGGCTTACGATTAGAAATTGACACACTCCGAGTACTTTTTATTATTTGGCTGAGATCTATATTTTGTTTTCAAGGCAGCCACCGCATTTTGCTATTGTTCCAATTTAAAAATTTGAGGAAGAAAAATAAATTATATATTACTTAAAAGTAACATATATAAAATTTAATATACTTATCTTATTAATTTATACGGTTTATAATTGGGATCACATTGTAGATTTAGCGTCGAAGTGCATTATTATTTCATTCATTAAATTATTATTGTATAAAGGCGTCGAAAAAAGCTATGATTGAAATGTGGGACGCCAGTATTGAAATTTGAGAAGCTCTGACGTATATTGATAAATCATGAGCATCATGAACGCATGTGAAATTATATTATTTTGTTTTCGGCTACACTTTAGACCAGAGCTACCCAACCTTTATTCCCGCCGGGCCACATAGATATGACAGATGTTTCAAGCTGGCCTCAATATGAGGATAATGGTAAGAGTAAGCAGATTCCATTCATTGATTAGAGATCTGTTATAAGATGGGTTTTGTGAAAATAATTTCCTAAGTGGCGTTGCGGGGGCTTAAGGGGCGTCATAGATAATTATTTCCATTTTAAACTATTAGAGGTACAGTTTTGAAATTTGATAAGCGGATTCCTTTCATAGAGTACAAATCCGCTACAAAACGGGTTTTGTCAAAATCGACTCCCAGGGGCGTTATAGGCAATTAACTCCTGTTTTAAACTATTAGACGTAAAATATTCAAATTTAGTAAGCAGATTCTATTCATTGAGTAGAGATCTACTATAAGATGAGTTTTGTTAAAATCGTTTCCTAAGTGGCGTTGAGGGGGCTTAAGGGGCGTTATATATAATTATTTTCATTTTTATACTATTAGACGTACAGTCTTAAAATTTGAAAACGGCTTCCTTTCATAGAGTACAAATCTGCTACAAAACGGGTTTTGTCAAAATCGACTCCCAAGTGGCGTTGTAGGCAATTAACTCCTTTTTTAAACTATTAGACGTAAAATCTTCAAATTGAGTAAGATTCCATTCATTGAGTAGAGATTTGCTATAAGATGGGTTTTCTGAAAATTGTTTCCTAGGGGCGTTGCGGGGGCTTAAGTGGCGTTATAGATAATTATTTCCATTTCTAAACTATTAGACGTACAGTCTTGAAGTTAGATAAGCGGATTCCTTTCACAGAGCACAGATCTGCTACAAAATGGGTTTTGTAAAAATCGACCCCCAGGGGCGTTATAGGCAATTAACTCCTTTTTTAAACTATTAGACGTAAAATATTCAAATTTAGTAAGCAGATTCTATTCATTGAGTAGAGATCTACTATAAGATGGGTTTTGTTAAAATCGTTTCCTAAGTGGCGTTGAGGGGGCTTAAGGGGCGTTATATATAAATATTTTCATTTTTATACTATTAGACGTACAGTCTTAAAATTTGAAAACGGCTTCCTTTCATAGAGTACAAATCCGCTACAAAACGGGTTTTGTCAAAATCGACTCCCAAGTGGCGTTGTAGGCAATTAACTCCTTTTTTAAACTATTAGACGTAAAATCTTCAAATTGAGTAAGATTCCATTCATTGAGTAGAGATTTGCTATAAGATGGGTTTTCTGAAAATTGTTTCCTAGGGGCGTTGCGGGGGCTTAAGGGGCGTTATAGATAATTATTTCCATTTTTAAACTATTAGACGTACAGTATTAAAATTTGGTAAGCGGATTCCTTTCATGGCGTAGAGTTCCGCTGCAAAATAGTTTTGGGGAAAATTTTTCCCAATGATCACTGAGGGGGAATTTTGGGGTGTAATAGATAAATAGTTCCGCTTTTCAACTAATAGACCCACCTGCTTGAAAATTAGTAGGACCTCTATTCCGTTAGTGGAAAAGAGTTCCTTTTACGAAGAGTTTTGCGAAAACGGGCCCCCAAAGGAGTCGGGTTGCGAGGGATTAAGGCGTGTTATAGAAAAATTCCTTTTTTAAAATTTAACCCATTTACCTGAAATTTGTTGAGCACGTTTCTTTAGTTGAAAAGAGTTCCACTAAAAATGAATTTTACGGAAACTAACTCCAGGGGGAGGCGGCAGAGTTATTGGGGCGTATTGATAGACAACATTCCCGTTTTCGAAATGCTAAGACTATAATAATAAAATTTGTTTTGCTTGCTTCTTTTGTTGAATTAGAATCCGCTAAGAATGTTCTCAAAGAGTTATTGATGATATAAATTCCGGTTTTGCTCTGTTAGATTTAGACTTGAAATTTAGCACGCATGCTTTTTTTATGGAATAGAGATCCACTGAAATTTGCTTTGGTGGAAATCCACTTGATTATTAGGTCAAGTGAGCGGAAAAAATCTTTCTACTTCTATTTAAGATATAAATAGAAATTGGATATTTTTATTTACGTTCTTTTTATATCAAGTGGCGAGAGTTACGTCTATAAATTTATTTTTCAATACAGTCGAATTCTTAATGCTAGATATCAATAATTCATATATATGTAAACATCATACAATTATACAACATCGTTAAATACCCAGTGAAGCGGGTGGATAACGGCTAGTATATAAAATAGACTGTTTTTAAATTCTTACTTGCAAAATGATCTTTTGTGAAATATGAATCTATAATTTTTACTATAGAATTTAATTTTTTATTCTAAATTTGTTCAGTAAGAATTTTGAAATTTTATATTTTTATTGTATGTTTTCAATTTTGTGGAATTTCTAAAAAAAGATCTTATTTAGTCATTCAAAGGGCCACGACTTGATAAACATTTACTTTTTCCTTTCCAGGAAAAAACTCAAATTTTTTACGTTGATGTACAACGTATATGTGTCAAATATTATAATTAATTAATTATTTTACTTCTCTTGACAAACGGGTTTATCTTTATGTTTACTTTTTCATTTGCATTTTCCTCATCTGTGAATACACAATAAAATCAAAATTCCCTAATTCTTGAAAACAAGTTTTAGCTAAAACCTAAGGGATTTGTAATATCGATGCCACATTATAAATACCGTTTACTTTCCGAAGCGTGGAATTATTTGTTTAATGTCTAATATATTTTTCCATTTTAACATTTCTACATACAATCCCTAATCAGAGTAAAATAATAAGGAATTCAATGTAATAAAACAGAATTAAGTACATAAATATATGCTTCAGTTTTTATCTTTAGTGATGACAAAAAAGTGTACTTTATTTGATAATCCCCTAATGAACTCTAATTTTAGTCATAATTTAAAAAGCTAAATTTAACTGTCACAAATTACTTTATTTAAGATGGCACGACATATGTAATAAAAATAATATAAATCTAACTTTATATATATATTTCTCCTGCAATGTCTAAACTTTACGTGATTACTTTACTTTTTGTTTTCCCTAAGACTTTAAGGCAAGGGTTCGTCAGACCTTTCCAGGGTACGGGCTGCTTCTAATTTTTTCCTGGTGTTGCGATCCACTCAGTGTTAGTGGCATACAAAAGGGCGGGGGAGGGGTCCACAGTTACGAATCTCCCTCATAACCCTTGATTTTCCAACAAATTCAATGTAATCCCATGTATATAGTACGTAAAATGTATGTGTTAATAGTAATTTTTTATTAATGTTAATTATTTATTTTTTGCTGTTTTTTTGTTGCCGACAATCGATCAAATAAAAAAAAATATGTTTGGTTAAATTTTGGGTGGTTGCATATTGGGATATTATGCGAGGAAGGTACCGTACCTCCTTCACCCCCCTCCTTGAAAAATTCTTGTGTGCGCCACGGTCCAATGTCGTAGGTGCGGTGAGGTAAGGAAACGGTTATTATTATAACTTAATAATAAATACGGAATATGTACTTATCTACAGAACTATAATAAAAAAAAAACACTTACAAAACCGCGTTTAAAGAAAAACGCAAGATACAAACAAATTATTCATTCGAAACTAATTAAGAAATAGAAAATAAAGCTGGCATTTTTTTATGAGTGACATCTTTTCCTTCGGTTACTTACAAACGAAAATATAAATCCTCATGTTAATCCTAAGGTGTCCATTTTTGTAAATACACTGCTGAACAATTGCTAAGGACGAATAACACTATCATCCATAGCAACGACAAAATAAAAGGAAACAAAATGTGGAAAATTAGAATAAGTGCGGATTAGAATAAGATATTAGTAAGAAGAAGTATGAGTATGCATATTTTTTTTCCACGTCTGTTCATCACGTGATAGCGTTCATAAGAGCTTTAAAGGTTTTGACGCGTGTGGACAGTTGTTGTTTCAAGTCAAAGTTTTACAGGAAAGATTTAATAGACGAACTTAAATTTTTTGCATGTCTTCCCGACATCACATAGATGATTTTATGCGTGGCCGAATTATTGGAAAGATCGAAGAAGGGCGAAAAATAACAGATGTTGCCAGGGAGTTCGACATCGCGCACATCGTTGTTTCACGGCTGTGGAAGTCATTTAAAACTACTGGAATGTGTAGTAGACGGCACGAGGGAGGTCGTGTTAGAAGTACGACGCCTGCAGAAGACAGATATATCGTCCTATCAGCAAAAAGGAACAGGCGCACCACAGCTCAACAGGTGGCAAATCAGTTTCTTGCTGCCTCAGGAAAGCAGATCTCCCTTAAAAGCTGTTGCCAGACGTTTGAGGGGAGGAGGACTATACGCACGGAGACCTGTTGTGTGTGTCCCATTGACCAGACAGCACCGTACTGCCCGTTTGCAATGGTGTCGTGAGCATCGCAATTGGACTGAACAGGACTGGGCATGCGTACTATTCTCAGATGAGAGTAGGTTCAGTCTGTCATCGGATTGTAGACGCCAACTGATCTGGCGCGAGAGTGGTACTGCTTATCGTCCAGAAAATATCCAGGAAAAGGACCGATATCCGACATGCAGTATCATGGTGTGGGCCGGCATCATGATCAATGGCCGCACGCGCCTACATGTGGTTGCGAATGGGACTATGACGGGTCAACGATACATTGATGAAGTTCTACTTTCTCATGTTCGTCTTTTCCGCGGTGCTGTCGGTGATAAATTTGTTTTTATGGACGACAACGCAACATGTCATCAAACACTCGCTGTTCAGGATTGTCTAGACAGCGAGGGTATTCAACGTCTCGTATGGCCAGCGCGTTCCCCAGATCTAAACCCCATTGAAAATGTATGGGATGCCTTGGGGAGTCAAGTTGCTGGTCGAAACTATCCTCCGACAAACAAGAACACCCTCATCCGTGCACTCACAGAGGAATGGGATAAATTGCCTCAACAGATGCTGGATAATGTTGTGCAAAGTATGGTACGACGTGTGGAATGTTGCATCATACTCCACGGTGGACATATCCGGTACTGATACCTTTCTTTAAGGTGCCTGCTGACTTTTAGATGCATTGTTCCATTTCTCCGTACGCAGATCAAAAGAACATTTTTTTCCTTTCAGATGTTTCACAGCTTTTGTACTTTCCAGAACAATAAATATTCTTTATTCTAATGTCTGAACAGTGTGGCAACTATATCTTATCCTACTAGGCCTCATGTCTCGCTTAATGTTATGCTACATAGCAATTTGTGATCCGTCCTTAGCAATTGTCCAGAAGTGTATATAGGGTTGATATATAAGGGGATTGATATTACTACCTTTATGGTTAGAAAGTACAAGGACTCGACCGCCCCCAAGTGTCTCCTCCCCTGGACAGCATTTTGCCAATGCTAATCCTGACTAATTCATTTCATCACTTCACAAACACTTCAGGGTTTGATAAAACAAACCACTTACTTTCATCATGGAAATGACCTTGAAAGACATTGTTTTAACATATTCCGTACATTAGGGATTTCATGAAATTCCTAATTTCGTCACTTTCCTACGACAGATATATACGGTATATCAAATATGGACACACCACGGACGGTAGACGTTTCATCTATAATAAAAATCCAATTGACTCCTTTTTTCTCATGAATTCGTTATTCCAAAGCACATAAATCTAATAATATTATTTATTGGCCTATTTTAAGGTATCCGACTACGTTCGTAATCGTGATTTTAAAAAAGCGCATGAATGGATAACTTTCTTGATATTAAGTATTACTTATATTAGAACACATTTTTAAAATTGTTTAAGGACCTTTTGACAAAAAAAATGACTTAAGTACAATATTTCGGTAAAAAATTAACTTAGAATAACCTTTTTTTTAAAAAAAATATTCTCCTTTTGTGAAAACTTCTTCTATTACAATAATATTTTGCCTGTATAAAACGCAGACCTCTGTACAGAGGCTCAGCTATGATTTTTGAAACATTATTTTCAGAGTTACCACCAATTGAAATAATTATCGGCGTTTTTCTTAAACTTTCTCCCCTCTGTTGTCGTAAAACATGTATAAAACCACTTCTAAGTAATATATTTCAAAAATTCTAGTTGAGCCTCTGTACAGAGGTCTGAGCTATATACAGGCAAAATATTATTATAATAGAAGCATTTTTCACAAAAGGAGAATATTTTGAAAATGGTTCATTCTATGTTTATTTTTTGTCAAAATATTGTACTTAAATAGTTTTTTATTGTAATATTATTCTTAAAACAATTTCATGTACATTTTCTAATCTAAGTTATACTAAATATTATAAATATTATCCATTTATACACTTTTGCAAAATCACTGTTCCGGACGTAGTCGGATACCTTAATTTTAAATTAATAGTTAAATATTGCTTGGTTTGCTTTTTTCCCGCCTTTCAGTTTTTCTTTTTGAGCTTAGAAATATTGGACTTTTGCGTACGTTTGGTAGTAAAAAGAATGAATTAAAATACTAAGAAACATGATTGAAACACCTAGCAACATTGATACTATAGCGTCAAATTGAAAAGAAAAATGAAATTTATTTCAATGTCAAAAAAATTGAGACACTCAAATGTAGTTATTAATTTACAAAATTTTTGAGCCAAAAATGCAATGATTTTGAAATTAAAAATAGTTAATAGGTAACTATATATATATATATATATATATATATATATATATATATATATATCGATTGCACTACAATCTCAATATTAAAATACAGTAAAGCAAAACTTGTAAAGGAGAATTTCGGGTGAAACCACTAAAACACATTTTCATTCAGTTGCAATATGTTTTTTATTTCATACAGATAACTTAAAATTTTTTCAATCGTATCATTAAGGAGTTAAATTATTTTAATTCGTTGAATTATTAAATTTAATTTTGTGTAGCACTTACAGTTATGCTTTGCATGTACATGCAATGGCTATTTTTTTTTGTTAAATAAAAAATATAAATCAGCCATATTTGTTCCTCCTGTGACAGTCTCTAAACAGTGAAAAGAAACACAGTGACCTACAGTTCATAGAAGTATTCTTTTATTTGAATTATTATTTATAATTGCCTGTCAAACTTCAGTTTTAAAAACGAAAAATGGATACTGTGGTAAAGACACCAGATGACAAATAGTACACAGTTACGTTTGAATAAGATCACGTCGAAAACACTATTCTAAGATGAGTTTACCTTATCAAAATTATAAATAATATTTCTTCGAAAGAGTACTGGGATATGAAAATCTATTTATTTTCTAATATTATAAGTCATGATTATATATACTGAGCCTTTTTCTAAAAATTATTTTCAAAACATATTCACAAAATTTTAGACTAAAATGTAAAAATCCACACTCTAATTTTGACTTTGATTGCGCTAGCTCACTTCGGTGTGCACTGTATGCATTAAAAAGCTTTCCTGATCATCGAAATCAATTTCCAGTCACGCAATTTTCGCATAATTTTACCTTCAGCCCCTTCACAAAAAAAAAAAAAAAATTAAGAAAGGAAAAAATACCAAGTAAACAAATAAACAGGAAACGAAACGACTCGTATCTCCAATTGTAAAGGAAACAAAATTGCCGCAAGCGACATCTATCGAATGTTTTAAGAAAGATCCGAGTGAAGGAGGCCATTTTTCTTTACATGGACGGGTTCTTTGTTCTTTTTTCAAGCCTCGCCTTGTGGTGAATAAAGATTAATCGAAAATCTATTCGGGATATCAGTATTCCCGTCTAGATAGAACCTTCTAGTTTTTCCACCTAGCCATTTTATGGATTTAATATTGATTCTAGCTGCCCGTCCATGACATAAATGAATACCGAATTACTTATTTCTTTTATTAATTTTTCTTTGTGCGGATTTCGGGGTTAAGGAATTATGTCTGCCGTGGATGAAATTTATGTTTTAGGCATTACCACCCTCTCGATAAGTGATGCGTGTATTATTTGAAAAAAAAAAGTCATTTGCTTCCGTGAAGAACTCTATATCGAGGTAGAAGTAGGCATTCATGTGACAAATAAAATATTTAATTCATGCCTAAGAAAACAAGAAAGGAAATGAAATTCGTTAACTTAATTTTATCCATAAATATGTTTACATATTACTTTATTGCTTCTTTGTTAAACGAGTTTTATAGCAATTAAATTAATGTTTTTAATTTTAAAAAACTCTTCTTATTTAGAGTTAGGCTAGTAATTAATTCAATCTTTATATAGAACTTTAACTTAATTCTAGTTTCAATAATCCTGTTTTTACACAAGCTTGAAGTTATATGATCCATGTTACCTTTAATTAAAAAAAGAATGTAGAAATCAAATGCAACGGAATGAAAAATGTTTAGTTTAATTAAAAACTTTATTAAATTTATTCATGAAGTATCCTAGAATAAATTTCGTAAAAAAGTTTTAATTACTCACCTTGCATTATATTTTGCATTAATTAAATATGTATATATCTTAGCTTTTCGATGAAAGCGATAAAATACGTTTAATAAAGTATGTTATGAAAGAATATAGATTTTTTACTCTCTGTAGAATAATGGGAAAGCAGGATACTTGCTGAGAATATGTATATCCCTTAGATAGTTGATTCTACTTTGTCTCAAAATATATATTAAGGATTAATAACAATATATTTCACAAATGAGTGTTTGAGAATTTACTATTTTGTATCTACATTGATAAATAAGTTAATCCATGCACACAATAGCACAATTTTCGAATAATTTATTCTGAAATTTAATTTGAAATTCTAGATAAATGTTATAATACGTTTTTGTTATTTAATAGAAACATGCAGATTTTTGATAACCAGTATACACTTAAAATGAATAAATATCTTTGAGTAGTTACAAAATATATTTTCCAATTTTAAGCCATATAAACCTTCTCAAACTGACTTTCCTGCGAACGTACTAGCTGTTTAGGATATTCTCTTTCGACCTCCACACGTAAGTGTACACTCTTGTGACTAATAGCTACAAAACGACATATATATATATGTATATATATATATATATATATATATATATATATATATATATATATATATATATATATATATATATATATATATATATATATATATATGAGTTGCACAAATGAAAAGTGGACATATGAGACTCAGTCAGATTCAGTGCTGCTATGGCAGAGCTATGGCTTATAAAGCAGCTATCACTTCAAATGAGTTGGGATATGAAGACCTATTGTTGGAGATCAGTGAATGTTAAGAACATATGCTCAGACATACCCCATTTGTAGAGGTAAATTATAAATAGCTGCAGATAAAGTAAAATTGTGTACTCATTTGAATTGTAAATTTATTGAAATTTTGAATAAGAAGAATGTATTTTAATTTCAAATATATTTTGTTAATTGAAAGCAATATAATCTAATGAGTGCATTTTATTTCTAAATTATTCTAATATCTTAATATTACCTCTTAAAAGGTGTACTTAATTAAATCTCAAGCATTTAGAAAATAATTTCATACAGAGGATTAGCGCTAAAAATTCTTTTCCAAAGAGATCATAATTTTAATTAAATTACCAGCATATATAAGTTTATAAATAGTGTAAGCAACAGTGGAAAAGGAGCATCATATAATTTTTATTTACGAGACTCGAAAACGTCATCTATTCTGAAAAAAAATTCATTCTACATAATTGTAAAACTTGTGGAAGGATATTAAAAATACATGCGAGGTATATTTTTTTCTCATCAAGTTAAATGAAAATAACACGCAATGGAAGTTTTTCTTTTGTAAACTGTAGATTTTTCATTTTATCCTAGACGTATTTGTGGAAATAAAATGTTCTTTCTGTTCACACACAACGGAATTTCTAATGTTTTAAATACGTATCATATGTTAATCCTGATTATTTGGTAATAAATGACTTCATTTAAATGTCTCATTTATCTGTATCACTACCTACAGTTTAATGCATATAAAATTTTGCTGTTTACATTTTATTTAAATAAGTATTTATTTATTTTAAAATTCAACTTTTTCTATTTTACTTTCAGTCTATAATATTTTTTATTACCAAAAATTATGAAATAAGTCTTCTTAGATATGCAAATATATTTTATCAAATAGTGCTAACGTTATGCACTGTTATGAGAATGGATCCTGAATATTTTTTGCTTCGTTAACATGTTTTAATTTCATAAAAATACTCTGTCAATTTCTAAGCTTACCTTGTCAATTCGTCTAAACTTCGTCCATGTGCATGGCACGTTAATATGGATGTCCAATGTTAAGTAAATGAGATGTTCCCATGAACTTTGACAACTAGACAAGAATAGTGAAAATTAAATAGACTAAGGAAGCTAAATATCATTTTTTGTACTTCTAATGGCTGAGGACTGGAGTTTTACCATTGTAGACTTAGTACATTCCCCGGAAGCTGGTATGTCTTTTTTTAGTGCAGCATCCCACATAGGTGGATACCAATCACAGCAAGTAATTATGAGGCTTCTAGGGTGTCGCTTACATGCCGTATAATCACGCGACATGACCCCTGTCGATTTTCTTCATCATCAAAATCCAATGACTTGGGCCGGGGTCGAACCCTCAACCTTGGGTGCCGAAGGCCAGTGACAAACCAACCACGCCTACCAGCCGGATAAATATGAATGTTGAATGATTCATTAAATAGTTTAATTAACATTTTCCCATTACGGAATTTAAAGATGTTAAGAATTAAGCAAAAAAAATGAATGAAATAGTCCAAATTTTCATTTATTTTATGGCTCCAATTCTCGTTCATTAACTTCAAAGATATTAAAAAAACCATTTTGGGATCGTGTATTAGATTAATACCGAGCAAATGATTCATTATAGAATTTTTTTTCTTTTTTGACACTGCCATGCAAATGAAAATCAATAATTAAGCATAATAAACTGGGCCGGCTGGGTGGCGTGGTTGGTTTGTTACTGGCCTAATGCACCCAAGGTTGTGGGTTCGACCCCGGCATAAGTCGGTGGATTTTCATGATGCAGAAAATCGACAGTGGTTATGTTGTATGATTGTTTGGGATGTAAAAGATATCTAGAGCGTCTGTTTGGCTTGGGTGTTCTCGACAAAATTAAATCCTAGTACGGGTTCGCAATGTTAGAGCTCAGGTGCCTCCCTTTGTGAAGAAATTTGGGTGTCAAAATTACGTGCGGTGATTAGTATCTACCTATAGGATGCCGCACTAAAAAGAGATACCAGCTCCCCCAGGGAACGTTCTAGGTCTACAATGGTAAAACACCAATTCGCAGCCCATTAGAAAAAAACAAATATTATAAACTGGGGTAGGTTGTATTGAGAAACAATGAAATTTGTGTCATAAATTACTCAAGAATATTTCTTGAACATTGGAAGGGAAATTCCATGTGAAACTCTTATTCTTCCGATATTATGAGACACCAAACCAAATATTTAAAATATATTGTACGTTATAATGTTTTGTTTTTTTTCTTTTTCAATCTAATATTTATATTTTTCAGTTTTGTAACAGTTTTCTACATAAAATCTTACTTCTCGTACTGAAAAATATATCGTGTGGTGTAAAAAGGTTTCGAGGTGTACTGAATTAAATATCTAAGGGAAACTAAGATTTGTTAGTAATTTACCTTAATCTATATTGAATTTTAGTTTACCCTGAGTGAAAAAGAGTAATATAAATCTTGTTTTTTTGTATGAAATCAGACAATCTTTAAGTGTATACAATTTTTTATGGCGATCTTCTATACTTGCAAATTTTACTAAGATATATTAGATACTTGAGAAATTTAGTTTTGTAACAGTATTATCTTTTTTTTTATAAATGAATAAAATTACTTACACAAATTTAAAAATCATATTAAAAAATTTTAAATAAAAAATTTATATTTTGAAGCATATGTTTCTGCTTGACAAGAATTTAATATTGTTATTAAAAGTGAAGCACTGACTCGAACAATAGGGGAGTACATGCCATGACATAGACACTAGGAATAACCATAAACCCAAATGTTCAAGAAAATGAATTTATTTATTAATCTATCCTATTTAAGAGTTGTGATTAGGATCAAGTATAGTTTCAATGATTGAAAGAATGCAGGCACACACTCTAAAAATTTGCTCCCTCGAAATAGCGGAGTTATCCGTAAATTCTCTTATAGCCAAGGATTCGATGATCATTAAGACTTGTTTGACAACTTCTTACTATCAACTTCAATAAGTACTTGAAATAAGCAGCACTTATCTGGTAGATTTATCCAGCAAAAGTAGTTAAATCATATTTTCAACAAAAAAAATCTCCTCATTAAAAATCGTTAAACTTTCATTAATTAACAGACATCTACTTTCACACTTATATCTCACTTTTTTTTGTATATTTTAGAGCCTAATTCTTTTATGATATGTTTGCACTGTAAGAAAGTGGCAGCTAAACTCTGTGTAAAACTTCAAAGAAAATTACCTCCGTTTTAGTTTAATTAGGAATCCTCACGAGATTGCCAGCTACAGCTCTTAAAATGAAATATAAGGGGTTCATTTGTTTTGTTTTTTTCAATTATTTTTAAATTTCCATGAAAAATAGAGCTGAGAATATTCCAGTTGAAGTTATTTAAAAACCGAAGTTATAACTTTTAATGTGTGGAAACAGTGCGTGTGTGTTATTAACATTTTTATAGTTTTAAATTTTATGATGATATTTTTATATTTCGTAATTTGTGATATTTGCTTACCGTAGTAAGTATTTATAATCGAAATTTTGATATTTAAAATTTTACCTTAACCTTTGCTCTTAAAATTATTTTTTTGAATTGTAATATACTTTTATAAATAATTAAGTAGTTTAATAAATTACTGCTTTTTTTGTTTCTTACTTGAATGTACATTTCTGTTGCCACTTCTAATAAGTTCGACATTTCCTGCTTGATAATATATAATATTTTTTTAGTTGTTTATTCATTTTGAGTCTGGCAACATAGTTTTAGTTAAGTTAGAATATATATATATATATATATATATATATATATATATATATATATATATATATATATATTCTAAATATAGTTACGTTTTACGATAACAAAAGAACTGGATAATATTTTATCTTTACGGAGCGTGTCTTTAAACAATTAATTCATGCAAATAACTTTATTAATTCATAACTATAAATAGCCTCATTTATTCAGAGTGTCGAAGAGAAATAAAAGAATATTGAAATCGAGGAATAATAGTTGCTCGAGTCACAACAATTAGGATCTGTACTCGATTATTTATAAAATAAATCGTTGCCACACATTCAGCAGTAAATATTGTGAATATGAATCTGAAGTAAGCAAAGGAAATGCTTAACGTTTTTAATTTCGGATTACATGAATTTTACATCAATCTTTATTTATTTGATAAAATAACCCTTAATTTTTCAATAGCATACTATTGAGATACGAAGAAGGCATCCTAACAAAAACAACAACACAAATGAAATTTCGGGCTGTTACGTTACAAAAAAATAATTTTACAAATGCGTTGCCTTCTAAGCAAACCTACAGTTTTCTAGCATATAAAAGCTTTCCAAAGCTGAATAAAAGGGGAAGAAAATGCTACTTTCATACTAGCTTATAATAATACTAAAGTTCTCCCTGACCACTTTCCTTAAAAATTTAATTTTATAAATAGGAAGCCCAAATGCGGATAATTATAGCTATATTCAATATTTTTACATTTTGAAAAAATTTATATAATAGGAGTTTTTTCTTAGAATTATATAATTTAATTAGAATTCCTTACACCTCTAATTAGTTCTAACACCTTCTGCATATTCTATGTTAAACTTCCTTGTGTAGCTTATAGCTTATTAATTTGTAAGACAAATGTATTTTACTGTACAAGAAGTAATTAAGACTGTGGTAAAATAATTAAATTAATAGGCATGTTAAATTGTGTGATAAGCCTTAGTTGAATTTCGCAATAAAAGTTTAATTTGTACTTGAATAAATAATCATAAAGGAAAAAAAAACATGATTTTCAATCAATGAAATGCATTTTTGTTGAAAGCAGAAACGTCCGGTATATAGAAAAAAATTATAAATTTTAATATATATATATATATATATATATATATATATATATATATATATATGTTTTGTATTTTGCTAAAAATACTTTGCAAATAATGTTACAGAATAATAATAAAGAATTTTTTTATAATGCCAATAAATTAAACAATACTTCTAAAAGAAAATCTAGAAGTAATAGAACTAAAAGAAAAATAGAGATAAAAATTCATTAAATGGCAATATTAGAGTTCTTATTAATGATTTTGAAAAAAACTTTAATATCAAGAAGATCAAATACTTCATGTTTGGTCTTAATAAACATGAAATTGCATTGTTATATGAATCCTTAAATAATGATTCCTTAAAGGTTTGTCATGCAGTACACATTATTAAAGACATTCTTAACTATCTAGTTAATAAATTCAATATTAATGTTGAGAAAATTAAAGAACCTATTACAGAGTACGGCACTTTATTATTCATGAATAAAACTTTTGACAAAATTAACTTTTCTAATGTATTTAATAGACATTTGTCACTTTTTCCGGTTAGAAAGGTGGTTGTAAAGAAAGCTTTTAAATATAACAAAACAATGGGCAGATTTATCTTTAATTACAACAATAGTTCACCCTCTATTAATATAGAAGATTGTATATGTATAAAAACTATAATGATTTTATTGAAGGTCATCATAAACATGTAGTTACTGGCATTTTAGGCATAATCAATGATAATATTTTAAAAGATATAATGAGTAAAAGCACTAGTTTTAGATTAAATGTTTCTAATAACAACAATACTGTTAAAAAACAAATTATTAAAGATATAGATAATTTTATTACAAAATCTGCAATTAAATTTGGACTACCAATTGAGGCAGTTGATGAGTATAAGTACAATATTTTAAAAGACCTTATGAATTTTAATTACCATTCTCAATATGAAACTACTTTTAAAGATATAAAACAGAAAATTTATGAATTACAAAAGAATTTTATCATAGTTTACATTGATAAAGTACCTGGTAACTATATATATGCTGTGATTTGTAAGTATTTATATTATAGTATTCTTTATGATCACTGTCTTAATAATGGTTCTTTTAAAAAAATAGATTTGTCACATAATGAAATTAGTAATCGTATTATTGCTATTTATAAAAAATTACGTTATTGTATTCCTAAAATTAAGTATCCATATATTTGTTTAACTCCAAAATTCCATAAAAGTCCGGTTAAATTTAGAACTGTGACAAATGGTTTTAGAACATATATTACTACTGCAGGCAAATTACTTCATAATATTATACAAAACTTTATTAATCAGCAATGTAATAAAGCTATAATTCAAAATAGTAAAGAGATTATAGATTTTTTTAATAATAGAGAGAAATATTTATTCAGTTCATAGATATGACTTTGAAGATCTTTTCAATTCCATTGATTTATATATTATTAAAGTAATTTTAGAAAACCACAGTATGTATAACCTTAATATTAATTTTAACAAATTTAAAACTCTCATAGATTTTGTCTTAAAAGAAAATTACATCAATTTTAATGGTTCTTTATATAAACAAGAGAAATTATTCCCACAAGGGGGCCCAGCTAGTAATAGTTTGGCTAATATTTATTTACATTTTTATGAATATAATTATGTTATTAATAATGACTACTACATTTTTAGATAAATTCATGATTTAATTATTTTTGGTAAAAATGATAATTTAAATCCCATTATTAATTTTTATCCGTCTTACTTAAACTTAGTTAAAATTAATAATAATCCAATCAAAACAAATTACCTAGATGTATCACTATATATTAAGGATTTGAAACTACAGAGTAATATTTATGATAAAAGAGATGCCTTTAATTTTAATATCATCAAAGTGCCTTTCTGGAATTCTAATTTATCAATATCTATATATAGAAATATTATTTTTAACTATATTAATCGCAATAATGTATTAGTTAGAGATAAAGCTAATATTTTTAAGGGGTCTCAGGGGTGTTAAATTTATCCAGAGGTCTGAAAATATAAACAATTTTTAAACGCGTATAATTCTTTTAAATTTAAATTAAATGATTCGAATCTATTACGTGTTATTTAAAATAGAATGGGGCTTCAGAAAAGTATAAAATGTTTATATACTCTAGTTAAAATAAAGAATATCGAACGAGGAACATTTTCAAATTTAGCTGAATGTTCTTTTGGGCGTGTTAATATGATCCTAAACCAGGTTGTGTGTGTGTGTGTAACTTATGACTGTGAGAAGTTTGACTACCAGAGAATGGACAAAATGTCTGAAGGTAAAACAGAGTTCAATCTGAAGTAAATATCAAACAATTTTAAGCTTTTCACCATTCTTCTTTAGAATAAAGAATTAGATATTACGAATGATTTTTTTAAAAAAATTCATTAATATTGTTAAAATATATTAGCGTTTTGGTATTTTTCTTTGGCCATATAATCCACAAAAGGCTAGTAGTATAGTATATATGTATATACACAGTTGAATCCCTATTTAACGAACTTTTTTCTATCTCCAATTGAAATGAAGGCAAAAATCCCTGTTAAGCGAATAATAAACCCCAAATGAATGAATTATTTCAACAGCTGGACATTTTTATTTATTTTTTTATATTAGAAAAATTGGATTTTTCTTTCAAATTGCAGATCATTTTAGTACCGAAGGGAGAAAGGATCTTTTTGTAAGCATCAAATTTTAACGGGAAAGGATCAAGACAAATATTAGACTTTATAGATACAGATGAGTCATGAGTAAAACCTATCGTGTGAGTCTTGAGTAGGACATGAATTCTCAATCAGCAAACAGGGGATATTTTATGATATTAACGTCTATGATACATTCGATGACGGACTGCCTATCTGTGCAACTGAAGTTGTGGAATTTGTTGATTCGTCGGAGACAGTGAGTAATGATTTCAATGCAGACATTAATAATGAAACTCCTTTCAAAATTGTTACATTTTCTAATGTTTTACATTGTTTGTAAATTGTAGAAACATACCTCTCTCTTATGCAGCAGGATTTAAATGGTGCAGTATTCGATTCTCTGAAAAGAGCTCCTTCGAGTGAGGAATCAAAATTATTTTTAAACATCTTTTAGTCAGTATTCTAAAATTCCCAATTAAGGGGTACGCATTAATTCTCTAATAGTATTTGCAGCTGTTGAACAAAAAGTATGTAGTTTCTAACTGTGGATATTTTTTTTTGCAGTTACTTAAAGAACTTCAAAAAGATAGGTGCATAAAACTTCTATTTATAACGAATAACACCGACGAATTAATGAAAAAAATGTTCGGCCCCAATGAATTCGTTAAATCGGGATCCGACTACAAACAAATACACACACATATATATTTAAATAAATAAAATCAATCAAAATAATCAATTAAAAATTGAAATTATACGTATCTTATAATACCAAATCCTATTTCAAAATATCAATGGCGAATATAAAAGATAAAATTCGATCGTTTTCAAACAAAATTAAAAAAAAAAAATATAAAATAAAAATTTATAAAATATCCAAGTGCAACCTCGGACTTAGGACCAATAAGTGGGATTAAACTAGTTTGATGGCGCCAACGTTCCCCATATTGCAACTTGATAAGTTAATCGGAAAATATCCAATTCTCAAAAAATTAAAAATTAGAAATTAAAAAAAATAAAATTAAGCCATTAAACTTGAAAAATTAAACTATTCGCCATCGCATTCTGAAAGATATTATAACATTAAAATATTAAAATTCTAAAACAAATTAGTGCGTAATATAAGTGAACCATCGAACACCAAAGATGATGCACCTATCTTTAAAATAGTTGTATAGGTATAACAGTTTGAAATCCGAACGTTCAAATTAAAAAATATCTAAAATCAAAAAGTTCAAACCAAAAAATATCCAAAATCCAAAAGTTCAAACTTAAAAATATCTAAAATTCAAAAATTCAAATTAAAAAAATACATCCAAAATCCGAAAGTTCAAATTAAAAACCCAGTATACTCACAAACGAATAGCGTAAATCATTATATATATATATATATATATATATATATATATATATATATAAATATATATATATATATATATATATATATATATATATATATATAAATATATATAAAATAATTTTTATTGGCAGTTAAGTTAGTCGACATTTTCAGTTAAACCTATTGATTTACTTATTTTAGTTTATATTGATTTTATATGTTCAATTCAAGGATTTTGGATGCTACTTCCCCTTTTTATCGAAGATCTGTCAGGTATCTTAATATTTTAATGAAATTATTTAAAGGAACCATTTTGGTGGTAAATAAAATAACATTGAATTTTTTTTGCTATTAATATATTTGGAGAGATTATGTTATTACAAACGCTTGCCATAGCACAGAAAAAAAGAGAAAGAGTAAGAAATTAATATTTAGTATATATATGTATTTTTGAATTAACTTTCCAGTTGTCCATGAAGAACACTTCAGGGAAGCGTCAGATAATATACAGCATTCTCTTCTTTTGGTCATTTCAGAAGAATAATTTTCATTAAAACATGAATAAAATAATAATGAATACCAGAAACATATATATATATATATATATATATATATATATATATATATATATATATATATATATATATTGCAAAAGTTAATTCTCCCTTTATTAGAATTCGTAACGGTAAAGTCAGCAAATATAACTTTACCCAAAGTGCAACGATTCTTTCTGAATAATTTCCTTAGAGAAAAGTATTCGCCAGACTTTTCTTGAATTCTGGATTCTTAGAAATACAACTTCAGATCTTTTTCATTCCGTTGCCACAGATTGTGTAAACTCATCCTTCTACACTAAGGATGAATAATAAGAACTTATTTACTAAAACTTGACTTTAATTTTCGTAAAAGCCTTCGTAAAATTTGAGTTTATATATAAATATTTTATGTTGGCGAGATCATAAATAACTACGTCTGCAAAGTTTACTCAAGTGAATCACACTTTTATTCAGATTCAAAGCATGCTTTATGGTTTGTAAAAGTTTTGGTTCTTGACAAATTTTCTTGCGTTCTTTAATCTTAATGCATTTTCTTTTAAGTAGATTGAATGAAGGAAATAATTTAGTTTGTGTGTGTGTGTGTAAATGCTCAATGCAATATAATTTTAAGAGACAAAACAAAATGCATTTTCTCTTTTTATATTCATAAAATACTATTTTATATGTTTAGATTTAAAAAGGTATTTTATGTGTGTTTAACACACTTATCTTATAACAATATTAGAAGTAATTCTACATTTTTATAGAAAAATGGTTATTTTTTTGTTGTTAAAAGTTAGAAGTATTAGCTTAACAGTTAGTACATATTTTTCAGAAAAAATTTGAAATTTTATTTCCAATAAAAAATTAATTTTATGAAAATAAAATATAAATATAACTAAATGCAATCATAACAAGTACTATAAAAACATTTAAGTCAATTCCTGCTTACGGCAACAAAGAAAATTTTTATTTTAGTTAATTTATATTAAATAGTTACAATTAATATAAATGTGTACTATACTGTTCGAATTAATTGAGACAAACGGGAAAAAACGATTTTTTTCTGAAAGCTCTACTTGAAATCATTACATATCTTAAGTAGACTGAAAAATTTCTTTATTAGTACGAAGTGTATCCTCTTTTAGCAGAAATGAACTTTCGAACACGTTTTGACATTAACTCCGCTCGTTGCTTAATTTCATCATCGAGGAACTATACTTGTTTTTCAAGTTTTATCATCTGCTCTGTTGTCATGCAATTTATATTAGCTAAACAATTTTTGACAATACACCGTAAGTTGTAAAAAGGATTTAGTTCTGGTGAATTACCAGGCCAAACAATCATTTGCACTTTATTTTCCCGCATAAAAGACTGGACCGATACCGAATTGTGACAAAAAGGCAAGTCCTGTTGAAATGTTTCGTTAAATGTTACCATATAAATTGAACAATACTACTACTTAATATTTATATGTATTTTACAGATTTCATCATGCCTTTAAGAGGAACTAAATTTACAGTACTATTTGTTGTGAACCCCCCCCCAAACATGTCTTCAGAAGATTGTTTTACATTCTGTTGGATATGATCTGCTAATGCAGTCTCTTCTGCACTTTGTCTTACTACACTTGATATGTATCCCTGCATAAATAAATGGGTTTCATCACTGAAAATTACCTGCTTCCAGTCGTTAACAGTTCAAGGATGGTATCTCTTGGCGCATAAGTGTTTCACCATCAGTTTCTGAGTTATAAATTGTTTTATCCATGAGCTTGTTGTCTTACGGGGTGTTGGAAACTTAAAATCTTCTAAATATGACAATTGGGAGATGTGTACACTTTCAAATTGATAATATTCTAACCTTTCTAAAAATAACTTATTTTAACCTCAATGGTAATTAGGAGCCTTTAAAACTGATTTTTAAATAATGATTGAAACTGGGCCACGACCATTTAAATGACACAAAATGTACACAAGGTATTTTATTTTTGCTTAAAAGTTGAATGAAAGAGGGAAATCAAAACATTTAATTCAGAATTGCTAAAAAAGTGTTTACACACACAAGGAGGTACGCAAAATCTCAATGAAAGTGTAAACAAAGTAAGAAGGTTTTGTTTATCGAAGAAAATATTTGTACAAATAGAAGTATTATCATCGGATACATATGGTGCAATTTCATCATTTAGTATGGGAAATGTATCAAAACCAGAAATTTTGAGAAAACGTAATATCGAACCTGGTGATGACTCGGTAGAGGCAATGGCACACCTCGACAAACAGAGACTGTTAAAGGGTAAGTACTAATGTTTACGAAAAACAAAGAAAGTTAGGAAAGAAAAAAAGACTTAATAGAAAGAGAGAATGATGAGATTCAAAAAAATATAGACTATTTGGAGTATGGGGATGGAATGTTTAAAAAAAGTATTTATACATATTAAAGTTCATTCATCTCAAAATGCAAATTTTGATGTTCGATGTACCTTTTCTGGAAAAATAATGTCCATAGGTATTTAAAATTTGTATGACTTATTTATAATGATGGCTAATATATACTAAAATAAGAATTTTATAAAAAAGCTCAAAACATTATTTTTTACAATTTTTTTATATGAAAAATGGGTCAAATTTCACTATGTTAGATAAGATATTTTATAAATTATTAAAAAAATTCTAAATTAACTAATAGCTCATTTCAGTATAATGAGAAAGGTGTATTTTAATTGTATGAAAAATTTCAAGTATGCACATTTAACAGATTTTGAGAAAAGGTACATCGAAAACAGCCAATTCCACATTGTCGGTATAGAGGTTTCCCCGACTCCCCTTCCGACCAACTTTCAGAAACTTTTGTGTACACACAATTGAGGCATTCACTTCATAAATATACCGTAATAAATCCTTCCGAAGGTCTGCGCTTGTCTTCCATGGGTTTACTTTGCAGTTTTATATTAGAAATTTATCAGTTCTTGGAGTAGATTTCTAATTGTATCCACATTTTACTTTTCTTTTAAGAAATGATCTACTGGAATCTTAAAATGTTCTTAAAATTCTTGAGACACTTGATTTGCTAACACAGTCATAGTAGTGTGCGCGTGTTAAGAACAATTATTTTGAAACGCTTCCTCGGAGTAATATCCATCTATGAACATGCAAAATTAATACTTGTTACACGGGCCACAAAATTATAAAAACCAACTGCCGTACTGAAATATGGCGCACAATTATGAATTCCATCGCCAAAAGCCCTTGTGTAGCTGCAAAGTGCGACATTAATATTCACTCACTTACTGACTCACACCACACTGAAATGACCACAACTGAGCTGCTGACACATTAAAATCAGCAAATAAGTAAATTATAGTCAAAGTCGATCCATCACACAACTTCTAGGCAGATATAAGCAGTTTGGGACATCACTGGTAATCACATACCATCTCAGGCGAAAAAAATATATATATTTGTCCAGTGGCGTAACGGAAAATAATTGGGCCCCCCGCAAGATCAGATCTTGGGCCCCAAACAGGATATATATATATATATATATATATATATATATATATATATATATATATATGTATGGATCCATAAAGCATTGCTAACCCTAATTTGCTGGCCTAATTCAGCGACAGCTTTAGAAATCATAATAGGTCTCCAGTTTAGTCCTATGACTTTTTGTATCTACTTTTGTTTAGTTTGCTGAATTCCAATTTCATACTTCTTTAGTCCTGTTTGTTCTAGATATTCTTCACTTTTATTTTAATATACTATATAAATATATGTATATATATATATATATATATATATATATATATATATATAAAATATATATATATATATATATATATATATATATATATATATATATATATATATATATATATATATATATATATATATATATATATATATATATATATATATATATATATATACAAGGAATTACCAAAACCATAACATAATGTACCTTTACACATCACATGAAAATATTTAAATATTAAACTTATAACTGAATATAAAATCAACCTGTGTCTGAGTGAACAAAATAAATAATGTTTAACATTAGAAAGTATTTATAGTATTTAAAAAATGGAAAATCTAACAACAGTCGACTGATTACCTGGAACTTAAATAAAAACGATACATTAAGAAGAACACGAACACTGTAAAATAATATTTTCGATTTCAGATCTTTATGATAGAAAAAATATCGCTTACCAAATTCTTCGTTTATGAATCCCGGGATGAGCTTGACCTCGTTCATCAAGTTCCCTGCCATTACTACTACTAGCACTTAAACAAAATGTTGAACTTGCGGATATTAAAGAGTTATCCAATTTTGCATATTTGCTATTAATATTATACTCTTTTCCTTTCGAATTTTTCGTTTTTGAGAACCACTCATTTTTTTTAACTCCACTCATTTTAGGGCCGCGTTTCTTCTTGTCTTATTAACAAAATAACAATATAAGAGACAGAATGATTAATTTCGTCTACAAAAAAGAGTTCTAATATTACAAGAGAGAAAAGTGAGATCAAAATGTTTTAATAGTGAAAGAACATTCCGTATATTGAAGTGCATTGAATATAAAAATATATATGTTCTAAAAACAATTTTGTCAAACATTTCTCATTATGCTTTATTTGATTGAATACTCATAAATCTACCGAAATTTCTGTGGGCATATGTGGGTTTCTAAATCATAAATCTAGACCAAAATGCTTTCTATGCGTTTTCAAGGATCGCAATACTATTTTTCATGAAAAAAGCATAACAGATGTACGTTATATACGAGTTCGCTAAATGAAAATGAAATGCATGTGTGTGTGTAAAGATGGGGAAGCTAAAGATGCCAATAAGTTACTTATCTAATAAGCGATCAAATTTTTGATTTTGAATGATGTTAGATCGCTAATTTGAAAATCGCTTAAAAATTGGATTAAAAAATATGTAAAGCTAATTTTGTGAAATTGTACGTTAATGGCGTCAGTCTAGCTTTGAGGCCCCCGCAGTGCGGGGGTGCACGTTACGCCACTGTGTTTGTCCCAATTAAGGTATCCGACTACGTTCGGAACCATCATTTTAAAAAGGCGCATAAATGGATAATTTTCACGGTATTTAGTGTGACTCAGATTAGCATATATGGATGAAATTGTTTTAAGGACATTTTGACAAAAAAATATTATTTAAATACAATATTTGACAAAAAATTAATTTAAATTAATTTTTTTCAAAATGTTCTTCTGTGTAAAAGGCTTCTATTATAGTAATATTTGGCCAGTATATAGCTCAGACTTCTCTACAGAAGCTCAACTAGAATTTTTGAAAAATTCACATTATTTTCAGAGTTACCACCAATTGAAATAATTATTGGCGTTTTTTCCATAAATTGCTTACCTCTGTTGTCGTAAAATATGGATAAACCCATTTCTAAGTTATATATTTCAAAAATTCTAGTCGAGCCTCTGTGGAGAGGTCTGAGCTATATACAGGCAAAATATAATTATAATAAAAGCATTTTTAACAAAAGGAGAACATTTTGAAAAAAAGATTATTCTAAGTTAGTTTTTTGCCGAAATATTGTATTTAAATAAATTTTTTTTGTCAAATTATCCTTAAAACAATTTTATACATGCGTTCTAATCTAAGTGACACTAAATATCACGAAAATTATCCATTCATGCGCCTTTGCAAAATCACGGTTCCGAACATAGTCGGATACCTTAATTCGAACATTAATGGCAGAATCACAATATTATGTGACATAATAGAAAGCGACTTTCCCTGCAGTTTTCCATTTTCCTTTCGGTGTATGATGTTGGTCTACATTTTGAATTTTTTTTGTTTGTTACTGGTTATATATCGTCGGTCTACTTTGATATTTTAATCATGCAATAATGTGGTTGCCATGGGAATAACGTATATTAGTGTTAGTTTTTTGTTTTGGTTTTTTTCCCCGCTGTATCTCTGCTCAGCAAAAGTAACACATTGCTCAAATTTTGTGTAATGAACGCTTAAAATAGTGTAAATAATTTATATCTGGAAATGTAATACATTAATTTTACTTTCTGTTGTATTTATTTTATGTTAAAATCTTGCCACCACCTCTCCCTTTCGAAATCTAGTTTTATTATGAAATAAAAAAGGTAGTGATTATACTGATCGAGGAATAAATTAAAAACGGAGCGCGCACTGAGGCATGGCGTAGACAAAACAAAAGGATTAAGGAATCGCACCAAAAAGCGCTGCACTCATATCAAATCAGTAACGCCGGTGGAGTTACGCAGTTTGAAAACTAGGCCGACGATATATATATTCATTAATTAAATTTAATTATTCTAATACAATATAACAGGAAAAAAAGGAATCACATTCTCAGAAGTTAGGTTATCCAAAGAAGGATTCGAACCCAGGACCTTTGGATTAGAAATCTGACATGTTATCCATTACACTACAGATTATTTTCTATATATATGCTGTTGTACTATTACTTTCGTTGTCATTTATTAATTTTTAATTTTAATTAATGAATTTATATTTGAAGAAACAGTATTAATGTCAAATATCCTCCACTGCAAGTTTTAAAAACATGTATTTGAACTTGAATGGATGAATAAAAAGTATTTTATTATCGATTGAAAATTTGAATAAGATATATATATATATATATATATATATATATATATATATATATCGCAGGGAAACGATGAAATTAGGGAACGATGAATTCACGCAAGATGTTAAAATAATGCCAATTTAAGGTCTTTTCCCCTGTTGTAAGTAAGTGAGTTAATTAAATCCCCGAACTGCGTGTGTTTGTTTTAGTGAAATAATGAAATGAACGATTCAGCATTTGCAGAGATTTGTTTACGCTTAAGACCACTCCCTTTACCTCCCCCCTCTCTCCTCGTCCGTTCCAGGAAGCGCTGGGTTTCTGACGTCACGCACACACATTAGCGCCCAAACATTTTAAGGCAGAAAGATTGCAAGTATTTTTATTATTTTTTATGTATCTTTCTTTTCTGTTTTATTAAGTACCAACGCCAGGGCCGGATCGTGACTTTTGGGAGCCCTGGGTTAACAATATCTAAAGGGTCCCCCTAAATAATTAAAAATTTTGCCATTTTTCTAAAAAAAAAAGTTTTGAATAGGAAAATTTAAAATATACGAAATTTAAGGGGTTTTTTTATTATTCCAAACAATTTAATTACGTTATAAACAGTAACATAATTTACAAAAAAAAACTTTTTTTACATATTGTGCTGGAAATTGTTTTAATTGCCCATCACATTTCAATTCTTTTTGAGATCAGTATTATTTCAAAGTTATAAATAATTAAGCCTAGTATTTATCATTGTTCTATATTTGTTTTCTATATAGGACATTTTAGAGAACACACGTTCCACTTCACAACTAGTAATAGGGAGCGCTAGAAAAATGGTTTACAAATTTAGAAAAACGTCAATAAATTTATTTTCAAAAATTACATTGAACATATCACTACAAGTATAGGACTCTAGCTCAGTTTGTTTTAGATAAGTTTTGAATTAAACACCTTCATGTACTAAATGTTCGTCTACGTCATCTAAATAGTAAACAATAATAGCGCGTGCAATTTCCAGGTCGACGTTTTTCTTACTTTGTGTGTGTGTGATCTTTCAAATGCATCAGAAATTTTAATTTTTTATTATATTCTTATTTTTAAATAAAGTATTATTTTGCCTTACGCAACACACACAATAAGCGTGTCTCTTTTAAATTTTTCTGTCCTATACACAGCTTTATCTGTGGATTTATCTGCAAATTTTGAAATAACCCGTCTCTTGTTCATATCACTATGTTCTGTTGCTATACTAGAACTTAATTTTTTGGCTGCGTCTTGATACTCCTTTAGTAATTCATGTCCTACGATTCTTATAAACGTTTTAAATGACATAATTAACTTATTCCCTTCACAGATGTCCAAACCAGGAGCCTGTAATTTTTTGTTAACTCAATTAAATCTTTGTAAAATTTCTTCCCAAAATATAATTAAAATGGCAGTTTCAAGTTTTGTTAATTTATTAAATAAATTTACTGCCTTTTTCCTAAAATCAAATTCTCATTTCATTGTCACTAAATGTCTTAAGAATATTCATGATATTACCACAATGATCATTTAAGGCATCAACAGCGTCGTAAAGACAAAACCATTTGGTCTGACTTAAACTTTTTAAGGTATATTTTGGTTTAATTTCATGATATAGAAGTTCCCACCAATGGGTCGAAGCAGAAAATGAAGTATATATTTGTTACAATAAACCAGATGTTTTCAAACTTTTCTTTTCATAGACCCTTTGCCAAGTTTTTTGGTTTGGGGTCACCTCTGCTTACCTAATATAGAACTTTTGTTAATTATCAACTTAAATGTCTTTTTGACTGCTGTTATAGAACTTCTTACTTTTTAAGATACTTAACTAAAAGATTTAAATGTCTAACTGTAGGGAAGTATAGTGTTTAAAACTTAATAAACACATGATAATGAAATTAAAATTTAATGGATAAAAAATTGAACACATTATTTATTAAGTGAAGGGTGAACCTGGTGCTTCAATAACTAATTTTCAACATTTAGCATCCATCTCGTCAGGTATAATCCGAAATCTCCTCGATTTTTAGTGTTCAGACTTTTTCTTTCTTTTATTTTAGAGCTTAGCATCCGCACTGAAACTCCTTTTCACTTGGAAAAGAAATAAAATACTCCATAATTCGGGATAAATAGCAGGCATGTCTTTATAAAGTCATAATTGCTGACATCCGTTTTTAAACTTTACTTTAAGATCTCAATTACTGCCCATTTCGATCAGTTCCTCTTACAATATGACATTTTTTTATCGATATGACCATTTGTGTTTATTGCCTAGTGTGTTAATTACCATAGCCAAAGCTTTCTCAAACCTAGTTTAAGAATATGAATAAAGAGCGTGTAAGTGAGTGAGTGAATATTAACGTCGCACTGTTAAGCTACACGGGGGCTTTTGGTGACGGACCTCGTAATTTTGAACCATGGCCAAGTGACGAGGAAGACATCTGAGATGGCACCCCCTCTCCTAACTATCACACCACACCAACGGGAGGACGTTTGAGCTCTAGATAGATTTAACGTGCATCGCGCCCCTACATGGCAGGCCTTTAGTGGTAATGAGCTCGAATTCATGACATGTCTGCCATGATCCGATACATTAACCAAAGGGCGTTTAAATGGTGTACGTAAATTAAAATGCCAATAATTTTTACAAAACAAATATATAGTATATTTCTGAAATAATTTAAAAAAGTACCTAGTTTATTTTAAAAAGTAAAAACAAAATCTCTCTTTGCCTATACTCACTAAAACCTAAAACGCTGATTATTAGTATTTATTGCTTCATCTATTTAAAGGGTTTTCTATAAAAAATAAACTGAAGAATTATTTGCCCCACTTTAAATAAATGTTGCTTTTCCGTTGTCATCCATTATTTGCTGCTGCTACCTATACTTAAAAACCCATATTTTTACGAAAATCAAGACCACTTTACTTTTGTCCATAATATTCCCGAGAAATCTCCATAATTCACATAAAATGATTGATATTTTTTCCAACCTATAGAAGTAATTGTTACTCACCCCAAATTTTAAGATAAAATACATATTTATGGGAAATCCTGATGGATTCAATCTTTGAAAAGTTGAAAATACTGAAAATACTTAATCAAACTTCAATACCTTCCTGCTTAAATAATTTAGAAATGTGTATTGGTACCAGAGGCATAAGGGTATCAGGGTACCAGGGGTGTATCAATGATAACCCCCGAGCTATAGACACCCCAACATGTGTAAGCAAAAAATCGTAAAATGCTATCAATAGTCCCGTTAACTGAGCGGCCATTTAAAAAAAAGGCCCCTCCCAAAGAATTTTGATACAAGGCCCGTACAAGACTAGCTACGCGACTGATTGGTACTTTTTCTTTTCTTTAATAAACAAGTACCTTTTAATTTCAGGTATTATGAACATGTCACAGCATCAAATCAGTATATTATTGTAACTTAGAATTATTATTGCATACAAATAAATGGCTGCAGAAATAGTGCCACTACGTTTGTGTAAATACTTGATGTTCGTCGGTGCCACTCTATGATAGAGCCTATATCTATTATTAATTTCCACGTATTCGGTGGTAGAGCGGAAGGATAAAAGCAAATTTCTCTTGCACTCGAAAATAAAAATAAATTTCATATAGTATTTCGGGTATTTTATTTTTGATTTGCATTTTTTACTGTTTTGTCATTTTATTACTATTTTGAATGTAAGCATCTTTTTCTGTTTATTATTTTCGACGGGGAACAAGGGCCCTGGGGTGCAGCCCATTTAGCCTATACGTAGATCTGGCCTTGCCTACAGCAGAAAAATGTGTTCAGATAAAGAGAAAAATCGAACTCTGACCGAATTCGTTCCTAAAGAACAATTTAATGAAACTTTTGGAATGTTTGTGAGCAAACGCTGTGACTCATTCATTTCATTATTTCTCTAAAACAGTTCGGGGATTTAATTAATTCACTTACTTTTACAACATGGAAACACCTTAAAGAGACGTTATTTTAACAACTTGTGCGAATTGATCATGTCCTTTAGGGATTTGAAAAAAGCCCTAATTTCATCGTTTCCATGCGACATATATCCTTTATAGTATTATAAACGTTTGTTTGAATGTTTGTTATTCATTCAAGGAAAAAGAACTGGATGTATTTAAATTAAACTTTACAATAATATAGCTCATACATCAGAATAACACATAGGTTATAATTTATAAAGATATTGTGTGAAGTTTCTATTATATAACGATAACTGTCATGAAAGAAGGAAACAATTCTGCCCGCGACATCATATATCTATCTGTTTTGTGTGAAGCAAAACAATTCCCTTTTTGTTTTGTCTACGTGAAGTCTCAGTGCATGCTTGCTTTTAATTTATTCTTTTGATCAGTGTAATCACTATTTTTTATTTTATAATGAATATAAATTTCTTACTTGGTGACCATAAGTATGCTTCTGGAGTTTACTGGAGAAATCAATAACTTCATGATCTTTGAGGTAAGGGGACTTTTCGAGAAAGCGCTGGAAAGTAGCTGCGCAGACTGTAAAAAGCAGTCGCTTGCGGAAACTGGGTGAGTGTTACTCTGGCTGTTGAAGTGTTGACTCGCCTAGGATGAGAGGTTGCTTTCGCGGAAAAACTTTAACATTAGGTACGTGTAATTTTAGACACTGCTAATTATGTCTGAGCGCTGCAGAGTATACAATAGCCTTCAGATTTTTATTTTGTGAATTTTGGTGTTGTATCCTCAATTTTAAGAACTGTTTTTCGACAATAAATTCCATCACTCTGAAGGAGCTTTTTTTTATTTGGGATTGATAGCATAAAATCTATGAATCTCAATCTACGGAATATATATTCAACATTACACTTAAATTTTCTCTCTACGGATTTTAATTCATAATGGTCTTCAACCTTCCAAGACTTCTCGTGATAATTACTTGTTATTTTACTTACCCAATCGAAACCAACCATCATATGATTGAAATAGTTTCCGACTGACAATGAGTATAAATAAATAAGATTTCTGAAGTGATGGGGAACACTTTTATCCTTCGGCTTGTTTGTACGTGTTTATGTTCAAGTTGTCCTTTGCGTTTGTGGTCGTCAAATAAATTTAATTTTAAAGTAGCAGCATGTGTCATTATCAGTCCATTCCACAATAAAATAAATTAATTGATTTCGTCGTAAAAAATGTAATAATTCGAATGCAAATCATAACATGTATGTATATATATATATATATATATATATATATATATATATATATATATATATATATATATATATATATATATATATATACAGGGTGTTTCAGCTAAGATGTTACAAACTTCTAGGAGAGGTAGGGGACAACAAGACGACTCGAAGTATATAGGCAATGCTGGGTCGGAAAATGCTTTCCTAAGGCTCCACGCGCCGACAAAATTTAGGGTGCAAAACTTCAACTGGTCTTTAAAAACGGAAATTGTCGAAACGCTTTGGGTTTGGTCAAAATTATTGTTATTATTTATTATTTCATTAAAACAATTCTGAGCAATATTGCTGCTAAAACATCACTAGAGAGCGCCTTAGACTTTGGAACGCTAGGGAAAAAAAATTTTTCAATATTGTTTTAAGTTTTTTGATGGCTTTCATAAGTTGAAACTTTAACTTGAATTTTGATACCAGATTTGGTATCCTCCGGGGAAAATTGATGTAAAAAATCGAACATTGTTCAGGGCACTTAAAGCACAAACGGTGCTAAAAAACGAGCAAAATGTTGGATTTCGGTGCGGTTTGCGCTAAAACATTCCGTTACTGAATAAATTTGTTCAAAATAAATTTTGACTTGGTAGCCATTAATCAAAACCAGAGCGCTTTCAGACATTGCAACTTGGAAACTCATTTGGATAATTTTGTGGTTGAGTGTAAGCCGAATAATTACTAGCAATTTTTCCTCCTAAATGAGATTCGTGTGTTGCAAAACAGTAATTTTATAGCAAAACATTTTAGTAAAAGAGGGTAAAAAACACAAGTACCAAATCACAAGAAGTAAAACACAAGGAAAGACTCAAAATAGGAGGAAAAAAAAAGCTGTTTACTAACTGCTATGCATAATCATAAAAGAAAAAAGTAAAGAAAAGAAGGAAAAACTGCTGTCAAAGGAGGTGTTCGAACTGACGCCCGCCGCATGTGATGCAGGCTTCACATCTTCGCTTCATGGAGCGTCGAGCATTCGATAACATTTCTGGAGTGTTTCGTATTTCCCCGGCTGCTGCTGCACTGAGTGCGTGTTACAAGTTCCTCGGCGCTGTTTGCGGGTGTTTCGAACACCAAGGATTTCATTTGCCCTCAGAAGAAATAATCCAGACATAGGGAATGGTCTGGCATGATCGGGAGCCAATGCACTGGACCTCCACGGCCAATCTATCGTTCACCACATGTTGCATCCAAGTGATTCCGAACAGAAATACTGAAATGTGCGGGGGCTCCATCTTGCTGGAACCACATGGAAGTACGAGTCGCAGCGGTAGCACGTGTGCGCTGTCCAATAACTGTGGCAAAACTTGTTCCAAGAATATCAGGTAGCGTGGACCAGTCAGGCGATCAGGCAGAATGTAGGGTCCTATTAGGATGATCCCCCTAGAATGCCCGCCCATCGTTAACCAGTGAAACGATCCTGTGCAGCCCGAGTACGTGTTACATGTGGGTTCGCTGCTGCCCACGAGTGGCTGTTATGGGTGTTGAAAATACCCTCTCTCGAAAAGACGCCTCATCTGTGAACAACACGGAGGCTGCAAAAAAGTGGGATTTGCAATTCGTTGCTGCAAGTACCACCGTGAAAAGGTCTGACGAGGTGCAAGTCACATTCTTTTTAGTGACTGGACGCGCTGGTAGTGAAATGGATGCAGGGCACTATCATTGAGAATCCTCCAAACGCTACTGTATGAAATCCCGATTTCATTAGCGATACCTCGTGTACTTAAACTGGGAGTGGTCCCCACCATATCTAGTACAATTCCTCATTCAATTCGGTACGTGTCGTCCGATCTCGATTACGTGCTGCCTTCTGGAATGAACCGGTTTCACATAATTGCTGGTGTAGGCGAGCAAACATGGTATGGGCAGGAGTCCGCCTGACGATGCCTTTCGGCGTACAAACTCTGAGCGGCTCGACCATTGCAATCTGTGGCCCCGTACGCCAGAATCATATCTACTTTCTCTGCGTTCGTACTCTGCCATCGTACAGCCAGTCTGTGTGCTGATGGAAATAAAGCTTCCTTCCAGCGGACTCCTTCTTATTGTTCTGTCCCTCTGGCGGCTAATTCACCTCTCGACGGTGAAATTTGCATATTCTGCCTTTAACACTCTCTCGCTAAAATTTTCGCCGAGAGCCCTGCTCGCTTTATTCACTGCCACGACACTTGCAATTCCTGGGCTACGTATCAGGCTTTCGATGGTCTTACTGCTTCAGGAAGGCATTTCCGGACCACCTTTCTTATGTTATTCCGAGTCGTCTAGGTGTACTCTACCTCGTTGGTGGAAGAGTACACCTAGATAACTCGGAATCACATAGGAAAGGTCGGTCGGAAATGCCTTTTTACTTGTCTGAAGCACCTCTGGTTTTAAATTTGACAACAATGTCAAAATTTGTTTTGAACAAATTAGTCAGCAAGGGAATGCTTTTCGCGCAAACCGCACCGAAATCCAACATTTTGCTCGTTTTTAGCACCGTTTGTGCTTTAAGTGCCCTGAACAATGTTCGGTTTTTGCATCAATTTTCCCCGGAGGATACCAAATCTGGTATCAAAATTCAAGTTAAAGTTTCAACTTATGAAAGCCATCAAAAAACTTAAAACAATATTGAAATTTTTTCCCTAGCGTTCCAAAGTCTAAGGCGCCCTCTAGTGATGTTTTAGCAGCAATATTGCTCAGAATTGTTTTAATGAAATAATAAATAATAACAATAATTTTGACCAAAACCCAAAGCGTTTCGACAATTTCCCCGTTTTTAAGACCAGTTGAAGTTTTGCACCCTAAATTTTGTCGGCGCGTGAAGCCTTAGGAAAGCATTTCCGACCCAGCATTGCCTATATACTTCGAGTCGTCTTGTTGTCCCTACCTCTCTAGAAGTTTGTAACATCTTAGCTTTAAACACCCTGTATATATATATATATATAGGCTGTTGGTAAAATAGGGGAGGCATCATCTCTATAATGCCTTATTTTGCTTAAAATCAAATAAAATACAATATGACGGTACTTTGGCGGGCAACCGAATAGAACAATAGGCAACAATTTGGCAAGGAGTCACCAGCTAAGCCTTTTCAGTATGCGTTTCTCCTTCGTCATAGGCGTTGAATAGGCGTTTTCTTTTGGGCGTCTGGACTGTAAACAGTCATCAATCCCATATCGTGAAAGTCTATGATGCTGGGCATGGCAAAAGTGGTGTTTTCAATTCTGCTGAGTGGCATGATGGCGATTGGTCGAAGCGATGGAATCCGGGAGGCGTGGCTATGGTTCTTCATCTGGGTGGAAAGTTTTTGAGTTTTTTGGCTTGGCTGAGAGCTAAGAGGTTGCTCTCTGATTGGATGCTGGGTACAGTGAACATTGACTCCGATTGGCTGCCCGGGATCTGAGTTTTAAATTATGGGGAGGAGCACGTCCAGTGGGGAGAGCAGGAGAAAATATTGACAAAAATAAAGAAAGTGAAATTTTAGTAATTACGGTGTGCAATAAAAATTATTGCACGAGAAAAATAAATTACGAGGGGGATTATAGGAGTCAAGAAAGAATTCTTCTTGGTCTTTGTTTTTGTCATTAGGGGGGTATATTGTGATAAATTTTGCATATTGATATTATTGGTTGCTTCTAAATCGTTAAAGTTAATTGCAAGATTCTGAATATGATATTTGAAGCTGTAATTTTTAAGAGCATTACGTATGTCGTCATTACGCATATATCTTATGGCTTTGACGATCATACGTATTAAAAATTGCAGGGGTATCAAGTATATTAATATTTGTTTTAGCGGCATAACCCCAAACTGGACATGCATAAGCTAAGATGGGACGCATAACGGCTGTATAGAGAAGCACTTTTTGTTTTCTATACTTAAATATGAATTCCGGCCAATTAGGGGGTAAAGTTTAAACATTATTTTCCGGAATTTGTCGCGAACGTAATAAATGTGTTGTTTCCAAGTTAGTGTGTAACAAAAATAATTCCAAGGTATTTGGCTTCCTGAGACCAGAGTTTGTTTGTTGTACATGATAATAGGAGGTGGGGTGACTGTTTTTTCGGTGAAAATAATGGCAGTAGATTTTTCAACATTAATACTTATTTTCCATTTGTCGTAGAAATTTTTGCAAGTAGAAGGTGTTTTTGTTTAAAGCGAATGAAATATATTTCTAGTTTTTTTATACGTGGCGTGAATGGCAGTATCATCAGCGTAAAGGTTAATTTTAGTGAGTGAATAGTCAGAGATATCGTTGATGTAGAGGTTAAATAGCAAGGGACCGAGCAAGGGCGCTTGGGGACACCCTGCAGAAACAGAGTGTTCATTGGAAAGGGTCTCATTCTGATTCTGAAGGAGCGATTGGTGAGGTATGGAGTGAATAAGATGAATCAGTGGATGTGGAATTTTAAAGGTAATTAGCTTAAAAAGTGAGTCCATTAATCCAAACACGGTCGAAGGCTTTCTGGATGTCCAGAAAAACTGCTCCCGTGCTTTTTCTTTCTGGAAACCTTCAGATATATTTTCAGTTAGTCTTAAAAGTGGCTGAAGGGTAGTAGCTTGTTAGTGAAACCAAACTGATTGGGATTGAGGATGTTATTTTCATTGATAAAAGATTTTTCAGTCTATGAAGAATTATAGATTCGGTTAGTTTTACCAATAGTGGAAAGAGAGATATTGGTCTGTAACTGGATGCGAGATAGAGGTTCCTTGCCAGGTTTGTTAATGGGAAAATAATGGCTTCTTTCAGTTATCTGGAAAGTGATTGAATTGAGGATTTTGTTAGTAGGATTGTTAGAATTAGGATTAGTTTTTAGGATTAGGAAAGTTTTTAACATGCGGTGAGTTATAGAGTCTTTACCGGGATTTTAGGTATTGACATGTTTAATGTAGTGGATAATTTCATCCGGGAGAGCAGGTTCGATGAAAGAATTGGGGGGTAGAAAGGAAATTATTTACGGTAGTATTTATTAATTCATCATTTTGATTATAACTATCATCTTCGCGATCGTTTTCAACAAAATTATTTTTTATGTTAGTTGCAAGAAGGTTAGCTTTTTGCTGATCGGTGCTTTGCCGTACCTGTAGCACAGTTAAGAGGTGGGATTTTGGTCTTTTATTTTTGAAAAATTTTTGCATGCATAAAAAGGCTATTGTCTGCGGTGTTAAGAGCTTCGAGTCTTTTTTTTGCCAGATGATATCATTATATTTTTTAAGTTCTTTTTTAAGATCAGATTGAGCTCTGTTATAAAATGTGATTTGAAAATGGGATTGAGGGTTTGATGATAACGTTTTCTGAAGTAATTTTTTATTTTAATCAGCTGGGGGGTAATGTTATGCGGAGTGAAGTTCCTTCGGTCTGTTTCTATTGGTCGGGAGGCGTGGCTATGAGTATCAATGACTTCTTCGGTGAACTCTGTGATTTTTTTTGTTCTAGGTCGTTAGTGTTGTTAATATTATTAGGATGGAAATCAAGAGAAAGATTTTTATTTAGATTTATTTTGAAAGCTTTCAGTCTGTGGAGACCGCTCTGGGATTTGGGGGTACTTCTGCACTGGGGGTACTTCTATTAGTGCGATGTCAATGGTGTTAGCGGAATTGTGACCAAATCTAGTAGGAGTTGAAGGCGATATTTAAGTTGAGCATATTAGCGAAAAATTAAAGAGGTGTCTTCCTCTGGTAGTATTATTTTTACAATTCAAGCGTTATAGTGGCGTTGAAATCTCGAAGAGAATACAATTACTAGCTGTTTGAATAAAGTGCTCAATGTCTATAGTAAATAAATTTTCATCGGAAGAGGGAGAATATAAACACATGTAATAGAAATGGGATCATGCTTGGGGGGGGGAGTTAGTATTATATTAGTTGCTTCAGAGCTCGAAGAGGAGGGGGTGGGGAGACAGTAGTGTTTGAGAGAGTTTTTAACTAGGATCAGAGTTCCACCTGCGGTCCATCGGAGATTCTGTCGTTTCTGTGACAGGTGTAGTTCACTTTATTAAAGTTGTGTGAAGGTCTCAGGTGAGTTTCTTGTATGAGAAAAATATCCGGGGAGTGCTTCTCTATAAAAAATACGTAGTTCAGCAATTTTCTTAGAAACAAGCCGTTTGCGTTCCATGAACACAAACTGAGACCAATCGGGGAGGAACTATACATTGTAATATTGTTACATGTTGCCTCTATTTGGGCGTACATCTGATTGGAATTTAATTGTTTGGTTTGTATTTAAGTTATTGCCGTTACAAATAATTTGGGACAGCTGCATAAGACAATGCATTGTCATTTGCAGCGTTGTTTGATATTAAAATTATTGTTATTATTCATGTTATTAAAGTTAAAAAATTGTTATTTCTGCGATTAAAATTGGGAAGTGATTATTATATCTGTTATTGGGGGGATTTGGTTTGTTGGTCTCGGTGTATACCCGAAGACACAGGTCCGCGTGTTGCCATCTGAGGGTGTTTTTTGAACTAACAGTTCCAGTTGTCGCTAATGCGTAGGAGATATTTGGTCTAACTAAGCTATTGTAAATGTTGGTGTAAGAATTTCTGTTGTTTTTCGCGGCTCTTTTGGGGTTTGGGGAATGAGGAGCATCCCTCTGTAGTTGCCATATGACCGTAGATGTTGCAGTTTATGCAGTATGGCGTTTCAAGTTTTTGTTTAATGGGGCAATCTCCCAGGTGAGGTGGTTTTTCACCACATTTTAGGCATCTTGGGTTTAGGTGGCAGTTTTCAGAGCTATGGTTGAAATTGTTGCAGGTGTAACATTGAGTTACACCCTTACCATCATAACCCTCAACTCTGATGCTCAGGTAATTTAGGGTTTTAATATCGAGATATTTTAAGATTGTCAAGATTACGGGGAAGGGTGATTAAAAAGATTGGGAGGGGGCGTTTATTTTTTCTTCCAATTAATTGATTAACTCTATCTGGGGTGTATCCCTAGTAATTCAAATCCTGTTTAATTTCTTCAGGGTTTGTGTTCTGGGAGGCCTTTGATAGCTACTTTAATGGGGCGTTCGGCTTTGATTTTATAGTATAAAATTGAAATTTAAGTAATTTAAGGTGTTGTACAGCCATACGTCTTTCTTCGGCGCTGTCTGTATACAGTTTTAGAAATTCACCCGTTAGGCGGGATCTTATTTTGGGGAATGCTTTGAAATTATTTTTGAAAATTATCCATTTATGCATTTTTAAAATCAAAGTTCCGAATGTAGTCGGATTACCTTAAACAAAAAGCGCGCATCATTAAACGAAGAATAGTTTTTGTTCTTAATAGATTATTAATGTAAGAGGTTTTTTAATAGTAAGATATTTCTTTATATTTTTACCCAGATCACTCGAGTCTCAAATACATATACACTATATTTACTATGTGAAGCAGAATTAAAACAGAGTCACAATATACGTAATTTTCATTATGCGAGTAAATCATTAAAATATTAAGAAGAGTTGGAAACCTTCCCCTCTATATATGCTGACAATGCTAAATTGGCTATTTTCGATGTACATTTCCTCAAAATCTGTTATTATCAAAATCTGCTACCTTTCTTATTATACTCAAAGAGTTTTTAGCTAAAATTGAATTTTTTAATAGTTTATTAAATATTTTATCAAATATGGCGAAATTTGACCCACTTTTCTACATAAAAATTTGTAAAAAGCATTTTGAGTTTTTTACAAAAAGCTCATTTCAGTATATATTAGCCATCATTAGAAATTTATCATAAAAAATTTACATACCTGTGAACAGTAGTTTCTCAGAAAGGTATATCGAACATCAAAAATTTAGATTTTGAGATAAATTCATTTTAATGTATACAGTGAGACAAAAAAAAAAATAAAGGGACTCAATTATTTACAATAAAAGATACATGTTTTGGTTTATATCAGACGTTAAATTTTTAGCAAAAACGAAGTACTTTGTTTACATTTTTCTCCATTCAAATGGGCATGGCCAAGTTTCAACAATTATTTAAAAAATAGGTTTTAAGGGCTTCTAATTACCCAAGAGGTTAAAGTAAAGTTTTGTAGGAAGGTTAAAAATCTATACAATTTGGAAATGTAAAAATCTCAAATTGTCAAAAAAAATATGATTTAGCTTTCCAACACCCCTTAAAAGAAAACAATGGTGTTGATATTTTCTTTTCTGTCTGAAAATTTTTAGAAACTTGAATGCTACTTTTAATGTTCGATGGACGCAGCTTCTATAAATGCTTCAATAAACCCTGTAAAATATTCTAAAATTCATATTTGAGGTTTTCTTTACAAATAATTATTCGTAGATCCCTTAAAATGAAATGCTACCATAAGGTAAAGAGAAATTTAGTAAACTGTATGTATACATACATAACTAAAATGTCCATAAATATTTTTTTCTAAGTAACTTTAATAATCTTTAAAATTATTAGCCATATATAAGAGCGTAAGCATTTACGATCCTTCAGATGACTGCAGACTTCCTTGCGCTATTACAACCTTGTTAAGATCCAACGGCTTGAAAGAGCCTGTCCTTTATTTAGAAATAAATAACCTCGGAGAAACTGAGTCACGAGTTCGAAAATTAGAAAGCCATAAACTTCGTACTTTAATGAGTTCCCTATCGTTAAAAGATTCTTAATAGCGAAGAGAATGGATGTAAACTTTCGTGATGCGTGTGGTAAGAATTCTGCAACAATACATGACGGCGACAGCTGTTGCCAGGTTATTGGAACGAATATGTAGAAGACAAATACTAAGGAGTGATGAAATACGCAGGACTGTTAAAGTGCATTGCGAACTTTTAAGAAGACTTTTTAATATTTAAAGAGTAGGAAAAATGTATTTGTAAAACATTGTATTAGGTATAGACAATTAGCTTCATATCCTGGAAGCTGAAACGATGATATTTAATATTTTGTTACAAATTTAGTTTTATTTAGTTAGAAATGAAATTTAAATGTAAATGAATTTTGCTTGGTTTTGTGAGGAGTTCGATTAATTTGGTAAAGACACAAATCTTTACAAAAACAAATTAAATCGACTTCAGTCATTATTTCTTCCAAAAAATATAATAAAATAAATACTAATAAATAAGTAAAGGAAGGATTCAAAATCTCTCAGCCTTAAACTCACAACCCTGAGTGGAAAAGACGGTGAGATAATTACATATTACAAAAAAAAAAAAATAGAGCTGCAGATTTGACACATTTAGTGAACTATGGAAGCTTCTTGAAATTTTGACACTTTAAATTCTTTGAACCATTTGTATGCTTAGACAATTTCAATTTTAAGCATGATACTGTCAAGGAAAACCAGAAAGTTTTCTTAATTCATAGATTGAATGGGTCAGTATTATAACAAGCAATTACTGATATTAATAACTCTTTTAAGAATACAAATGCTCTTAAATATAAAAATGCAAAAAATGTCAAATGTCATTTTTTCCTCTGAAACAATGTGTTCTTATTTGTTAATTTCCAAACATATATTCATAGTTTTCTACAATACCATCTTGGATTTATATCTAGAGTAAAAATACATTTTATTTAATGCGTATATTATGAACAAATTCAGTAAAATTGCTAATTTTAATCAGTTATAAATAAAATATTTGTATTCATTAAAATGGGAATAGAAAAAGTTAGTGGACATGAACACTGAAATTTAATATGCAAAAATTAATCTTTGCTAGAAGACGAAGAAAAATACAATTATTTTTACGGTGCATCATTTTTTACTCAAAGAGCACTTAATATAAAACAAAATAAACATGGTTTTATTCGGGATTTTTCAATTATGTATCTTTTATTAAGAGTCAGTTTAATAAAAGCCAATTTTTTATATGAAAAGATATTAAATTTATTGTTTTAATAAACGAGTACTACGTGAGTACACTAATAGTAGGATAAGGAAAAGACCATTTAAATCAATTTCTGTAATAATTATTTTTTTAAGAATAAAAAAATGAAGAAAAATATTTTATTCACATTTATTTCTCGTTCGCTTTGTAAAAAGCTTCTTTCTTATTAAGAATTTATTATTTCGAAAATATCTAAAAATACCAAAAATAAGTCTGGTTTATTTTTATCATTTATCTGAATAATAAAATAATTTATTTGATTCAGTTTTTATGTCAACAAATATAATAGACACACGGATGAAAAATCTTTAAAATTTGCAGAGTTCCAGGTGGAAATGTTACAGAATATTAATATCGTGATGTTGATTAGCAGGTAAACGTGTTCCAAATCATATCTTTTTCAGAACAATTTACTTGGTAAAGTAGACCTCTCTATCAAAAGATTATAAATTTCTAATTCTAATTAATTTTTTTTTTTTTGTTTTTTAAAAGCAAGATGAATGATAAATTTAGTATGTGAAACCAAATAAAATTTTTAAATATATAGGTTGAAGTTAAAATTAAGAATTTTTAAAATTTCACAGTTTAATATAAACACACCTAGTAAGTGCATGAATTAGATATTTTATTTTAATATGTGTTTAGATTACATAAATTCTTTCAAATAAGAGAATATAAAAATTATTTCTGTATTCTAAAACTGCAAATGATAAGTTTTTTTGACGTTGGTCATAGCATGTTTAGCACTATTATTATCTTATAAAAATGGTTGGCAGTTGTGGTTGGTAGGATGTTCTGGTGCGTCATTGTTACAGAGATGTTAATTATAACATTGAGATGCTGTTGGGGAACTTCTTACAGTTGAGTTTACCTGAAAGGGATAGAAATGCCATAAGATTTTTCTGGTACAAGTCACAAGACAAGACTTTTATTAACAAAATAACTACTTACAGATTTACCCGTCTACTATTTGCACTAGCATGTAGCCCTTTTTCATTGTGTGCTGCAACAAGAGAATTGAGCTTCAACACATGAAGGATTTTTCAACTGCTGCTCCCATGCTGGACAAAAAAAAAAAAACTTCATATGGATGACTGTTGTTAGTGTTGATAATGAGCCTCAGATTATCACACTACATAGAGAAAACACAGACTTAATTCTATTGTTTAAAATTCCAATGCATAAGTGTATTAATATTTCCTTAATGCTTCAAAACCTTTTGCGAACTCAAGGTGCAGCATTCAAAACAATTGTTAAAATATTGGGAATAGAGTAGAATACAAAACTTGACCCTTTTGGAAATTTTTTCAGTACCTCTCACTGCTCTGTTGGTACGTTTTAATTTTTAGATCTTATGACGCCGTCAAGTCATTGAAAACACTTCACAATTACTGCAAGATTGGTAGAGCGAAATGTGACAAGTAAGCACATTTACTTGAGGAAAGACTTTCACATTGTAAACAATTTTATACAACTGGAATAGACTTTGCGGTGGTATATGTCAGGGGCACCCATTCTCTGAGGGAGTTCTATATAGCGCTTTTCACAATCTCAACTATTCGAGCACTTCATATTGAGCTAGCATCCGATTTGATCCTGATTGCCTTTCGTAGATTCGTAGGACGACGTGATCTTCCCCACACCATCCACACGAACCATTCCACAACCTTCCAAACCACAAACAAAGAGTTAATTACTCTATGGAATACTCTGACATCTAAAAATGCTCAACCATTTTGTGCTAAACTGCAATTTTTGCCTGTGATTTTCTTCTAAATGTGATACTTTGTATTACATTACAGAATTAATTTCATGCAATAAAGAAAGGACTACTTTCATTTCTTTTTTCAAAACAAGAGTTGCCTTTAGGCTCATAACTTTAATAAAATCATTTAGGCTGGGATTGATCTGGATCATTATAGTTTTTATCAAAACTCTATTGCATGATGTTCAATAACGAAGTCTTACTTCAGCTTACATGCATGATATATTATCATTAGTGTTTCATGGGCGTCACATCACCTCTAACAAGGATACCATATTTTGGTGAAGCACATAGCCATTATTTCCTGTGTCGTAATATTTGCCATTAACAGGTAGTCAATTAATGCAATATTAACTGTTCCAAAATATGTTTAGGATATTCTTATATTATCATTCTTTTATTTGTAACGGCAAGGTGATTAAAAAGTGTAAAAGTACAAGAGTACAAAAAGTGAATAGCAAAGAAGTACAATTATAGAAGTGACAGAAATTACTGCTTTAAAAGTTAGTCACTTAGAGCATCGTTTCAGAGCCATCAAAAAGCGATACACATCAACGGCGATGGTTCCTATTTAAATATACCGAAATACCTAAATAAAAGACAGTTTGAGTTCGAAAAAATTCCAAAACCTCAGCTGGGGAACAGTTACCTGACGTAAACTGTTAAGAATTGCTAGGAGGTCCGCAGTACGTGTATAACCCTTCAATTTCTATTTTCTTAACATTTTATTTACACGATAAATCGAAAAAAACATTTCTGGTTTGCTAAGATATTGTTCCTTTGTCAATAATTTTACTAGATCTTTCTTGTCAATATATATTGAATACATGCAAGAGAGAAAAATAAGGTGCCGGATGGGACTTAAACAAAAATAAGGATGGAAATTTTAAGAATGTATACCTAGCATGAAAGTACCCGAACAATTAGAGCAAGGATATATGTAAGTATTTTTATGACAATCAAAGGAGAATTTTCCGCATACAGTTTCAATGCTGTAAATTTATGAACTTCAGATGCTTCATATTATGGTCCGAAGCTCCAAGACGGATCTGTGTAAATGGGACGAAAATTGACGGATGCCACGTATATGCGTTTGAAATGAAACACATTAACAGGATCACAGGAACACTTTGTGAAGGTTTGTATGTATAAATATTTCAATGTATACTAGTATTTTTTTAAGTTCTAAATTTTTATAAGGATGCTTATGTACTATTCCAAGTCACTTTTAGAAGTAAGAGAAACTTTTTTTATACTTCACAAAATTTTACGTCATTTAATTAATATTAATAAAAATTTCACGTATTAACTGGAAGCATAAGACTAAATAATCCATTAAATACTTGTTAAAGTTTAATTTCTGCAATGATAAATTACCATTTCATAGCCAAAGATTGATTAAGTAAATTTTCTGTATGATTTATTATAATAAACTATACACACAGTTAAATATTTATGAAATGATTGATTGAGTTAAGTATAAGTTAAGAACTCCACAGAATTTCCAAAATTGAGAGAAATAAAAGTTTTATATATTAATGAAACGCATATACCTAAAATTATTGATTACCTTTAATTAGTGAAAATATTTGCAGATTTTCAAAACTGAATCATTCGAAAGATAAATCATAGTAAGTAAATATCATAAAACACATATCTTTCAAATATTTTGAAACCAAATTTTCATTCTTTTTTTAAATGAATATCATTGTTGATCCTTAAAGATTTCTGTTAAAACCAAAACTAAAAAAAAAAACTTACAAAATTTGGCATAAAATATTCTCAATTCAAGTTGATACACGCTTTCATTAGAATACTAAAATTTAGATTTTTAAATATTATTTTCAGCTTTGTTTAAATAAAATAATTCAAGAAAAAAGAGGTGAAAAAATAAGTGATTGTATTTATTCGGATATATTGCTAGAAATATAATAATGAATTCAATATTAATAAATAAACTACTGAAAAATTGTTTTTACAATCACGACCAATTTTTTGAAAAAGGCACAATTAAAATGCACTTATGAAGCATGTATTTTAACGACTTCAAGATAATCTTAAGAGTTATCGTAATCGTAAAAAAGGAAAAATACGCTAACTTGTCAATTCTCCCGAAACATAAATTTTTTCTTCTCTGTAATTTATGATATTCTTCCCAAGCGAAAGTTAAAATTTTTATGTTTTAAAAATAAACGAGTTTTGAAATTATAATTAAACCGAAAATTTAATGCCCTTTTAAGAGTGTTTCCGTTAATTAAAACTTCTGCAATTTTTCGTTCGAAGTAAAAAGAAAAACTGCGAACGATGTACTGGCCTTCCTGAAGAACTAAATTGCAATAAAAAAATATCGATTCCTACGGGAAAACTCCGTTATGCTTAGATAAATCTTTTATTAAGAATCAGCATAATCTACTTTCTAATGCAAATTTCGCTACTAACATATCATAATGCTTATCGAACACAACGCCATTAAATACACTTCTGCAGAAAATAATTTTTGCGCTTTTTTTGATGAAAAAATATTTAAAGAGATTCTTAATGAGACTGAATTTGTATTTGATGGAAATTAATGAAGTTTATGTTGCTTAGTTCTATGATGCAATTAATTTTCTTTATTTAAATAAAAAAGATTTGTGCAACATTTTCAATTATTAATACACTGTTTAGTTGATAAAATCTTTAAAATCACCCCTACGCATTATACAACTCTTTGCCAGCTTATTTTAAAACTAATTTATCAACATCTTATGATTTTACACAATTCATAATATTTCTTAAAAAGAGTGTCTGAAAACTGTGTTTATACTTTAACAAATAATTATTTTAAAATATCTTTTAAAACGAAATTATGAAATGGAATTTAATAAAGGAAAAGAAATGGATCTTTTAAAAAAAGTAAATTATATATATATATATATATATATATATATATATATATATATATATATATATATATATATATATATATATATAAAATATATATATATGATGACAAGTGGTGCATCTGATGACAAGTGGTCATACTCTGGTATTGGATCAAGAATCGATTGGATTGACATGGATGGATGTTATGAACAAAATATGTGTATTTGATATATTAAAAATGAAATGTCGTGCAATAAGAAATGGATCACATTCTTGATGGGATACTGTTTGGTGAGTCTTTAATGATTTACTCTATTCATTTGTGAATATACTGTATTTTTAATGATTTACTCTATTCATTTGTGAAAATACTGTGTTTTTAATGTGAACATTCGGTTTTTAGAAATTTTTAGTTTGAACTTTCAGATTTTTTAACTTGAACTTTCAGATTTTTAACTTGAACTTTCGGATTTTTTAACTTGAACTTTCGGATTATTTAACTTTAACTTTCGGATTATATAACTTTAACTTTCGGATTATTTAACTTGAACTTTCGGATTATTTAACTTGAACTTTCGGATTTTTAACTTGAACTTTCGGATTTTTAACTTGAACTTTCGGATTTTTAACTTGAACTTTCGGATTTTTAACTTGAACTTTCGGATTTTTTAACTTGAACTTTCGGATTTTTAACTTGAATTTTTTGATTTTAGATAATTTTTGATTTGAACTTTCGGATCTCAAATATTTTTTGATTTGAGCTTTCGGATCAGGAATTTATTTTTTCTACCTTTACAACTATTTTAAAGATGTGTGCATCATCTTGGAAGTTTGAGGGTTCACTTTTATTATGTACTAAATTGTTTATAAATTTTAATATTGCAATATCTTTCGGAATGTGATGGCGAATAGTTTTATTTTTCAAGTATAATGATTTAATTTTAACTTTTTAATTTTTTCCCCTGAAATTTGAAAATTTTCCAATTAAATTACCAAGTTGCAATAGGGGGAAGGTTGGCGCCATCAAACTAGTTTAACCCCACTTATCGGTCTAAGTCCGAGATTGCACTTGGATATTTTATAAATTTTTATTTTATTTTATTATTTTTAATTTTGTTTGAAAATGATGGAACATTATCTTTTATATTCGCCATTGATATTCTGAAGTGTTTTGGTATTTTGGGATTCATATATTTCAATTTTTAAATTGATAATTGTGATTGTTTTTATATATTTAAATATATATAAATATATATATATATATATATATATATATATATATATATATATATATATATATATATATATATATATATATATATATATATATATATATATAATACATATTATGTACATACACACACACACATATATATATATATATGACAGGCCCCAGGCCTGCTGGTAAAATGAGGAGGGCATCATCTTTACAATATTCCTTTATTACGCTTTCATCATATATAATCTAACATGGCGGACCTTTTGCCGCGCAACCGGGTGTTATAAAAAACAACATCGCAGCGAGGAGACACCAGCCAAGCCCTTTCTAGTATGCGTTCGCCTTCGTCAGCGCTCGTTGCACCTCTTAACAGGCTTATTTACTCATAAATCCTTACGCTATGGTAAAAGAGTTCGCTCTATTTTCATTTATTACTTCCTTAATTTTGAACCTAAACTTTTCAAACCTGACATATATATATATATATATATATATATATATATATATACATGTAATACAGAATTGTATGTAATATGCAAATTTAAAGTACCTCACAGTACAATTATGAGTCATGGGTAAATAATAGAATTGTTTTCGGCTTAAAAACTAGAAAATAATAAATATATTTAAAAAATTAGAATGTTTTCATCAGTAACTGTACTTGTATGGATGAACATAAATTTAAAATTGATTTCATTTTAAGAAATTACCTGTATTTATACTTACATATGTTTGTTACAAATATAGGAAAATTGTAATTTAAACGTGATAACAACTCTTTGATTTGTGTAATACTCGAAATTTTTCCTACAGTCCTGGTAACTAATTTACTAAATAGTAAGAATACCTTTAAAAAATATTGTAAACTGCCACACTCAAATGCAGTTTAGAATACTTTATAAATTATTACTCAGAACAAATAGATTAGGGTATCTGACTATGTTTGGAATGCGTTTTTGAATAAATCTTACAAATGAGTAATATTTTGATACTTACTTCCTGAATTAGAATATACATATAAAATTGTCCTAAGAATGTTAATGCAAGAAAATAAAATTACTTAAATGCAATTTTTTGGCAAAAAACAAATAGAGAATGAATTAGTTTCAAAACGTTTTACTTTTGTGAAAAATGCTTTTATAACAATAATATGCTTCCTGTATATATGTAACACTCCAATACAGAGCCTGAACCAGGATTTTTTAAATATACTTTTTGGGAATGGATTTATTCATGTTTTAATACACACGAAGAAGAAAAAAAACATCGGTTGTTAATTCAATTGATCGTAACTGTGAAAATAATGTCAGGTTTTCAAAATCCGAGTTTTTCAAATCCAATTAGAGAAGTATAAACAATATAAAGGCAAATTATTGTTGTTATAGAAGTGCGACAAATCTGTACGGAACTTTATCACTAACCTTCTGAGACGTCCTTTTTTAGGGAAAAATTTAATTCTTCTACCTATTTCCAATCAGCTCCAAAAAGAGGACAGAGATTCCTTGTTAGGCAGATTAGATAAAGTATTTTAAGTCAAACGGAATAGTAAAGTGAGAAGCAGTAGGAGAGAGATATTGAAGCAGGAAGATATAATAGTGAAGTTAGAGATTTATTATTGAAGATTTCCAGGTGGATAAATTAATCTCAGGAAGAGTTGAGATTCAGTGTGGTAAATATTAATTTATAATTAAAGTCTCATTAAAGCTTTATATTAGGAGGGAGATTAAAGCTAAATGTCCAATAGGAATATTATTGAATATAATTCTGGGATCTTTTATTGCGGTAATCTCTGCGTGATCTATATTCTAATTGTTAATTAATTGGGTCATTAAATATTTAAGTTGCCATAAAGGAAAGTCCCTTTAAACCTCATATATCTATTTTAAATTATTTGTTATTAAAAGTCTTTGATTCTATTTGGGAAAGATAACCAAATATAAAGAAAGTTATTCATTAAAATGGCTACTGGTTCTTCTTTGACTCAAAATCATTCTCGTGCTCAAAGTGAGATCCAAGGGGATCTTCACAGAAGTATTTTCGATAAAAAGGGAACATTTTCAAAATATGTCATTATTTATTCATGTTTTGGCAAAAAACTTCAATTAAATAATTTTTCACTGCAGTAATATTAGTGAAAAATGTTATATGTATATTCTGATTCAAATATTTAGCAATTTTATATGAATATTCTAAATATATTATTAGAAGTTGATTTATTCATATTTTAATACATCAGAGAAGAGATATTTTAACAAAAAAAACCCCGGTTATTACTTCAATTGATCGTAACTCTGAAAAATAATGTGAATTTTTCAAAAACACTGATTCAGGCTGTGTTGAGAAGTCTTATAAAAAAATTAAAATATTATTATTATAGAAGTATTTTCTGTAAAAGGAGAATGTTTTGAAAATTTGTAATTGTGTCTTAATTTTTTTACCAAAAATTTGCATTTAAGTAATTTTTTATTATAGCAGTATTTCTAAGACAATTTTAAATGTTTGTTCCACACAATTCAAGTGACACTAAATATCAAAAAATTTATTCATCTATACGCACTTGAAATTTATGTTTATAAACACAGTCGGATATCTTAAATACCCCGTTTAGAATTCCTTATAAATTATTACTCAGACCGAAACAGATTAAATTATTATTGCATTTCTAGGAAAACAAAAACAATCCCAAGCGAAAGACGAGCGTAGAGTTAGCAAAATGCATTAATTCACAACGAATTCAATCACTTTCGCCATCTCGTACACTATAAGGGCGTCGCTGCAAACATGTTCCATCTTCGGAGCGTAAATTAAATCCAAGCAAGCATTCTCCTGTAACATCATCACTGCCAAGTAATTACACTATTAGCGCCCAAATCCTGCCAGCATCCCTCGATATCGAAAGGTCAGTTCCGCGTCTATGAAAACAAGTAATTAATCACTCGTTAATTAATAATTAATGGTCGGTTAACACCAATGCACAAGTTGCGAGGAAGTTTCGGCCTTTCTGCAAGAGATTAAAAGACATCGTAAAGTATCTGATGATTCATCATTGACCGTTGAGAATAGTAGAGCTCGCCTGTCAGATAATTCTAAACGTTGAGTCAAGCTTTTGAAGGATGGGCTGCATTCATTGCTTGACTAGCTATGTCGGGACCTAACGGATTAATTAAGTGTTGAAAAGAAAATCTTAGAATTAAGCGAACTCAATGCTGATGATAAATTTTAGAACGTAATATTTTATTTTATTTCTATTTATTTCCTTACTTTAAGAATAATCTACTGTCATTAATATATTAAGAAGTGATGAAATGTACTAAAAGGAAGTTTAATCCTTTAAAAAATGGCATGCAAAGTATTATAGTTCTAATGTAGATTTAGGGATTAATTCTTGCTTATTTTTTGTATCAGAACTTGTTTTGGTTTTTAAAATGTTTTATCAATGTAGATTTCATATGGCTATAGGAAATGACAATTTCGTATTATTCCTTTCATTTTGTGATTTTTTAAAAAATAAGTAGATGTGTGTGTGTGTTAATATTTAAAAATGGAAGTAATTTAGAAAGAAATCTTCTATGTTGAACCTGGATAAATTTCGATTGCATAAAAATTAGTTATTATTTCTTCTTAAATTACAAAATTATTCTATATCATAAAGTAAAGAGAATCTTATAAGAAATTATAGGGTTTATGAAATATAGTAATTTTCCATAATGAAACTGACGAAATTACTATTTTAAACTATAAATAATGTTTTTAGAACATGTAAAAAATGATTTTAAATTGATCAGTGGAAAAAAACGTATGAAAATTGAAAGAATATTTCAGGTTTGCTTTAAGAATAATTTTTCAGTGAATTTTTAAGAAATTAATCATAAGATTTATGCACAACTCCTACCTAATACTTCGACTTCGATATAATTATTCAATTTTAACATAAATTTAAAATCAAAGACATAAGCACAGCACATTAAATTTGTTTAAGAGCAGAAAATATACAATAATGTATATATATATATATATATATAGTCTTATTCTCTAAAAACAAGAGATAACATCCAACAATAACATTCGAAAACACAAAGACAGTAGGAAAATCACACAATGAAGGAAACATGAGCAACCGAGATTAAAAATTATAAAATGGATGCTGCAGTATTATAAACATTGCTGACTTAGGACAGCTAATATATAAAATAATTTACATTAAAGTGGGGTTGAACATGTTTTTGGGCCAGCCAACCTTCCCTCTTTATGAAAATAATACTGAGCAAAAACCTATTGAAAGTAATGGATAGGAATATCTAAATCCATTACAAGATACAGGTAACTTACCTAAAAATTGCACTTAAAAATGCAGAGCCCGCGCTAAATCTGATTGCAATAGAAAAGTTATTGCCAGATTCTGGACCCTAACGCAGATTTAAATCATGTGAATGGCTGAAATGTAGCAATTAACAAAAGTGTAAAAATAATAGAAATAAAAAAAATAATAAGAGAGTTACAAATTACCATAACTACAGTAACCCTAGAATATATATGAATAAAATAGTAATAAGTAACTTTATCTACTATTAGAATATGGAGGTAACTATAACTATGAAACATGTATAAGTTTATAGTAATACCCTATAATCAATCTCAGAATTTTTAATCCTTACTATTTTGAATAGCTTTATTCATATAACTATTAATAAAATTAATTGGGTATTTCTGATTTAAGCAATATTTAGTAAAATGGTTATAGGTATTTATTATTTCTGATTTTTTGACACCAAAAATTTATTGCGTTGTATATAATTAATAACTATATTTCTGAATATAAAAACATGTACAATACTCTCCCCCAATGAAGAAATTTTATAATATTAAAATTAAAATCTTCCTGTTTATCAAAAATATTAGAAACTATTACATTATCTTTTATTTTGACATGTAGGTCAAGAAAATTTGCTTCATTGTTGTTACTATTTGTCTCTATTAAATTAAGATATTGTGGATAAAAATTAATGTTAGGTATAAAATTGACTTGTTTGCCAAAAATTATTATGTTATCTATATAACGATAAATATAATGTTTAGAATTATTAATGTAACTACTTTCAAAATAATGTAAGTATAAATTGGCAAGTCACTTACTCGCAGGACCACCTTGTGGAAAACCTTTAATATGCAGATAATAGTTACCCATATATAATATATATATATATATATATATATATATATATATATATATATATATATATATATATATATACTTCTCTTTAAGTACAAATCTAAGTAGTGAGCCAAATCTGTCATTATTAACATTATTAAATAAATTATCTTTATATAAATTTACTAGTATGTTAATCAAATCATCAATATTAATAGAGTTAAAAAGGTCTTCAAAATCTAAACTATAGACTGAATAAATCATTTTATCTTTCATTTGTTCAATGAATGAGTTACTATTTTTAAAAATGGCTATATATTGACTAATCTAAAATAATAATAACTAAAATAAAGAACAAAAATTATGATTTAATTTTAAAAAATGTTCTAATACGAATTTATCGTTAAAAGTTTCGAATTCCTTGCAAATATTGCCTCACGATATTAAAAAACAATGTTTGTAACTAACAAAATAATTATGTAATTTGTAAGCAAAATGAACACCGAGAAATTTTTTGAATTACATTGTATGAGAGATAATTTTTTATTACACATCGTCAGCTTAGTTATCAGAATGCGTAACTCCACAAAGGAACTAGATGTGAAGTAGAAGACTGCTACGCGCCAAGCGCTGTTATCCCCATAGCTACAACCTAAACACACGATAAATATATCAAAGTAACCATATTGTAAGGTTATCGCCCATCTTGGCGAACATAAACATCATTTTGGCGTGTAACACTCCCATGTCAAATTAGCACCCCAAATGAAGTTACGCATTATGATTTTTGGGCTGATGATATATTTTTTTATATGTTACTTTTTTAAAATGAATGTACATTAACTAAGCACTAGAGTAATTACAATGCTAAAAAAAATTAGAAAGCTAATGTATTTAAGGAAATTGCGCATATAATTTTTCTGATAACTGACATAAAACAAAACATTCTTAGTCTTAAGTGCAGTAGAAAATGTAAGCAAACAAAAAGTAAACTTCATATGCAAATAAACGTTCATGTTTTCAAAAACCAAAAAGAGTGGAGAAATCACGATTTCGTAGAACTTATTATTTTTCGTTGTCTCAGTCACGAAATTCAATATTTCGGTTGTGTTTTTTTGAGAAAAGGAGACTGGAAAATATCACAACAACGTGATCTACAGGAATTCGTTGGTGTATTATTGGGAGATTGAAATTTGTGAGCGAAAACAAAGAACTGTAGAGGATGCTGTTGAAGTGAAAATAAGAGTCACTTTGGAATCGAGTCTAAGAAGCATGAGCATGGCATGTTCGATGTCGGCCAGGATAAGGTCATCCAAGGGTTACCACTACAAATAACCGATATATCCTTTACTAGCTCGTCGAGACAGAACAGCCGATACGACGCTGATTCAAAGACAGTTTCTTTTGGCAAAAGTCGAAAGAACGCTTATCAAACAATCAGAAATGGTTTCAAGTGGGTGCTCTATTTATATATAGGTAAATGATATATATTCATTGACAGCAAGGCACCAAGTGCCTCGAAAAAAGGGGCTGCTGAGCAAAGAGATTGGATGCAGATTGATTGGAGTTGAGGGCTATTCACAGACGAGTCCCGATTTAGTTTAGAGCAGCGTTTCTCAAACTGTGGGGCACTCCCCCTTAGGAGGCATAATGATCCTAGTAGGGGGGTGCAAGTATATCAAAAACAAACATTATTTTTAAAAATATTAATTAACTGAAAGCAAGCAAAAAATGAATAAGAAAATTCTGACATAATAAAAAAATAAAAAATACACATTTATGCTGATATAATACACTAATAAAAGTATCAGTACTGCACCATGTACTTCATAATTAATTTAACTATACTAAGTCAAGAACAAATTTTATAATTACCATTGACTCTATGGGCACGTCATATAATTATATACAAATTTAATACTTGATAATTTGTACTGTTTATAATTCGTCATATTGTAGATTTACATCAAAGCATATTATTATAGAATTCAATACATTATTATTATATGTAAGGGGGCGCCATGAAAATTACGATTGAAAATTGGGTCGCAAGTATAGAAGGTTTGAGAAGCACTAGCTTATAGTGGGACGCCAGATGTGTTTTGGTATGGCGAGAAAGGGGTACTTTTGAAATAACCTGTTATAAAGTGACCGATCGTATAATGGAATTTTTGGACAGTTGTGCAATAAGTGACATTTTTTATAGGTTAAACACTTTAGAAAATACATCTTACACTCTAAGCTATTGAGCAGAGACACAAGTAACAAAGTTAAATTTTGACTCTTTGCTTTAATTTAAAATGTATTCACATAATTAAAAATGATTCAACGCTGAGTCAGGCTTTAATTATAAAGGAAGAATTTAAATTGAAAAAAATATTGTCAATTAATTAATAACACCTTTAATGACATGGAGAGGAGAGTAATTGCTGACACCACCTGTACTAACTAGAGAGCAACTAACGTCTATATTCGCCAAACAACCCTAAATTCATGCCAGCGAATAGCTGCTTCGCAATTCATTCACACATTAGATCCACCACATTTGGCACATTGTGCCTAAAGTGTAAATCCTTCTCCAAAGAGAAACGATCCTTTTTTGTTACGTTGTAACATAACCAAATATTCGCTTAGGAAAGAACAAATTACAGACTAAGGGGTTTAATAATATGAACTGGTATCAGCATAGGCGGACGTACGCAGACCTGCATTTCATACGAAATGGCAATTTGAAGACTCAGAGCAAACGTTATCCTCAGACCCCATGTCAGATCTTACGGTGCAGTCATTGGTGATTATTTTCTTTTCATGCAGGATAATGTCAGAAATCATGCAGACCGTTTTGTGGAGAAATTTTTTTAGGTTAAAAGGATACAACGTAGGAAGTGCCCAACATGTGATCCTGACCTAATTCTTATCGGGCTAGATTGGAACTCATTTGGAACGCGCGTTTCTACAAGATCGAGGCCACCTATTACTATCCGAGACTTGGAGATCGCACTTTATCAAGAATGGGACAGTATTATCCAAAATCTCATCGATTACCTCTTTCCACCCAGGCAAAATGTATGTACGGCAATCTTAAGAATTCTGATCGACCACAAACAGTATTAAAATTCACTATCCTTTTCAAATTATAAATTTTTTGTCATTTAATTGCAATTAAATTGTTGCCGTGAATTTTTCATGCATTTTATACTTAAAAAATTAAGGTTCCCATACAATAGTTTTTTACTGTATTGTGTTTTTTTCAGCATTATGTGCTTTGTTACACCTGTATTCTCCATTTTATGTCCTTTCATGTTTATCGCGTAATGGTTTCTTCACTTTTTTGCTAGCTCCCTTAATATTTTTTAGCAGTGTATTATTTTATATACCAGGATAATCCAGAAAAAAAACCCGTTTTGTTTTCCGGTTCATGCAGATCGCAAAACCGGTTGCTCTGTCATTGACTACAGAACAAAGTCATTTTTAGATGGCATGCAAATTCCGCGTCTTGGCGAGAGTTTAAAATGCTTACAACAACAGAGAAACCCCAGTATTTTGAGATATCAGATTTTGGATCATCCGATTTCTCATTGCGAATTTCACAAAGACAACTTGTGAAATTCACAAACAAATTTATGAAGTATCCAGACCCAATGCAATGATCGATTCCATGGACCGAAGATGGTTACAGCAGTTCAATGAAGGACGTGAAAATGTGAACGACAACAACAGTGGGTGGTCACCTCTGATTAACAATGATGTAATTGCTGCATTACGCAGAACAGATGTTTCCTCATATCGATCCTTTTCTTTGAATTTTTGCAGGTTTCAGGTCATTTCTGCACGAGCTTATGCCTATAAAAAATTGAAATATGTACTAACGTCCAAAACACGTGGGCTAAAAGACTTCCAAAACACGTGGACTAAGAAACTTCCGAAAAATGTGAGTTCAGTGAGTACCTCACAATAGGACAGAACAGTCGATATTGATACATTAGGACAATACTCTGGATTTAATGATAAGGTACAATGCAGAGAATAACTACTGGTATTGAGACCTGAATAAATCACGTAAGCTTATATACCAAACTGTAATCGATGCAATGGAAGTCCACGTGTCATTTAAACACAGACAAAAGTCAAGCCATTAATCGATGTCACAAAAAGATATGTAAAATGTTTTGGGATGCATATGGCATTTTGCGGATGCATTTCACGACACGCGTATGTACAATCAATGTAGCACGTTATCGCGAGACGCTTAGAAAATTGCATCCATCAACGCAAAACAAGCTCCAAGGAATGCTTCGAAACGGAATTTCATTCATTTAGGACAACATCGCCTCACGGAGTTTCATTGGGAAATTTTCATCACATCTTTACAAGCCGGATCTCGAACTAAATGACCTTCATCAGTTCAAACAACTTAAGTATTTCTTCTACACATACAGTAGAGCGTCGTTTATCCATACGTCAATTATTCGTAGCGTCAAATATATTCGAACCAGTTTTCCTTTTTTTCTACTATATGTACTGTGGGAAAAAATCAATAGTATCAGGGTCGGACAAACCGGACTGCTGCCCGAGGCGGCAAATTTTAAGGGCGGCATTTGGATCGAAATTGGAAAATGTTTTTTCTTTTTATTTATGTTACAACAAAAATTGATATATTTTCTGAAATATTATTGGATGTGAATTTGGTATTTCATTTAATGTATCTTATTTTTTTATTTTGTATTTGTTTGATGACAGTTTTCTTTTATATTGAAACTTGAAGGGTTCGAGGTGGGAGTACATGTTAAATCATGTAGTTTTATATATTTACACATCTTTTCACTAGTTTTCTCCCCATCCATGAGTGTAGTCATTGCCAATCCATAGGATGTCCGCAGTCAGCTATCCAAAACAGGACAAGGATAATAAGAATTTTTGTAGATAGAGAGCCACAGGAGATGTTTTATTTTAGTTTTGAGTTGTAGTTACTATAAGTTAAAATAATAAAACACTCGTGATACCTACCATCAGTAGACTCTTTTTCGAAGAAATTGGCCTGCTGAAATGGAGTATTTCTTCTCATGCATTTTACTAGTTTGAATAAATAACAGGTAATAATGTGCTTAATTTCAAATTATTTTGTATTTTTAAGACTTATTATATTTATACATGATATTGAGCTATTGTTATGTTGCCATTTTGTTCTCAAGAATTATTCAAGTTTTATAGGTGTGTATATGTGAAGAATTTATCTTTTTCAATTATAATTTATTTGCTACAGGAAGAGGGGCGGCATTTTCCATTTTTGTCCGGGCCGGCGAAACTGCTAGAGCCGGCCCAAATAGTATCACCATCTTATTTTGAAATCTAGTTTTATTCTGAAGTAAAAAATAGTGATTACTCTGATCAAAGCAATAAATTAATAATGGGTGTGCTGGTGCCCGCTTAGGCAAAACAAAAAATAAGAAAGTTTTACTTCAACTGTATGTTTTCGAACAATACAATGCTGAACAGTTATTCGTCCGGGTGACCGGAAAATTCAAGGTCAGGGATATTTAGGGAATACCAGTTGTATTATTTAGTGAACATTGGCGCGCAATATTAGATCAATTTTTTTCCTAGTTAGATGGTATATAGGTGCTCTTTTGTTGAGTTTTGGCTTCGAATTCAAAACGGAAGCACAACGTGTTGAACATAGAGATAAACTTGAAGTATTGAACCGTCTCGTGAAGGGAGAAAGTTAAGCATATCTAGCATAGTTTTAGAATGTAGGAAAGTCAACAATTTCTGAGATAAAAAAAGCCGAGAAACCATTTTAAATTTTGCGTCAAAATTTGACTCAAAAGATGGCTCGAAGAAAAGCATTCTACTTGTGGTTTTCACAAAGAAGGAGTAAAGGGGACCCAATATCGAACCCTCTGTTGTGCGAAAACGCTTTGGAACTTAACGAGAAATTAGGCGGTTCGGCTGATTTCAAAGCTAGTGCTGGTTGTTTAAAGAATTTAAAACTGCACCACGGGATACGGGAACTGCAGATTGAAGGCAAATCATTGTCTGGCGATAAGAATTCCGCCCACAAGTTTAAGGAAACATTTTTGCAGAGTGTGGAAGAAGATGGTTACTCCAGAGATGACGTTTACAACGTAGATCAGACTGAAGTAAATTGGAAAACTTTACCGAGAAAGTCATTGGCTTTAAAACAGGCGTCCACAGCACCCGGTTTTAAAGTCAGCAAGGAAAGCGTTACAGCCATGATTTGTGCGAACGCTAGTGGAACACACTTTGCCATTGCTTGTGATTGGAAAATCTAAGAAGCCTCATTGCTTTAAAATGTTCTGCTCGTTACAAAGTGCACACTCGAGCACCTACTCGTTACAGGGTGCAAAAGAGTGCGTGGATGAACTCTACTCTTTTATCTGAATGGTACTCGAAAAACTTCATTCCTGAAGTCAAGAAACTTGGTGAACATAAAGGGAAGACAGGCAAAGTTTTACTAATTCTCGATAATGCTCCCTGTCACCCACCTGTCGAAATTCTCAATGCAATTGATGACGACTGCAAGGTGATGTATCTTCCACCAAACGTCACTGCTCTGGTGAAACAATGAACCAAGGTGTTATTGAAAAGCTCAAGAGAATTTATAAGAAACAAGTTTTGCGGAAATTGTGAAGAAAGTTTTGCAGCTTTTTCTATAAAGATCAATATTAAGGACGTCTGCTACATGTTAGCCGAAGCGTTGGACTCGCTCGAAAGACAGAGCCTGAAAACGGCATGGAATAAGGCGAGGCCAGATTTAGAAGCCAAAAAAGACTTTAATGACGACCACAGGGAGGAAATTACTGACTTTTCCTAATCAATCCCAGGATTTCAATAATACGATGAATAATATTTAGAAACCTGGATGCATGCGATGCAGAAGACTGTAGATTTCAAATGCTAAATACTGACGAGATTGTGACTTCCGCGCTGAAGAATCCGACCCTGTAGACGATGAAATGAATGAAGACGAGGACAACAGCAAAAGTGAAAGTAGCAAAGGTCCATCAAGTGCTGACGCGTTATCTGTGTTAGAGGTAGCAATGGAGTGGTACGAATAACAATTTTATTTACTTTTTCTTCAAGCACGTTTCCCGTATATGATAATTTTCAATATTCGTATAGTGTCCGGTTTCGTATACTGCATGGATCGCATTCAGTTTTCGGTTATCCGAACAATTGTTTATCTCAAAGGTGTCCGATAACAATTGATTCGGATAAACGAAGTTCTACTCTATATATACATTGAAATAACAAAAGGGTGCTATTGGGACAGACAGCATAAGTATGAATAATGGTAAAGTTCATACTATGCTAACGAGAGTCTTAGAACCTTAAACAGAGTTTCAAAAGATTTAACGCGCATCAAATTCTCTGCACGGTGGGCCTTCAGTATGTGTATAGTATAATACAATAAAATAATAAAAGGCAAATTGGAAAAAATACTACAAAGCTAGGAATGTATGAAATTGGATTTTAAGAAACATATCAAAACCTGCCAAAATGTAAAATAAATAGTGCAAAAGAATATGGTACTAAAATTGGATAAAAACAGAAATAACAAGAATTAGAGCTGTAGAGTAATTAAAATTGCAAATACCAAAATAGAGTCGTTGGACTAAATGGATATCTAGTATGATTGCTAAAGCTGTCACTGAATTAGGCCTTAGAATTAAGGTTAAGCAATACTTTATTGATCTACCTTCTCCGTACAGAATATATATATATATATATGTATATATATATGTATATATATATATATATATATATATATATATATATATATATATATATATATATATATATATACAATATTGATAGATTCAAAAATATCCAGAAATTTATATTATTGTGCATACAAAATGATTATCCCATCAATTTCCTGAGAAAATATATAGATCAGAAATATTTCTTAAAAATATTTTTAAACTCGTAAATGCACAAATCCACCACACAACATTAGGTCCACAAAGTCAGCTTGTTAATGGTCCAGCTGTGAAGAATTTGTGCATTCCACACACAGGTTACATTTTAATATACATTTTAATACTCACACTTAAAACAATATTTACACGACTATATATACACTTTAAAATTATTTATTACCAGTTAAACATTTATGTCCAAACAGACATTTATGATCAATCAATCAAGCAAATCTTTTACATGTGATATGGTTTGCATCTGGTGCCAAGTAGTCATACTCTAGTGTTGGATCAAGAATCGATTGGATTGACATGGTTAGATGTTATGAGCAAAATATGATGTGTATTTGATATATTAAAAATGAAAAGTCGTGATATAAGAAATGGATCATATTCTTGATGGGATACTGTTTGGTGAGTCTTTAATGATTTACTCTATTCATTTGTGAATATACTGTATTTTTAATGATTTACTCTATTCATTTGTGAATATACTGTATTTTTAATAATTTACTCTATTCATTTGTGAATATACTGTATTTTTAATAATTTACTCTATTCATTTGTGAATATACTGTGTTTTTAATGTGAACATTCGGTTTTTAGAAATTTTTATTTTGAACTTTCGGATTTTTTAACTTGAACTTTCGGATTTTTAACTTGAACTTTCGAAATTATTTAGATTGAACTTTCAGATTTTTTAACTTGAACTTTCAGATTTTTAACTTGAACTTTCAGATTTTTTAACTTGAACTTTCAGATTTTTAACTTGAACTTTCGGATTTTTTTAACTTGAACTTTCGGATTTTTTAACTTGAACTTTCGGATTTTTTAACTTGAACTTTCGGATTTTTTAACTTGAACTTTCGGATTTTTTAACTTGAACTTTCGGATTTTTTTTGAACTTTCGGATTTTTTAACTTGAACTTTCGGATTTTTTAACTTGAACTTTCGGATTTTTTAACTTGAACTTTCGGATTTTTAACTTGAACTTTCGGATTTTTAACTTGAACTTTCGGATTTTTTTAACTTGAACTTTCGGATTTTTAACTTGAACTTTCGGATTTTTAACTTGAACTTTCGGATTTTTAACTTGAACTTTCGGATTTTTTTAACTTGAACTTTCGGATTTTTTAACTTTCGGATTTTTTAACTTGAACTTTCGGATTTTTTAACTTGAACTTTCGGATTTTTTAACTTGAACTTTCGGATTTTTAACTTGAACTTTCGGATTTTTTAACTTGAACTTTCGGATTTTTTAACTTGAACTTTCGGATTTTTAACTTGAACTTTCGGATTTTTTAACTTGAACTTTCGGATTTTTTAACTTGAACTTTCGGATTTTTTAACTTGAACTTTCGGATTTTTTTTGAACTTTCGGATTTTTTAACTTGAACTTTCGGATTTTTAACTTGAACTTTCGGATTTTTAACTTGAACTTTCGGATTTTTTTGAACTTTCGGATTTTTTAACTTGAACTTTCGGATTTTTAACTTGAACTTTCGGATTTTTTAACTTGAACTTTCGGATTTTTTAACTTGAACTTTCGGATTTTTAACTTGAACTTTCGGATTTTTAACTTGAACTTTCGGATTTTTTAACGGATTTTTTAACTTGAACTTTCGGATTTTTAACTTGAACTTTCGGATTTTAACTTGAACTTTCGGATTTTTAACTTGAACTTTCGGATTTTTAACTTGAACTTTCGGATTTTTTAACTTGAACTTTCGGATTTTTTAACTTGAACTTTCGGATTTTTTAACTTGAACTTTCGGATTTTTTAACTTGAACGGATTTTTAACTTGAACTCGGATTTTTAACTTGAACTTTCGGATTTTTTAACTTGAACTTTCGGATTTTTTAACTTGAACTTCGGATTTTTTAACTTGAACTTTCGGATTTTTTAACTTTTCGGATTTTTAACTTGAACTTTCGGATTTTTTAACTTGAACTTTCGGATTTTTTAACTTGAACTTTCGGATTTTTAACTTGAACTTTCGGATTTTTAACTTTTTCGGATTTTTTAACTTGAACTTTCGGATTTTTTTTAACGGATTTTTAACTTGAACTTTCGGATTTTTTAACTTGAACTTTCGGATTTTTTAACTTGAACTTTCGGATTTTTTAACTTGAACTTTCGGATTTTTTAACTTGAACTTTCGATTTTTAACTTGAACTTTCGGATTTTTTTAACTTGAACTTTCGGATTTTTAACTTGAACTTTTTTGATTTTAGATAATTTTTGATTTGAACTTTCGGATCTCAAATATTTTTTGTTTTGAACTTTCGGATCAGGAATTTATTTTTTCTACCTTTACAACTATTTTAAAGATGGGTGCATCATCTTGGGAGTTTAAAGGTTCACTTATATTATGTACTAAATTGTTTTTAAATTTTAATATTGCAATATCTTTCGGAATGTGATGGCGAATAGTTTTATTTTTCAAGTATAATGATTTAATTATAACTTTTTAATTTAAAGTATAATGTTTTAATTTTAACTTTTTAATTTTTTAAATTTTTTTTTCCTTCTGAAATTTGAAAAAAAATTCCAATTAACTTACCAAGTTGCAATAGGGGGAAGGTTGGCGCCATCAAACTAGTTTAACCCCACTTATCGGTCCTAAGTCCGAGATTGCACTTGGATATTTTATAAATTTTTATTTTATTTTATAATTTTTTAATTTTGTTTGAAAATTATGGAACATTATCTTTTATATTCGCCATTGATATTCTGAAGTGTTTTGGTACGAGTATTTTGGGATTCATATATTTCAACTTTTAAATTGATAATTGTGATTGTTTTTATATATTTAAATATATATATATATATATATATATATATATATATATATATATATATATATATATATATATATATTAAATCATACAACATTAAAAACATAGTTTTCCTTGTAAATGAAAAGAAGAAAAAAACCTAAATCTTTTTCAAACTTGATGAAAACTTCATTAAAGTTTTAAGTGCATTTGCATCGATTTTTTTATAAAATATTTGTCAATGATTTTTTTCTTGAATTTATACTAAATTTTGTTTCTTAAGGAAATAACACAGCTGATCCCTTAGAAGACAAAACATATGCAGTAAATGTTGGAAAATTCAATACAAAAAGTGTTAATATCATTTAATGAATGCAAAAATATTTTTTATAATCTCGTATTAGAATCGAAAGATTTTTTTTAACTTTCACGTTCTTCAGTATTTGCTCCTTTCTCTTCTTTCACAGCCTCTGTCGAATTTAACTCTTCTCATTGAAACTGTCGTATCGTTAATGCAATCACTGAAATCCAAAGTTTTGCTCTGTTATTGTCAATGATACAAAAATTCGATATCGAAAAGTAATTATAGTTGCTTCAGTAATTAATCTCTGTGCTCCAGATTTGTATGTGCTAGTGATTGGCTAACAAATGCATTAAAAGAGAAAGAGAAAACGAAGAGAAATATAATTTAAACACTTCTGGCTTTATCGAATTATTTATTTCTGAACCATTGTTCATCGAATTCATAAAACTTTTGTAGCGTATTGAGTTGCTTATTTTTGAGCTAGATAACTGAGTCTCGTCAATTTCTGAAAATTATGCATTTTTATGGATAGTTTCGACTGCCCAAGAACAACGTAAAGTTTTCGGATTTATGATAGAAATGATTAGTAATGCTATTTTTATTTATACCAGAGGTATTAAAAGGATTGTAATCATTGGCAAATATTTCTAAAATATTCCTTTTAAATAAAAAAGAGTAATTAATAATTCCAATTCCAATTCCAATTATTACACAAAAAGTATGCTATTCAAAAGATAATTGCGTGCTATATAAATGGTACTTCTACTACTTAAATAGTTTATAGGTATTTTAGTTAATCTTCTTGAATAATTTGTATCAAACAAACAGATTGTTTATGCTTGTCAAGTTTTAAGTATTTATAAATAATTTTACTTGTTAATGTAGATAATGATTGCATTTTATATCACTATAAAATAATATTTAGCATTAGTGGGTTTAAAAATTCATACAAATAATTTTGAGGCTAACGAAGTGTAATAAATTTTTTTCATGTTTGTTGAAAAATGTAATACTAGTAAAAATTTAAGCTTTTAATAAACATTAATTTCGTTATTATAACATCCCCCTTGTAACAAATCTTTATAATAATATAAATAAACATTAAAAATATACGCATATCAAAATTATTTTAATTAAAATGGCATCTCTTTAAATAACCATGTAAACTGAAATTAAGAATATTAAGAGTAAAATGTGTAAATGATTCTTAGTTTTAAGAAAAATAACGGAGCGTACTACTTTATATAATATAAATATATATTTTGTGTAAAACATGTAAAATTGTATGCAAATAATCCGTTCGAAATACGCGAGCTTCACATTAAGCATGTTCCAAATCTCTATTAACTATCTTCTATTTTTTATAAGATATTATGAAAACAAAAAGTAATGCAGAATTTTCGGAAGTATGCATTAAATATATTTTCAGAATAGAAAAAGTAAGTATTTACAAAATAATTAATAATATATTTTTAAAAAAAGCATAAAAAATGACTATTTAAATTTTTTTTGATATTTTATAGTATAAAACCCACTGGAAAGGAAAAATAGGGAAACTCTATTTTTATTGTTCCAAGAAAATAAAAGTTATTTTTTCCTAAAATACGTCCTTCAGAGTTTTATACTTTAAGTAATGTGACAAACCAATATGTACACGAATAAAATAATCTGAATCTCTGAGAAATTTTTCTTTACGCTTGTCTCAAATTACCTTTTTCTTGAATAAGTCTTGATAACCTTATTTGTAAGTATAGTAGTTTAATGGATGCATGCATCAAGACAAATTTCTTTTTCTGTTTGAGGAAATTATTTGTTGCGAGATATTTTTAGTTGAGAAATGGTTAAGCAATAGGTTGCCTGTGATTTGTGTATCACCAAATTCTGCTATGTTGGCAGACTTCAACAAGGACGGGAAATAATTCAATTAATTTACGGTGAATGACATAAGCGGCTTGGGTCCATCTGCTGCATACGTCGTTAAGCGTATTTGTAAAAGTATAAAATAAAACATAATTATTTCATATGACAATGAAGTAAATTCTATTTTCTTAAGGATATATTAAAATCAGAAGAACAAATTGATTTTTAAAAAAATAATGCATAACAGATCAGACATTTTTCACAAATGAATTCCACTAAACTGGTAAGTCTAATTGAATTTTATAATTCTAACTCATTTTATTGAAAATCGACTTATTTGTAAGAAGACTTAGGAACAAGTATATATAAGTTACTTGAGTGTGACCAAAACCTTTCTAAATTTAACATCTTCAGTAACATTAATATATAAGATTCAATGAAATACCACGATATTGTTCTGCAAAATATTTAAAGATCTTAACATATTTACAATAGATTTTAGTTAATCGAATTACACATTTGGACCTTTTATATAATCCAAAAAATGTCACAGATTCTCCCTAAATAACTTACATTTAATCTAAAAATTGTGCAAAGTAAATTTCATAGTTAAAACATTAATAATGCATAAATAAAACAATTATACGTTATAGAAAGAAAATATTAAGATCACACACTCACATTAAATTAAATAATAATTTTCAGTCAAGTTAAGTGTGTAAATGCAGGTCTCAGGGGTGTTAAATTTCTATAGAGGTCTGAAAATATAAACGATTTTCAAACAGGTATCATTCTTTTAAATTTAAATTAAATGATTCTAATCTTTTACACATTATGTATAAAAGAATGAGGCTTCAGAAAAATATAAAATGTTTCAAATATATTAAAAATGTTAAAAATCATAAGCATATGAAAATTTCATAGTAAATATTAAGTATTTTTTGCGTTGCGCACGCTATTTTCTAAAATAGTAGCTATTTTCTATACGCTATTTTCTTTGTAGAAGTATAAAATGTATCATACTCTTTAAGCCCTACCTAATTTTAGTGTTATATATTTTTTGTATTTCAAAATATTTGTAAAACATTGCAATTTTTTAAATATTTTTTTAAAATGTATTTTTTTATTTACTAAAATATGTAAGTTATTATTCTATTTATGTAAAAATAGCTACAGTGTGTAATAATAATATATTTAACTATATAAATCAACTTATAGCTAGTAATTAAAACTACTATTTTAGAAAATAGCATGTGCGACGTAAAACATAATAAATATTTTTTTTGAAAAAGTTTTTTATTTTCATATGCTTATAATTTTTAAAATTATGATTATATTTTAAACATTTTATACATTTCTCTAGCTCCATTCCAATATAAATAATGTGTAAAATATTCGAATTATTTAATTTAAATTTAAAAGAATTATACCTGTTTGAAAATTGTTTATATTTCCAGATCTTTAGAGAATTTTTATACCCCTGAGACTTATTATTTTTAATAAATAACATTGTAAGACATGAAAAATCATGTTCCAAATGAATTTGAAATTAGATTAATTTTTCTTTTCTACTATACATTATGCATTAAATAATTTTATTTTCAATAGGTGCCATATTTGCAATAACTATTTTATAATATATTTCTGATATTTCAACTAATGATATCATATATATATACAGTTGGTTGATATCCACTGAGCAGTTTCTTGACCAATCGCGATTGTTTCAGAAAAAGTAATGCTTAAGAATGATCCATCTATTTTGTATTTCTTATCTTCTTCCTGGTGAATATAGATTTGTTTGTACGTAATACTTTGAAATGGAAAAGGAATCTTTTCATAATACATTATGGTTTGAATTATGTAAGCTAATAAGTTTAAGTACATAATTCCCCTGAGGAAATCATATTCATTTCGCCGTGTTTTCACTTATAACATGATAAAAAGAAAACAAAACTAAAAGTAAAGTAACATTTTCTTCAACAATAATTCTATGCAGCTTAGAGGGTGAACACAACACTTGCAATTTAAACCTAACATGGAGACGAAAGTAAGGCGGAAAAAAAAATGTCGAGTTTTTACGAGTCCCAGCGAAGTTGCCATAAAACCGAAACGTAAGTACTCTCAACTTTGGTAGAACGTTGAAAGGTTTAATAGCAATATTTTACAACAAACTGAGCCACGAAGGTGATGGGAAAGTGAAAAAAAGATGGTTATATTTTAGGCACTGAAATAATACTTTGAAACTCACCAACGCCTTCAGAATAAAGACTTGACTCGAATTTTTCCTTCCTCGTGAGAATAGTGCCATAAAATACATAAACAAGCGGCCAAGTTTCTCTTTTATTTACGCTGTTGTAGCCTTATTTTTAACGTAAACTGTCAAGATCGAGAGGGTATGAAAACTAGCCAATAGACACTCATCTTCCAGAAAAGTATTTTATTTCGTGATCTGGTGATTTCAGGGTTAAATGTGTTGAAATATTACATTCGGGTAGCCCAAATTTTTAGTTTAAACAGCACATTAGTGTTTAAACAGTATAACAGAATTTTAAAGAATGTTGAAAATGCTATTTTTTCTTTGTTGTTCTTTGGTTTATATATTTAACTATGCATGTATAATTTCTTAAGTTATTGGCAACTGCTCAAATTTAGTTTTGAAAAAAAATGAGCAAGAAAAAATTTAAATAGAATTCTCATCGTTTGTGAATTGCATACGCAATTTGACCAAATATGCCTGAAATGATCAAGATAACGAAGAAGTTATTTTAGAGCAAAAAATAAAAACAAAAAAAAATCATGCCAATATTTAACTTATAAAATTTCTTAAATACTATGTTACGTTACAGCTAGCTGTTTTCTTTTTTCAAAAATGTCTCCCGTATTTCAATAAAATTTTCATTTCTTAGCTGACATGTTCTTATGTATACTTACTTCTACATAAACTTTATATTTAATTTTTTTTAAAAAATACCGTATTACATTCTGACATTTGCAATGTCAACAAAACCGGAAATGTTTACCTTCGAGTTTACATTAAAACAATATACTAAATTAATCAACTTAAAAAACTTTCATTATGTTCAAGGAAAATGTTTTACCAAAGTAGAAAAATCTGATTCTAATTGAAACTTCAATATCTCCAAAAGATGTTCATGTTACATGATTATAATTTATAAAATTCCTTCAGAATCACAAGAGGTAGTTTCAAGTTTCATAAACATGTATTATATTTCACAATGCCGTTGTAACTTTAAAATACTGGTAGATGGCAAAGTAAAATAATTCAGTATTTCTTAATTATCTATGTGAAGGAAAATTCCAAGGACATTGGATCAATTTGTAAGGTATGGAGTAGTTTTTTACTAAAAGTTTGAATAATTTTATGTGATTTTAAGTATAAATGGAAATAATAATATATTATTATTCATATTATTTATCCTATTTGTGTTGTTAAATTCTCGAAAAACTCTTTTATATTTTAAGAAGATTTGGAAACCTCTCGCTCTATGTACACTGTCAATGTTAAATTGGCTGTTTTCGAAGTACCTTTTCTCAAAATCTGTTATATGTACATGCTTGAAATTTTTCATACAATTAAAGTTCACCTTTCTCATTACGACCGAAATAAGCTTTTAGCTAATTTTGAATTCTTCAAAAAAATTATGAAGTATTTTATAAAGCATTGCGAAATTTGAACCATTGTTGACATAAAAAATTGTAAAAATTAAATTTTTGATTTTTTTACAAAAAGATCAGTTCACTATGTATTAGACATCATAATAAATATATCATAAAAAATTTGCATACATGTGAACAGTGTCTCAGAAAAGGTACATCGCGCGCGCGAACATCAAAATTTACATTTTGAGATAAATTGATTTTAATCTATACACATTGAGAATTTTTATCACCTAGAAAATTTTAAAAAAATAAAGGACTCAATTTACAATAAAAGATACATGTTTTGGTTTACATCAAACGTTAAATTTTAAGCAAAAACGAAGTACTTTGTTTACATTTTTCGCCATTCAAATGGGCGTGACCTAGTATCAAGGATTATTTTAAAATAGGTTTTAAGGCTTTATAATTACCCTAGAGGTTAAAGAAAGGTATTTTTAGAAAGATTAAAATCTATACAATTTGAAAATGTAAAAACCTCAAATTATCAAAAAAAAAAAAGAAAAATATTTTTGCTTTCCAACACGCTTTAATCAATTATACTCGCTGAAGATAACGATGGTGAAACTCATTTCTTGATAAACGTATAATAATAATGTAATAAATACTATGATGGGGAATACCAAACTGGATTGAAATGCTGAGGTATACGCATTATGAAAATAATAATAAAAAATATTTAAATCCTATTGCGAATGATATTTAGTGTTGAAGTCATTTAAAAAAATATAAAGATAATACTTCAAGACATGTATTTCAGAGAAATAAGAAAATATAATAATTATATGATATGTTGTTGTTACTAATGCCACCTGATCGGCAAAGGCCAGATCAAGGCCCACGAAATTGATCATGGCAAAGGGCAAAGTGACGCCTGTCGATAGCCGTAGCTTTGAATGCCATACAGGTGACAGAACGATTTAGCTAGGTTTCACTTCAATTTTGAGGGAGAACACTCTGGAGATGGTCAGGACCCTACCACCTCTCTTCCCCTTCCACCAAGCTTACGAGAGAACTTGCGGCTCGACGGCTGTTTAAAGTACCCCCAAGCCGCGAAGTCCCTATTCATTTACAAACATCCATGTCTCCTCCGGGATGCGAACCTTGTCCCATCGGCACAGCAGTCAGCGTCGCTAACCACTATACAGGATGGGTGACTAATACGTATATAATAAGAAATTATAATGATTATATAATAAAAAATATATAATAATTATGTAATAAGGAAATACAATTATTATATAATAAGAAAATATAATGATTATATAATAAGAAATATATATATATATATATATAATAATTACATTAAAAAGATACTGATTATATAATAAGGATAAAATATTAATTATATAATTAGAAATTATAACAATTATATAATAAGAAAATATAATAATTTTATAAAAGGAAAATATATATAATAATTATATAATAAGGAAAATAATAAGAAATATATTAATTAAGTTCGATTGTTAAGAGAGTAATTTCGTTTTTTTTTTTTTTTTTTTGACAGATGATTGAATTGTATTTTTTCGCACCCAAATTCACACTTAAGCCTCATAATCATTATATATTTTTAGAGCTGATATATTAAGGCTTACGTGTAAAAAAATCCAATTGATTATATTCAGTAGCTTTTGATTGGTGCCCTTTCAAATATGGGGAGTGAAAAGCAGCATCTTTGGCATATTTCCTTTTTTTTACTATAAAAAAGGTACAATTGCTGTTCAAGTATGAAAAAAATAACTAATGTGTATTAAGATGTATTGACAGTACCTTAGTGCCAAAAAAGGTTTACATAATTTCTATCCGGCAGTTTTGATGTTGGATGCACCACGTTCTGGAAAGCCAATTGAAGCTGATAAGAAAGCAATAAAGGAATTAATTGATGCAAAGGGGCGAATAAAAACTCGTGTAATCACTGAGAGGTTAGATTTAATGAATTCAACTGTAATCATTTGAAAGGCCTAGGTTTAACCTCAAAGCTCGACATATGGGCTCTTCACGTTCTGATGGAAGAAATTTCTGTCGTCGCGTCGATATTTAAGGTTTGCTTCTCACTTTTGAAGCACATCATCGCTAGGGATGAAAAATGAGTCATTTGTAACAATGTCGAACACATGAGTTCACAGAGTTGAAAAGAGAATTGGCTTAAAGCATTTCGAAAGCCTGTATTCATAAAAAAACGAGCCTTACAATAGTCGCATATGATGTGTAACATCTGACATGTTATCGTGGTAAATACGCAATATTAACTTTTTATCGAATAATTATACCTTTAATGAAAATTGTATTTAATTATAACAAAAATAGTACAAAAATGCAATATTTTATTAAAAATAATTATTCTTGTTCAATTTGGGGAAGAGCGGTAACAATAGACTTATGACAACTAAAATATGACACATATACTTGTGATTTCAAAGTATTTCATCGTTGGGTGGATGACCTGAGTACCCAGCTCTTTCGAGCTACAACCTCATATCAGTAGGTATTTTAGTGACTGTACATGATTGACTTTTGCCCTTTGTTAAGTTTATATATAAATGCTTTAAAAATAAAATAAAAACACTGGGAATTTTGGGAAAATAAAAATTTAACATATTAAAATGCATTAAAATTGAGATAAGAAACTTCAAAGTCGGTACAAAGCACCCAAAAAAAAAGGTTAAAATCTTGATCTTAAGTGGATGGGGCTGAACCGACCAATGGGAATTCAGCTAGGATCATGAAAAAGTAGTTGAAAATAAAACAGAAAACAGCTTATTCAAAAGCTATATTAAAATATACTATCAAGAATAAAAATAGTAGAGGAACATTTACATAAAAAGAGATCATTCGGAATAATTTTCCGAGGGAAATTAAAGAGTAAAAAGTAAAAATGGAAGAATCTGGGATTTGGACCCGGTGCTAAACAGTGGGGCGAATGACTCTGACCACTAGATCTTGGGGAACTCGTGGAAAGGGGCAAAATAAGCATTTACGATGGAGGAAGCGTGATTTGAGATGAAAAAAATTACATGAAGAGGGGATCTGAGAGAATATTTCTAGGTCTGTTGAAATTTCGATCAGGGATATATTTTTCAATATCCAAGTTCGTGAGATTACTAGAATTATCAATATTTTGAAAGAAGTTTGTTGGAATCTTTTTAATGAACTGTCTAATTGACAGCATTTTACTTGTGAACCTGAGGTCAATTTCAAAGTATTTGAAAACCGTTGAAAAACAGTGGTAATAACAGTACCACTGTTAGCATTCGAGACATTCTAATCTGTGTTCATTTCGTGCTTGAGTTAATAATTCAAAAAAGCTATGAGCGGCTCAGCTTTTGGCAAACTGAAGTTAAAGTTAAAATCACCACTCAAAATCAGGCGAAGCCAGGGATAATTTTTTTAAAAGAGCAGAACCACCTTCATTATATGGTAAATGTACAAAATGTAGGAAATCTTTAATTTTTGTTTAACCGTTTGATTCGAAGAAATGTATACGACCACCGAAATCACTGTTTGTCCATTTTCAAATAAGCATTCTGACGCTTTTATGTCCCCCAATATGATGACTAACGGGTTTAGAGTTAATCACTCGAGTGCTTGATGGGTACTAGAGTTGGATCCTCATGCAAGGTAGAGAAATAACACAGTCACGCACTCTCATTGGTCAAATCAAGTAGCGCGCTTACGTCACATCCTGTTACACACATCCGTCCCTTTTCATGAAATCACTTCCAACAAATATCCAGCAACCGAGAGGAAAGATGTTACACATAAAAAATATGCTATCATTTTTAGGGGTGGGGTGGGGGGTTGACACTTTTAGGTCAAAATAGGTAATGACTGGCTACCTTAGTTACGATAACGGAGTTATTAAATTTGTAGTACAACTGGGGAACCCTATTTGTCTTGCAAAAAAAAATCAGGAGTAGTTACAATTTACATAGTTAGATAAAGTATATCTCTCTCTATCAATAACCAAAGTACTTTAATTAAATCATACATTAAGGGAAATGAAAACTAGCCATTTTTCCTTCCTCCTCCAATGTGCAGAAATGTAGCATTGTAGAGTTATTGTTTATAATCACACACGATCGACCGTGTTAGATTGAGACCCATATATTTTTTGTAAAAAAAAAAGGCTAAATAACGTGTATGACGTTATCCGTAGCTTTGAGCATCAATCAGGTGACAATACGTTTTGTCTCCGTTTGTAGAAATGCAGCATTGCAGAAATAAAAATTACGAATATAAAACGTTGTCGCTGTTGCCTAGTAGTCAAGGTCACGAATTCTTGGCTGGTGTGTCATGAGTACAAGCCTGGTGCCACCGAAGGCTTGTTATGTAGAGGAAGCCGTTCAGCTTTAAAACTGGCGAGACTCAATCGTTCTCCCCTTGGTGTGCATAGTTTGGAGAGGCGATGTCAGCTCAAGTGTCGTTCTCGTCACTTCACCATGGCTCAAAATTACGAGGTACGTCTCCAATGACCCTCTTGCAGCTTTGTAGTACGATGTTAATATAATTTTCTCTCACTTACTAATATAAAACTGCAACAATTATATTCTAACAAATTGTATAATACTATAAAACAAGTACTAGTTAACAACTTGATATGTTGATAACTTGTGAACAACAAATTTTATTCCATTGAAGTTTAACTTTAAAAACTAATTCAAATATGCGATCCTCAGTTTTGTAACAGGAGTCTTAATAATGCATATATTATAAAAAAAATGCAACAAATGTAGCAATGTGCTTTCCGGGAGGTCTACCTTCTCTAACTCGGATTTTTCCCATCCGCCCGAATTGGAACTTAGGATTTGAACAACTCAACGCCGAAAATGAACGTCACTACCAAGTAGCATATGAATAATTAGGGAGATAAAAAATAGTTGTTATATGGATAATATTGCTATTTCAGCACTGCTCAAATTACAGTCACTTATTCCAAAATTATAGTCGAGAATTTTAGTCATTTACCTTAGCCATCATTTCTTACTATTCAATGTGTCTTGCCTACATATCACGCACTTATCTCTAAAGCTTAAATTAATAAAAGAGATTTATTGCGAGTAGCAGTTTTGTTTTTCTTTTCAAGTCCTATTTAATTGCTTCTAAGTCCCTACTGCATTCGGATCCCCTGAAGAAACCCATAGATCAGCGATTATCTCTACCTCAACCAATACGAGCAGGAGGTATCGTGACACAGCGTATCAGTAATTCATATTCATTGAAAATAAAACGTCTTTTTTAAAATTGTTTTAAAACACATTTTGTTTCTGCTCTTTTTAAAATCACACTTTATAAATTATGAAATTCATTAAAATTCTCAAAATATACTTTAAATGTTGAAGAGAGGTTTCCAAATGAATATTAACTCACAGAAACGGTTATAGTTTCCTCACTGGGATTTCCATAATTCTAGTTGAATACAGTACAAATACAATCGGACCTCTATATAACGAAGTCACTATATCCCGAAAAAAAGTTGGTTATAGAGAAAATTCGTTATACAGAGGTTCATCTTTCAATTTTCCTTATAAACCACACTCACACACACAAAAATTAAATTCATAAACACTATATATTAAAAATTAATTATGCACTTAATTTTTGAAAATTAATATATATTAAATTCATATATCTTACCTAAAATAAAAACGAAAGAAAGAAAAAGTGCAAGGAAATTTTCTTGAAGCCTTTATTCCCTTCCTGAAAAAAAAAAGAATTAATTTTTTTTTCTTTCATACTCAAACACTTACGTTTTGACGTTTCCGAGCTACTAGAAACGAAGGTACCTGCACGGCTGATTAACATTATGAATGAACGGAGACTAGTTAAAGGACACAGGAACACGAGACAACTCCATTAAGAGTGAAAGGGGATGCCGAAGATGTTTCCAGGGAACTGGACGATTTGGGTTAAAGGTTGCACTTCTTGTATGAAACGCCCAGAATTCTATTGCTCTCGGTGAGTTAGGCACTTAATGAAACCAGTTCAAGATTCATGAGCACCATATGATCTGTGTTAAAAGAAAGAATAACTTGAAAGATCTAGAAATACTTTAAAAATAGAGAGAAAAAAATGCATCACAAGAGAAAAAGTTCGCTATATAGAAAATGCACTTTACTATTGGGAGGCTATTTCAAAAACGTGCAATAAATTCAAATATATGTGTGAAAAATATTTCAGAAGAAAATCAGGAAATGTGCTTGGTTCCAGGAAAAAGTTCGCTATATAGTAAAATTCACATTATAGAGGTTCGTAATATGGGTTTTAATGTAATTAAATTGATCTAACTTCGCTTACAATTAAGATTGTATAAACAAACTTTTATAGGTAAACGTAAAAAAAGTTCAAAACATGAAATCATTCATACATGAAAAACTATATTCTAAAATTCGATAAGTGTACTTCCCCTGTTCATTTACATCCAGCATAATTTTTTTGTTATCTAGCACAAATAATCATTTTGGGTAATGTGACAGTCGTGAAAGACAAAAGTTTGCTTCAGCAACGATCTTGCTTTTTCTCTTTTCCTTTTGCTCATCAGCCGTGAAAGTCAATGTTTTCTCTTATTATGGATTTTCTAAGAAGTGCCTTACTTAAAAGCATCTTTTCCCTTAAGAGTTTTTTCCGTAAAATTTAGTTTACCAAGTTAATGAGTTCCAGTTTCAAACAGGAACTTAACTAGATCAATAAAACTAAGTGTTATGCTCAAAAAGCTTTATGTTGAGTATGGTGTGCATTGATTTTTTTTTTCAAAATGAAAGTAGAACATGTTTTAAATTCATGTACTTAATTGGTTAAGTGACTTTTTATAAAAGAGGACTCTGAATGCGAAAAGTCTGAACACTAACCGACGAATGTCTTTTTTCAAGTGGTAACACATAATTTGAGAATATGAATATGTTGACAGAAATTTAAAAAAAAAAAAAAAAAAAAAAAAAAACGGGCTTACATTATTCTTTATTCAGTGCTATTAACTTTTTACTTATCTTGAGTAATTAGATTATATGAATCATGGTGATTGGGATAGCGATTTCCCTTTAGGTTTACTACCTTTTGGATTATATTCTGTGTTTTTATCATAGCTTTTCTATAATTGATTTCAACAAATGGATCACAAAAAAAATACATTTTTAATCTGATGCTTTTGTTGAATATAAGGTTATAGGAATATTAAAATAAATAATTATTACTTATGTATTCATTTCTAGCATCGTAATTTTCTTGTTATGCCCTATAGATTCTTTTGCAAAAGTATCCATTTATAGAAAATAAAATAAAAAAAGGTATGCTCCAGAATTATTAAAAAAATATTTTAAGAGAAAAAAATTCCTGAAACGTCTTAGTTGTTATATCTGTATAATTAACTCAGGAAACAATAGGTAAAATTTTCAGATTTTTATCTTTCTCAAATAAACATGCTTTTGTTACTTAATTTATAGTTTAATTCGCAAATGACTAAGAAAGTACTTTAAAAGCTTCAAATAATATTTAGCATGACTATCAAAATTACTATGTATTATATTTGTATTGTATTGTTCTTTTACCAACATATGAATTAAACCATTATTACAGAATTAATCACGTTTTCAACCCCACGTTTACATTTTATTTGACTCTAATGCCAATGCACCTTAATAATTAATTATTTAACTGTGTAACTGTGTAGCCATACACATACATACTTGTCATAATATTATGTGTCGCTCTACAACAAAATACGAATCGAAAGTTATTTAAATGTTTTGGGAAGTAAAAAACAAATCTTGAACAGGAATATCTGTATCTTTAGGTAAGTATTTTTTTCTTAAATAGCCTTGCTAAACTTAAGGTATTAAAGAATTTTTAGTGCTTTCCTACAGGGTGGGACATGTCTAAGTTTCATGCAAACCTAAGCTTTGTAACTAAATGTGCCCAACATAATATTCACTAATAATAAGGCATTTATCATATGCCATCACTTCACAGAAGTATGAGTACAAATGGTAAGCTGCATCATGCGTCAGCATTTACAGTTTGATGAAAAAATCAACATTTGAAATAATTTGTATATTCCTATAATACATTGATTTAAGTACTTATATCTCCTACTTTAATGAGTAAAAGCAAATCAGTGCCTAAACTTGTGTTTTGTTGCATTTTTTTTTCTTCCTTTGAAACCCCGTTTGAGAGCATCTTCTAATGTTGTAAGCGTTCTACCACAATTTTAAAAGAATAGTTTTTAAAAATTGAGATAAAATTAATATATGATAAAGATAAAATTCAGTATCTGCTTTTTCAAGTTTTTTCTTTAAATTTCCGTACTAGTTCTTTATTTATGACGGACTGGGCCTCACCGTGTACTTTTATACATTCATTTTTAAATACTCATTACCTCTTTTACGATTCCTACTCTTAGTGTGTTTTCCTCTTATTTTCCTTAATCAATTATTTTTGGACATTTTCCTACCACATATTTAAAGAACGAATAACAATGCCTTCTTTAAGATCGACTATACTTAACACTAGAAAGAATGAAACTTAGTATATACCTATATTGCCCAAAAGCAGTCAAAATGACTGCATTGTGAAAGAATGATTAATGTGTAAAGAAATGTGTTTAAAATTTAATTTTTAATATTTTGATATTATTTACAGTCAGATAACAATTTGTTAATAAATATAAAGGCTATACGGTATCTTTAAAACAATTTTTTTTTTAAAACAGTTACAGTAAAAATAATTGAGATGTTTTATATTTAGATCATATTAGTAAGCTGATTCTGTAGGTAGACAGTCAGTTTGGCCACCCATTATTTTACAATTTTAAAAAATAGGAATTTTTGAAGTTTTTTCAAACTCTTATAAAATACTCAATTTTTAAAATGTTTTAGTCATTTTAAGTTATTTATGTTTCTTAGGTTATTAAAAAGAAAAGTTAGTATGGATTTGAAAATATATCCCCTTGTTAATTTTTAGTAATTATTTTTCTACAAAAACCTGGAAAAAACACGAAAAATTTTAAAATATCAATTTTACCATTTTTTAGAAAAGTAACTAGACATCTCAGCCCTAAATTGATACTAACTTTTATAGAACATACGTTTGGGAATATATACAAAAAGAATTCAAGGCTTTATCTCGAACAGGGAAGAAGTCTTAGGGCTTATAAAACACTTATACCATCAAAATTGAAATTTTGAGAAAAACGCATTTAAAGTTTCTGAAGTCATAAAACAGAAATGTATAATGCCCGTAAAGCTCTAATTTTTTAATATGTTATTTTCCAATGTATGTTCTGTATTAAAACACTATTCTAATTAATAATGACTGAAAATAATATTTTTAATTCAAAATATATTTTTGCTTAATGTTGAAAGAATTTGTTAAGACGTCAGTTTATTCGGCTTTATCTTAACCTAATATTTTCACAAAAGTTTTGAAACACAAAGCATTTATGTACAAAACAATAATGATACTAACTTAAACTAAAATCAGGTTTCAACATGAAATTTAATTTTTTTCAGTTTTAAATTGGGAAGTTTAGGAAGTTTTAACTCTTTTCGTACGACTTTAAAATACTAAACTGTAGTACTACAGTATGTTTAGTATAATGTAGTTTGGTATACATCAAAGAACTATTCAGTTATATCTGCAACATTTGAATTCAGAATACATGTTTTCGGAAGTCTAATTGCAGAATCATCATAGGATAGATTTTTAGGTACATCATTTTCAGTAGTACTCCATCTCTTCGAAATATTGTTTCTCACAGCAAACTGAGAACGCATTAACCATGGCATTTTCTCTACAGGAAAAAAATAATGATGAAGCAACAAACTGTGTGTGTGTTAAACAAACTGTTTTTAGAGAAAAGTTGACCATGAGTTTAATCTTAATTAATTATGAGAACCCAAAGAATTCGAAACATAATCAAGCAGAAATTATTTTAGTAATGAAAATTGGAATTAATAACCATTTCAAACTCAAATCTCAAAAATATTTTTAATTAACTCAGTTTAAGAGTGGAAAAATGCTTTAAAATGAAATCGAAACCAAAATACCGTAGCTCATAAAATTTCAAATATCTTAAAAACTAATTTGCTAATAAATCTGAAATTTCGTAGCAAGCTTCTCAATGATATGGGCCACTAGAAAATGCAAAAATAAATAAATAAATAAATAAATAAAATAAAATAAAATATCAGTAAAAATGAAATTTTTAGGGTACTGGGTAGCCCAGGAGTGTCCAACACGCGGCCCGCATGTAGCCCGCCAGTACGTAAATGTTGCGGCCCACCGACTCTTTTTAAATTTTTTTTAAATATCAGGTTTTTAAAATTTTTTCACTTTTAAACTTATTTTCGAGGGGAAATTTATAACATATATATATATATATATATATATATATATATATATATATATATATATATATATATATATATATATATATATATATATATACAATGTATTTGTGTCTGTTACCTAGTCTTGTTTCAAAATAAATCCTTTTTGATTATAGAAATGTCCTTTAGATTAAAATAGATTTATATTTTATCAAACAGTTACATTTGATTTTTCTATAAAAATTACTTTTTGATAAATTCCGAATTGCATTATGCATATCCTTTGCTGTAGATGGTACATAATTCTCTGTGCGTGCCACTTTCATTTATCCTCCTCCTTTTCTGTTTGGAGTGCTCAAAAAGCAAGAGGTAGTCAGAGATGTTTTTTAAAATTTAAAAAATATATATTCACGGGATGGTTAAAATAAAGGGTAACGTATACTTAATCTTTTGTGAATGACAGAACCATCAAATATCAACAATGTGTAACGAAAGATCTATTCAAAAAGAACACCGTAATTCTTAAGAAAATGGCAACTGTAATATTTTAAACATTATTTGATCATTGCATTATTACATTATCCAAACATTATTATATTATCATGAAAAATAATAAAAACAACAATAATAATTCATTCTGTTTTAAACTTTCACTCAGTAAACGTTTTTTTTGTTTCCAAACCTGATATAAGGGTACATATTTTTATGTTCGGCCCGCGAGATTATTATGTTTTTCTGAAGTAGCCCTCAAGTTCAGTTGGGTTGGACACCTCTGGTGTAGCCTTAACAATAATTTTTTTTTTCTTTTCACTTGGAAAAAAATATATTCTAAAGAGTTCTAAGAAATTGTTCATTATATATATAATTTATTTCTAATTGGAATTAAAAAGCAGTCAAAATGACTTTCTTTGGGCAATCTAGTGTTAATGCCTTTTAAATGTGCATACGCAAATTCAAGGCAAATGAATAAGTGATACCTCATACAGTGTTCTTAATGAAAAAGTTACAGAAGGAATCGTGGTTAGTTTACTAGCTTACTTAAAATTAAATTACCAGTAAGAATGAATTTTTGAGTATATTTTCATGGTTTATCAATTAAACAATGTAGGTTAGACTTAGTCCAATTTTGGTTCAGTGTCATCGAAGATGCAGCTTCAGAGCAACGAAGACAATAGTTGATGAAAATTTTATTAACACTTTCAAAAACATTTCTAGGAAAGAAAGTAGACATAATATATAGTGAAAACAAATAGGTCTTTCTATTTCAATAATGTCCTAAGTATGAACTTAACAACAAATCTACGAAAAATTTTGTTTATTATCTTTTTAAATGTTGTTTTTGATATATGATATAATCATATCTAGGTTGCATGCAAGAATTAAAATAAGTTACAACAGCCTCCCCTATAAAAATTAGAACTTAAGTTCAGGAAGGGAGCTAGATTTTAAAAGCATAAAGTTCGCGAGTTTGATTATTGCTGAAATACATAGAAGAACGAGATACTAACATCATTTTTGAGCATTCTTATGTTTATTTCTTTATGACATAAAGCTGTTGCTTCACACCACAAGTAAAGTCATGTGTAAGAGGAATCAGGTCCATTACCGCCCAAAAAAGAAAATAACAGGAAAGCACATTACCTGGAGACACGCCGAAATGAAATTCAAAAAGTCAGAAAGTGGGTAGCACAGGGAAAAGAATAAAATAACACCATCTTCGAGAAAAAAAATAGAACAAATTTATGAAAAACGAAAATTACATTACCTTGTTTTTCTTTTGCTTCAGCTCAGCTCACTGTATTCATTTTTTTGTTGTATATTTTCTTTAGGAAATTCTTAGACACTATCACCATAAAGAAAAAAGTTAATACAACAGGGAAAACTTAATAAGTTTTGCTAAAGGAATGGGTAAAGAAAGTATTTTTCTCTTTGTTTTCGTCCCTATCTTTGTGTACGGCAGCACCAACGGAGCCGCGAACCAAGATGTATAACTTATTTCAACTTTGAAGAAAAAACATTTAAATGTTTTTACAATAACATATAAATATTGAATGTAGTAATTTTTATTTATAGTTAATTGCCACGTTTTAACGCTTAAATTCGCACTGTTGCATTTCTGCAACATATGATTTATTTTAATTTAACAGACTCAATATTTTTTTAATTACCTACAAATCACTTATCTAAGAAAAAAAGATTACTGCAACAATATTCATGCTAATTTTGTCACTAGATGGAAGTACATTTTCTCCAGAAATCAAAACAATTATAAAAATCTCTGATGCTTCAAGAACTGTGTTTGTGCTAAAAAAGAATATATTAAATTTTATGCTTCCTCTTGTTTATTGACGAAATAAATTACCAGGTAAGAAATTTAAACATGTTAGGATGAATAATAAAATACTCATATAAAAGAAGTTTTGTAATTTACAGCACTACTGCACAATGTTGCACTTTTGCAAAAAACAAAAAAAAATGACTGAAATTCAATTGAAATTGCTTCACTTTTATTTTTTTTTCATATTTTTCCCTTTTATTAATAATTGAGAACTAGCTGATATAATTTTTGCATATAAATTTAAAAAAATTGTGAAGTTAAGTGTTAAACATTTAATTAAAATGTGTAATAAAAATGTCTTTTAATGCAAATTTCTATCACTTACTAATAAAATGATACCAAATGTAATTAGCAATATATTATTTGCATTCTCTGAAGTGAAATTTCTTTAGTAATTTTGTGGAGTTAATGTGGAAGGACATTGTGTACTTCTTTGTCAATAATTATTTACAGTATGAGTCATATAACATACAGCAAATCATGAATTTTATATTTAAATAAATTACGTTTTTTTATGTAATAATGTTAATATAGTGCAATATTTGCTTTATTATGTGGTATGATTAAATTTTTTTTTTAAGAAAACTATTTTGATAATACAGGTTTTTCCAACCATTTTTACTTGAATGAAAATTCATGTTTTTATTGCTCTTTTTATTTGGAGAAGATTATAATATCACATTTCTTATAAACATATAAATAGGAAACTGTTGCAAAAAAAAAAGGTTAATATAAATATATGCTAAAATATAAATTTGTAAATTAATACCGTAATGATAAACCGCTACAGTTCTAAAACAATTGAATACTAATAAGAAGTTAACTAAGAGCTGAAATTCACACACAACATTTATATTTATTTTTTTACTATGTAATTAATACATATGTATTTTTTATTATATTCCCAATAATTCTAGATATAAAGAAAAGCTTGATTATTAGTAGACTATAAGGGGAATTAAATCTTTTTGTTCGAGAATGATTGATATTTATTTGGAAATTATTCCAAGGTAAAAAAACTCCATAAATGGATCAAAACTGATATTGTTAATATTTTGTTGTAGCATTTCTCTAGTAAGTAATTACAGAACTCTTTATGATTTTCTGATAAATTAAAATGGTTATTTTTAAAATTGCACTTTCTTACATCCATACATAATTTTTACATAGTTAATTTTTTTATTATATGTACAAGTATATATATGTATGGTTGAATTGCCCCTAAATATAGAAGAATTTGTGTCAACTGCACGCAATTTGTTGGAAATGCATTAAAAATCTGTTAATAATTTATCTAAAAATCATTTAAGTTGTATCACATTTTTAAAAATTCTTTTATTGGAAATAAAGGATTTATATATGAGTAAAACATTTAGAATTATTGAATTTTAAAATTACTAAATGTAGCACACGGTTTAATACTAAGACCGAAATGTAGATGGCGGTACTTGTAACAGAAGCATTACCGACCGAAGCTCTGTAATACCGCCTGAGAGAGTTGGGATTTGAATGAGTAAGCGTTACTCGTCTCGCTGTCGAATCCTGGACTATGTAATATATTTAATTTCCCCTTATTTCCTCTAAATGTTTAACATGTATTGTGTCTAAATGCCTGTCCATTGTAACTGTGTTATTTTATGTCATTAAAATATTTTAATTACCCCGAGATTCTATCAAAAATATTTTGTTTTACCCAGTAATGACGTAAGAGAACCGTTACAAAATTGGCGCCAAACGTCGAGCCGATCCGAACACAATTCCGTAATTTCATTCGCTTTTTCCACTTAGGTTGAGGCGTTGTCACCCGACAACAAATGGAGAATTCGCAACCCTGCGAATAATTAATGTCTTCACCCAGAAAACCTGTGAATAGATAAGTGTTGTTTATTCTAAATACTCTTGCTCTGTTACTCTGTATAAGAACAGTGATTATATATTATTGCTTTTAGTATATATTGTGTGTTACAGTATATAGTAACGTAATTGAAGTTTAAGTGATATTTTCACTTATTTATTTGTCAGTATTCTTAATACTTTTTTTTGAAAACGAAACTCGTATTCAATTGTTTGTTCTCATTAAAGCTAATTGAAGGTTATTTATGAATGTATATTTTCTTACTAATTAAGAATTTAATGCCATTAACATATGTATATACTTTTATTATCAAGAAATTATGGCGATTTGTATTTATTCAAATAATTTCACTTTGATTCTTGTTTGATTTTACTAAACTTTAATTAATTTTTAAGTTGAATGTAATTTTTATCATAATGTTTTTTTTCTTTTAATGTCTAATATAAAAATAATTATTTTATGAAGTACATGATTTATTACGGAGTACTACTACAACATTTGAAAACTTGTATGTTTTGATAAAGTATAAACATTTATGCTTTTTATTTAAAAATTTTTGGAAAATAATTTCAAGTACTTCTAAGTGTAAACAAGTTTGTAATAGTGTTAATTTCGGAGTGGATGAAATAATTTATGAATGGTATTTCTATTTAAACGTATTTGAATTGCTTTTGATTAAAAACAATTTAATTGTGTGATTTAAGTTAGCGAAAACGAAATTTTTCTTTGATTTAATTTAAATGATTTCATGTTAATTGCTGATATTGTTTTGATTAATAATGAATATTATTGAAATATTATTATTTTGATTTTGAAGTACGAAATTAGAAGATAGTTGATATTGAAGAATTTGTTTCATTTTTTTTTTAAAAATCTCATTAATATTGATGTGAAAATTAATTAGCACATTTTGAAATTAGAGAATTATATTGTCATTCTGGAAGAGTGCATTATAGTATAGAGTATTTTTTGTATGTATCGGAAACTTTATGTGCATAAGTATTGTTTGACTATAATATTTTCAGATCACAGAATTAACAGTTTTGAGTGAACTTTAATTCATTAACTTTAATTGAACTTTACGAAACTAACTTTGAAATAGTCTAAAAGTGACGAAAAAGGGATTTTTTGGGAAGATCCAGAAAAGAGGATTTACGAATGTTGTCCACAGAATTGGGTCTGGCTTCGTCGGATAATCTCAAAATTATTGAACTAAAAGATCTCATAACTAACAGTGATAGGTATGATGATGAATTTGTCAAAAATATGCTCATAGTCATTGTAGAGGAACGTACAGCAACAGAAAAACAAAAAACTGCGGAACTGGAGGAGAAACAGAAAGCCGCTGTTGTTGCTCAGCAACGAGAAAGAGAATTCGAACTGGAAAAAATGAAAATTCAACTTGAAATGCAGAAGCTGTCACAAGCACCTATTACAAGCCAACAGCTACAAAACCTAAAGCTTGAGTTAAATAGAATTATTCCGAGATTCAATTCGATGGAAGATGAAATGGGTCCATACTTGACAATTTTCAAACGTCAAGTGAAGTTCTTAAACATCCCTGAAAAAACTTGGACAGCATACCTGATTGGCTCATTGCCACCTGATATAGCTCAGCTCATCACAAGAGAGGATAAAGAGGATGCTCAAAACTATAAAAAGGTAAAAGAAATGCTTCTCAAAAGATTTCGAGTTTCAGGGGATAGGTTTAGGCAGTACTTTTCCCAACAGAAGAAAAACCCAGATTCGACATGGCGATACTTTTATTTCGAATTGAGTTCTTATTTTAAAGGTTGAATCAAAGAGTTGAAGATAACCACGTTTGATCAACTTAAAAGTCTAATAATTGCTGATCAGATAAAAAGAAAAACTCCAGCAAATATCAAAGAACATTTTCTGGATATTTGGGCGGATTTGAACGATCCTCTGGAATTGGCTGAGAAGTTGGACGCATATGACAACCTAAGGCATGGAATGAAAAGTAATTCAAATCAGACTTTCAAGAAGAAAGAATGATTCAGGAAACCCTTTCCATTAAAGAAAAATCAACCTGTTGGAGGATCCCATGAATACCACTCATCTGGACCCTCTAGAACAGTGCCTAGATTCCCAAGTTACAAAACTGAAGGAAGAAAATCGATAAAGTGTTACGGATGTGGAACTTCTGGTGTCGTCAAGTCAAAGTGTCCTAAATGCACGAGAGCTAATGAAATAGAATCAGCAGTAAACTGTATGACGTTATTCAACTTGAATTCGAACTTGTATCCCACAAGTGTAATTATTCTCAAAATTTTTGAAGAAAAGATTGCTGTATGTGCCGATACCGGTGCTTCCCATACCATTGCAGGTAGAAAGATGTTTAAATTCCTACAAGATCATGATGTCACCTTTACGAAGGATTTCATTTATGATGGCTGATGGAAATCGACAGACTATTATGGCTCTGAGTACTGTCGTCGATCTGTGCATTGAATGCAAAGTTATTCCAACAGAATTTCTAGTATTGCCTGATGCCAAAGGAAACAAGACTTTGTTAGGGCTTTATTTCCTCAATGCTGCCTAATGACCTGATGGTCAATGGCCTGGCATTTGTAAAATTTCTTCAATGCAGCTGGTATCGTAATTGACGTCCAGGGTGGAAAATGGCACTTTTCCGGAAATCCTCGGGGAAACAGTACAAATTCTTCAAGAAGACATTAGAAGATATAACACTCAGCGCATTCGAACTTCGAAAGGATGAGGATAAAAATTATTTCTCCAGAACAGGCAAGAAAAATCAATATACTCCTGGACAGAAATAAAGCATGTTTCCAACCAGGGGGAGAGCACACGCCTTTCACTGAACACTGTTTTGACACGGGTGATCAACCCCCAATAGCAACGTATCCGTACAGAATGAATCCCGTAAAGAAACAGGATTCTCAGAAAGAAAACTTTGATCGATGAAGAAGAAAATATTATAAACCTGGTGACAAAATTTGGGTGACCATTCATCCCATAAATGGTAACAACAAGAGCAGGAGATTTATGCCCAAGAGAGAAGGTCCTCACCTCCTACTCACCTTGAGATCACCAGTAACATATGAGATTGCCGACCCGGCCGACCCAGACCAAGCCCTTCGAACTTATCATGTTTCTGCCTTAAAGGACTATCAAGAACCTGAAACAAAAAGAAAAACCGGATTTGTTGCTCCTCTAAGGAAAAGAGGACGCCCCAAAAAGAAATTACCTCCTGGTTCCGAGCCGAGACGTCAACGGAACCAGAGGGGGAGTCTGTAACACACGGTTTAATACTAAGACCGAAATGTAGATGGCGGTACTTGTAACAGAAGCATTACCGACCGAAGCTCTGTATTACCGCCTGAGAGAGTTGGGATTTGAATGAGTAAGCGTTACTCGTCTCGCTGTCCAATCCTGGACTATGTAATGTATTTAATTTCCCCTTATTTCCTCTAAATGTTTAACCTGTATTGTGTCTAAATGTCTGTCCATTGTAACTGTGTTATTTTATGTCATTAAAATATTTTAAATACCCCGAGATTCTGTCAAAAATACTTTGGTTTACCCAGTAATGACGTAAGAGAACCGTTACACAAATAAAATAACCGGTGATGGCATCCTGCGAATTAAAGAAAGAGAAAATAGAGATTTGAGAAATATAAAAACATCCAAATCAATGGAAAAGATTTTAAAAAAATAAAAATTTTACACTAAATTAATAGCACTGTCTAACTAGTGTCGTTTGCCCTCCTAAAATTTTTACGAAACGTCCACTCTAAATATGTTTTTAGACTCCTCCTTCAGTGTATCAATTTCTAGTTTAAAATGACTTAAATATCTTTAATAGAATTAAATAAGTATTTTTTAAACTATAAGATATTTCATAAACATTATTGATTTTACTATTTATTTTTTTTCTTAAAAAAATGCATTATTTTTAAAAACATATATATAATAATTTTATAATGATGTAGAAATTATCTGTTAAAAATCTCAGAATTATTAGTAGCTGTATGTCAAATGACTTTAACGGCTATCATTTAATGCCAATGTATGCATTTGTGCATAATTTTAAAAATAATTTTCTTATTTCTTTTAATAATAAAGGTGAAACGTGTTTTACTTCATGTTATATTTTTAGAGATAAACATTATTATTGAGTAATTTTTAAATCAGTTTATATTTTTATACTTAATTACTAATGATTTAATATAAAAGAAAATTTTAAAAATATGCAATATAAATAAGCAAAATTTTGATTAATACAATATATATTAGTATAATAATTATAATAAAATATAAATAATTATAATTAGTATATTTTTAAATAAATACGATGTATGAAACTATATATATAAATAATAGGAACAATATATTTACTCTTTTTTTAACCATATGATACTTACTTTATAATCCGTACAGTTTAAATATTCTGAATAGGATTTGTATGCTCGTTATTAACATGTTTAGTATTTTTATTTTCAAATTTGACACATTGAACGAAACCCTATTTTGGTCTTCGTTACACAAATTTAATTGCAATTCATTACTGAAGAAGTCATGAAGTATGTTCACACACATATATTATTTTAAAAGAAATAATAATGAATATTGTAATTTGTTAAAATATGCATATTTTACACATATTAGGTAAATGTAGTCTATAATAGCTTAATCCAAATTCTGTTTTATATATCACTAAAAAGAATGCAATAAACGTAAATTGTAGAGAATCGATCTCAAGAAATAATTTTTATAAAATAGTTTCTAAAGTTACAGTATGGTTTTTAAATGAGATCATAAATATCATTTAACGAGAATAATTTTTAATGAGAATGGAAAAGTTAAAATCACATAAATAATTCATGCCACAAAGAAGTATGGACAAAATTGAAATTCATTTGACTTCCTAAATCTTCGTTAAAAGAAAGATAAGAAATTACTCTAGTAATTAGGTTTAGAGTTAAATGTAATTAATTTTAGTTTTTTTACAAAGAACCCATCAAATGAATTTAGTTTAGGATATGTTAAAATGTATCTTATTTAGCATACCACTATATTATTACTAAACAACTTGCATATTAAAAATAAGTGTAGAATTTTATGTATCTTAATAAAGCTCTATAGCCTCTTTAGAAAAAAACGTGTTAAAGTACGAAATATATTTTTAAACGCATAAAAATAAATAATAATAATAACTGAAAATAAGAAGAAAAAACACAAGAGAAATAATGTAGAAACCTATTAAATAAGTAGTTCATTTTTCAAATATTATTCTAAGATCTACAGAAGGAAATTATATATATTAGGCATTAACAAAGATCCGAACATATGAGCTTGCTTCTACTTTTGTAACGGGTAATGCGTTAGATTTTGAGTAATCAGTGGTATTTTACTTACAATCACAATTTGCCTTTTTTGAAATTAACCTGAACGTAGGCAGCTGGAAGTAAATTACACAAAAATAAAAACACGTTTGTTGGACCGGACCCTATCGTTTTTTTATATTGATTATGGTGCATTACTTTTTAAATTACTGATGACGCGCTAACCCTGAATAATACTTTTTAATTTTACATGTTATAACTAATTTCTAGACTAAGTATTATAATAATATAAGTCAAATACAATTAGAAATTATCTTGGCAAACTATAAAATGATTGTTATCCTTCCACTGTTACAGCTGGTTCTGCTTTATACCAAGTTATTTATGTCGATATTTTCTATGAGAATGTTTTTCTTTGATGCATGGCATGCATAAAAATTCATTTGAGTTGTACCATAAGAAGTGCACCTGTCATGTCTTGTAACTATTTGAATAACTACATTCTAATGATTCAATTTTTTGTATTATTCTAATTGTTATATGTAAATAATTTTCAAATATAAAATGGCTTACAAATGAAGTAGTTTTGATTAGTTACATCTAAATATTGTATATAAGAGATATTTCTAAAATAAGTAACTATAAATTTTTATAAATCTCGGAAGTTTTTTCAAATCAAAACGCAAGTACAGATTTTCTACGTGCACCATTTAAACTATTAAAATAGTTAAACACAATTTAGAATAAAAATTTGCATTGTATAGATATTTTTATGTGTGTGTTTTGTTCTTATTATAATATTTTAAAATGCATAACCCTAATATTGTTTAGTTTTTTAAACTCTAGGAAAATATGGCACAGTGCTTATACTAATTATTGCAGAACAAGGAAACTAAAGGATTTAACTTCTTGATAGAAATTAAAAGTCAATTGTGTCTTTTTTGTAGAGTAATAGTATATTGAAAATACTGAAATTGCTTGAAAGTTTGAGTCGAAGAAAAATTTGACAAAAAGTTATATTTTTGTCGATAATTTATTATAACAGTACATTTTAAAACATTTCATTTTATTCCCACAGAGAGTGGTAAACAATGTACATCTTATAGGAAGCAAAATATTGATTTACAAAATTAAAACATTAACTTCCTTTGATTTTTTCTTTGTGAAAATAAATGAGGCTGATTTAATTTACTTTTCTACACGGAATTAATTTTCAACATAGAATACCAATTAAACGACATTTAAAAAAAACCGTGAAGAATTTTTAGGAGATATGATATGTTTTTTATGTGCGTTTTTAAATTTAACTTTGTATTTTTTCCTTAAATCTTCTTATCAAGTTGTTAGTATTTTTATTATTTTGAAATGTCTTCTAGGTAATGTGGGGAAAGTACAGAATTAAATTTTTCTAAAAACCCTCAAATTCTTTCCACATATTTTTCTTTCCTTTTTTATGCTGTTTATTGCATTTTAGTACATGAAGCGTAACAGATTTTTCTCCGGGCTAGTGATTAAGAATGAAGATGATTTCAGAAATATACATTTTTTTGTTGTTTTTCAATGCTTTGGGCAAACTTGGCATTTGACAAGCAGACATCTCTGGAACTGAATTATAGGATTCATTCACTCTTTTTTTTTTGTTCTTTCTTTTTTTACACAATATCCAAATAAATAAAAATAATAAAGCTTAGATCGGCACTATTTTGGAAAAAAGGAATTTGAGGAATTTTAATCAACTGATCAAATAGCGGTTCGTTACGAAGCTGAAAAGATTTTAAGATTTGTAAGCAAGGAAAAAAATACATAGCTTTGAAAGAATATTTTTAAACAGAAACTGAGCTCTTAAAGTTTAATCTGCTTAGGTTTATGCAAAAAAGTAATGTTTACTGTCGTAACGCTCTAACTACAATTCTTAAGAATGGAAAATGCTGGCAGGGTCAGCATTATTTCTTATTTTATTACACTGATTTAAAGGTAATTAATTACCTTCATAGATGAGTATTAATTTTAATGGATTTCTATTCTTATGATATGAAATTTTATGTATTCATGGAACTTAGAGATTTTATTTCTTAGTAAAATTCCAAAAATTGGAAGAAAAAAACCAAAAGGAAATTTAGCTTTTGAAGGTATTATTAAATTCAAATGTTATTTTCTGTTTTTAAATTTAAATAAATTTTATAACCAAATAAAAAAATCGGACAAGAAAAAATATAATTTTACATAATTTTTACTACTTTAAATAGAATATTTGGCAGACACATGGTATGGATAAACAGCAGTTTTATGAATGATTCGAAATAAAACCGAATTACATTTAAAAAAGAACTAAAAATTACTAGTAAAAGGGAATGTCTTTTGAAGGAATTGTAAAATCCACATGGATATAATTTTCTGTAAAGAAATAGACTTTGGGACATGAATTAAAGTTCAAATTATCAAAATAATATGTCAAGTATAATGGTACATAAAACATTATATATGTAGAGGCTATTCTAAACTAGAACTTCACTCAGATCTAAAGTAATAACCCCAAAGTTCCGATAAAATGGTATATTTTAACATAAACAGAAGTTATATAGCGCCTTCTTTCTCTAGTAGTAATCAGTAGAATTATAGTTTGAATTTAAAAATAAATACAAACTGAATTCCATTCTCGTGGCTTGACCCTGCAGTTCTCATCTTGGACTCTCATTTAACAGGAAATTGAAACGGATGATATTTCTGGCTCTGATTGGGAAAATAGCCTTCCCTCACAAATGATGCTGTTTGCCTTGGTGGAAAAGTAGTTCATTCCCACATGTATAAAAAACCATGAGTAAATAAACAAGAATATTAAAAATATTATTTAATCAGATTTGAAATAACTTTGAATCAGTATATTCTTTCCTTCATAGGGTAACATACTAGAATTCTGTCTGCAATACGTTTTCAATTTTAGCCATAATGGTAGAATGCTCATAAAGTATCTCTACATTAATTATCTAATAGGAAGCTGCTAAATATGTTTGTTAAACTAGTATTTATGATTCTCAAAGGAAGAGTATGTGCTGTGAAAAAGCATCAATATAAAAGTAAATTAACAAACAATTTGGGGAAATAAAATATTTTGTACTTTCCAAACGTTTACTCTTTATGCCAAAGTATTTGAATTATTTCATTGGTTTTAAGATTCTTACTTATAACTGTATGAATATAGAAATATTTCATCAACAGATAGATTAAAATTTAATTTCATAGAATAAAGTTGAGCATAATAAACATTTACACACATAAATTCATGAATACAAATCGTTCATAATATCCATTTATATATTTTTTATTTGGAGAAAGAAACCATATTATAGATATATTTCAATCCTGAAAAAGTTTTAATTTTCCCAAATTATTCATAAGACTTCAAAAAAATTTTAAAAAATCTTAGGATACTCAGACATTTGAAACAAGTATAGAAAAATTCAAAGCAAATTTAAATACAAAAAAAAGTCTTATTATTTCTTCTAATTTCCTGATAACTAAAAAATGATTGTGACACATCCATAGTTGATTAAATCCTATAAAAATGTTCCTCACTTTAATAAGCGATTTATTAACTTTCTTAAATACACTTAAGTGCCACTGAATTAGAGATAGCAAGGGCTATTCAAATTGTACAGTACTGCGTATCATTTATGCACAAGTGATGAGCACTGTGGTAACTGGATATTTAGCACATACTGTGGTTGATCTGAATTACCAGTATGACCAAACTGCCTGATTTAGACGCCTTCGATCACGGGCAAATCGTAGATGTGCGACGCACGGGCCATTCAATTTCCGAAATCGCCAGACAGTTAGGAGGTCAAGGTCGACAGTGTCAAGAGCAAACCAAGAATACATGGATAATGGACAAAAGACTAGCGATCGGGCAAACTGCAAAGGACAATTAATCTTGACATTGCGTGGGGAGAGACGGCTTAGGCGTGTTGTATGTAGACAACAAAGCCAAACATTAGCTCAAATTACCACCCAGTTGAATGAGGATGCCTGTCATTCAACTGGGGTCACGGTGTGGGTTTCGGGAACCATCGACCTACGAGAGTACTATTGCTCAATCCTCACTATCAGATTGCACGTCTTGCCAGGGCAAGAAAGCACAGAAACTGGAGTGTTGATGACTGGAAAAGAATATCTTGAAGTTATAAGTCTCTATTCCTATTACTTAACGCCGGCGGGAGGCTGAGAATATAGCGTCAGGCTCATGAAGCCATGCAGCCTGCATGCCAGGTTGAAACTGTACTAGGGCATGGTGGGGCTCAATTTATTGGAGTGTTTTTTCGTGACACTTTTTGGGATCTTTGGTGCGTGTACCAACCTCTCTCAATGCAGTTCGGTACGTAGACTTGCTGGATGATCACCTCCATCCGGTTATGCTCTTCTGCTGTCCGCTCAGTAATGGAGTTTTCCAGCACAACAACTGCACTTCTCAAAAGTTCGGTTGGCTTCTGGCTGTTTAGATGGGCGTTCCTCTGACGTTCACTTTTAAAAATTTCTTAGTCATTTTATGTTTCTTGTAATATTGCAAACAAGAGTTAGAATGGATTTGAAAATCTATTCCTTTGTTGATCTTTAATAAATATTTTTCTTAAAAAAACTTTAAAAAAAAAACGAAATTTTTTAAAATAATAATTTTAGCTTTTTTTAAAAAAAATAACTAGAGATCTCTCAGTCCTAAATCCATGCAAACTTTTATAGAAAATGCGTTTGGGAGTAGATACAAAAATGTCAAGGTTATATGAGGAGCAGAAAAAAATCCTTAGGGATTAGGAAAACACTTATACCTTCAAAATAGAAAGTCTGAGAAAAACGCATTTAAAAATTGTAAAGGCATAAAACAAAAACTTATAAAGCCCATAAAACTCTATTTTTTTAGTTTGTTTTCCAATATATGTTCAACATTAAAACACTATTTTAATTTATTATGACTGAAAATTAATTTTTTTATTCAAAATATATATCTTTTCATAATATTGATCGCATTTGTTGCGACGACAGCTTATCCCGCTTAGTCTTAACCTAATATGTTCACAAAAGTTTTGAAACACAAAATATTTATGTACAAAATAATACTGATACTAAGTTAAACTAAAATAGCCAGGTTTGTTCAAAAATTTAATTTTTTTCCCTTTTAAATTGGGCAATGCAGGAAGTTTTATCATTTGTTGCACAGTTTTAAAATACTAAAATATAGTACTACAATATGTTAAGTATAATTTAGTTTTGGGGAAGTTAGTAAGGAAATATATATATATTCAGTTTTATCTACGAATACTTGAATTCATAATACTTATACTTGGAAGTCTAATTACAGTATCAGCTGAGGACTGATTTTTAGATACATCATTTTCAGTAGAATACCATCTCTTAGAGCAATATTGTTTCTCACAGCAACCTGATAATGTTCTGGCCTTTGCTTCTATGTTATTTAAACTATTTTTAAAACAAAAATTGGCCTTGATATAAATTTTAATTAATTGATTATGAGAATTCAAAAAACTCAAAACATAATCAAGCAAAAATGATTTTATAAAAATTGGAATTAATAAACACTTCACAGTAAAAGAGTTGATTATGCTCAAAAATATTTTTAGTTAATTCAATTTAAGGTGAAAAAATGCTTTTAAATGAAACCGAAACCGAAACCATACATAAGAAAACTTCAAATATATTTTTAACAGATAGTACGCATACCGAAATTAGTCTGTAAAAGTTTAGAGTTTTTAATATTGTTTCAGGGAATATTTCTATTTCAGAGTATATATATATATATATATATATATATATATATATATATATATATATATTTTATATATATTATTTTAGGCTCTAGATCTCTATCACTAAATGTTTAAATATACTAATCTTTATAAATATCAAACAGTGCATAAAATTCAATAGAGTTTGTTCACATTTTAATCTTTCATGCATCACGGCACCGGAAAACTTAGAAGATTAGAATCTCTGTGACACCTGCTATTTCGTAAAATAGTTAATGAAATTAACTCTTGACCAGTATTTTGTTTTGTCTAAAACCAAGAATTCTGACTTGATTCAAAGTTAGAATATTTGTTTTTAAAGATGGAAATAGTTAATCAAGCATACTCTTTTGTAATAAGGATAAAATGTTAAAGTTCCGGTGTTTTTTATTTTAATTTTCTATTCTGGCTCAATATTTTGTGATGATATTATTAAAGAGTTTTAAACCTTATACAAAATGAGATGTTTTGAACTCCGAAAAATAAATCCGAGTTATATTGTATATAAAAAGATGATTAAAGCTATATTTATACATAGGGTTAGAAAGAAACCTAAAACTAATATAATATTTCAAAATAACTTTACAATTTTATATAAAAAGAAAATCTGCTAGTGCAACGCCACAATATTGTTACAATCATGTGTGTATGCTATGAGTGCTGCAATCATGTACACTGCTGGTCACACAATATTCATCAAAAAAAAGAACTCACGATATCACAGCGAAATTTATTTGGCAAATAGCATGTTGTAAAAAGATTGAACGATTAAAATTACTGCCTCTTGTGACGTGTGGATGATGACAAAATCAGGAGTTAGTCTAGTGGTTATTGTTTGCTACAACCGCTGCCACATGCTCAGGCATAAAATCACAGAGGCTTTGGAATGTATCCTTGGGGTACAGCAGTCCATGCAGCTTCCATATATTGCCCAAGTTGATCTGGTGTGTATCAGTGGGTATTGTATCTCGGACGAATCGTTGTGCAAGCATGGGCGACACGTTTTCGATTGGCAAAAGATCGGGAGAACAAGCAGGCCAACGATCAGTTCAATCTTATGGGTAAAGAAGAACTCTCTTGAACAATGCGTGCCACGTGTGGTCTCGCATTATCCTGTTGCAATATGACTGATGGCAAGCGTTGAATGTATGGGAGGACTTCAGGTTCGAACACCTCAGAGATGGAGTACCGGCTGTTCAGTTTACCGGCAATGCGTACTAGAGGGGTGCGGTAGTAAAATCCAATGTCACCCTAAATCACGATACATAGTGCAAGACCAGTGCAGCGATGCATAACGATACAATTCAGCAGCCTATCACCATGGTGTTTCCAATTTCGAATCCGACTATCGTGATGTAGCAGGCAGAAACAGGATTCGTCAGTACACACAATTTCGTTCCATTCTGTTATCCATGTCCTCTGTTAACCGCACTATTGGTATCTCAAACGTCTACGGTTTTCAGTCAAGGGTAAACGAGCAAGGAACGCTTTGCCGACATTCTACACTGCTGCAAATGGCGTCGAATGGTACGAATGGATACCGAATAATGCGTAACAGACTCAATCTGTTGTGCTATGATTCGTGATGTGGCTGCGCGATCCATCAGTTCCATGAACACAATCTACCTGTCATCACGAGCAGTGGTGCTACGAGGTGGATGCTTTCGGTTCCGTCGGTCTGCCGTTTCCATCGATGACACATCTGCATCACATTTCCTTGGTGTTGTCCAACACATTGACCGATCTCTCTGAAGAATAATCTGCAATCTCTATAGGCTACTATTCTTCCTCTGCCGAATTCAGAAACTTGGTCAAAGACGTTCGATGTCTTCCACGAGGCATAGGTAAATAGCTTACGCACGAAACATTAATTGCCATTCTTCAAACAGCCAATCTGTTTTCCCCTTATATAGCGTTTGCCGGTGGCGCTACGGTCACTCGCGATGTGCGTCTGTGCTATAATGCTTTTGATTCGAATATTTCATCACTGCCAACGCATGGTGTAAATTTTACATGGTTTGCATGCTTCCTTCAGTGTGTTGCATTTTGTGTGGACAGCAGTGCACTTTAAATAAATTTGGAAAAATACTTTCATTTTCATCACTTTTAGAATATACAAATACCATGTTTCTCATAAATACATGTATCTAAAATGATGTATGTTTTCAAAAATTTAAATTTTGAATATTAAAGATTTGTATTTGTATCTTTTTTATGGGTAATTAGGAGAAAAAACATACCGCGCGCGTACTTTATACATTTAAACAACAAAAATGTATGCTGTCATTTAATTTTTTTTCTTTTTAATATTTAACTTTTAAAAGTCAAGATATTTACTTTCAAGCTTACTAAATCAATATTAAAGACAATTTCATGCATCTGATATGAATATACAAATAAATTATTTTATGAATGACGATTTAAATTTTCCCCTGGAATATTTGATTAATATTTTCTAAACATTTGTAATTCCGGTTTCTGTTCTTAATTTTGGTTCACATAATGAAAAATAATTTACCCAATTAGAAATAAATTTTGTTTTGAAATATTCTGTAGGACCTGATACAAATTTATATTTAAATGCATAGATGAGAAACTTCTATTTAAAAATAACTAAATATATAAATTTATGGCAAATGATTTTTATTTCCCTCAAACCAAAATTTTAAAAAAAAATTAATTTACGTTGAAATAATTTTTCTTTTTAAAAAAGTAGTAAGCATAAGTGATTTAAACATAAGTGATAGTGTTAGTTACAAAAACTTAAAGATAAGATTACATTAGCTGTTTTCTGAAAGATAATTAATTTTGAAAAAGAAATTCAGAAAGTATATAATGTCTCTGTAACAAAATTAAAAGAAAAAAAGCTCTTTTTTTATAAATATACAATCTCAGAAATGCTTTTCTTTCTGTGTATTTAATACGAACTGTTTCTTTTTTCATTACATTAACTTAAAAGCAAATAAGAAATTAATTAAATATTTTTTTAAGATACACGTACTTAATAAAATTATTTCAAGCATTGTATAACAACATTTGAAAACGGTAATTTAACTTTATTTTTCTCTGCTTGAAATGGAATTCCTTATTTTCTTCACCAAAAATAAAATGCTCCTAGTATTAATTTAATTTCGTTCGTTCTCTTTTTCATCATTAAAGACCCTGAGAAAATCGAATGCTGCACATCTTTCATTCAATGATGCACGAATTTAATTTAAAGGGTAAGTGTTTTACAGCTTAACAAAACGGTTTTAAAATGTTTTTTCCCCTTTTTTCAAATTCAGGCTAAAGAAACACGATAACAACAGCATTGGACTTCAGTTTATTATCGAAATAAATTTATTTAATGGAAAACATTACATTTAAAGGTACGCAATAGACATGCACAAAAGTAAATGAAAATTTTATAGAAAGTTAAATTGCGAACCATTTATTGTTACATATGCAAAAAGTGTTAGAGTAAAAATATTTATTTCAATTATTTTGTATTATAAATTTACAGACAAAGCAAGGGCTATAAAAGATTCTTGAAGTAATATGTATTCTTACGTGAATAATTTTTCTCTCCTGTAAGTATATCAATTAGAAGCAAATTATTTTAGACTTATTGTAAAAGATATTGGATTTTAGGTTAGTAGTTGTAACAAAGACCTGTTTTGCGGATCAGGCGGCAGCAAGACAACACAGGGGGAAATCAGTAAGTTTATCGAAAGTCGCCATGCAGACTGCAATAGATATGATAACAGTGGCAGAGTTTCAATACTGCTTACATGGCAATCGAGATGATGCCATTCTCAATTGGGTTCAGATCTGGTGATTTCGTATACCAGGAAAACATTCTAAAGTCTTCAGCTTACTCTTTCATCTAATCCCACGTAGTACTGTTCTGCTGAAACATGGTAGCAATAGTTACGCAATAAATCCGTTAATACACATTATTTTCCGCAAGTATTATAGAATCCTGCAGATGCACATTACCTACACTATAATACTGCCTCTAATATTTTTTTTTACTTTCAGTAATAGTTACATGGAGTTTGTTCTTTGAAATTTTTCTAATTTAACATGTGTGACTGTTTCACTGTTCGATAGAGCTGAAAACGTGATTCACACATCGAAGAAGACAACTCTGTGCTTATCAATTGTAGTCGACTTCTAAAATTACCTCACAAATCGAAGCTTTTTTTGCCGATGGAAATTTTTTAATATATGAAAAGTAACCGTTCGTCAGCCTCAGAATCCCAATCGTAACTGGATTTCTTATAACGTCGTCTTGAACGCTGCAGGAAGTCATCTCTTTCGTTTTATACATTAGTTGTTCATCACTAGTATGCTGGGCGAAATTCATATCTCAATTAATTCTATGTTGTGTCAGTAGTTTCCACGTCATTTACTATCAAATATACAGTTCGCCCGTCACAATATACTTTCACTTTATCACTGTTCATATATAGAGCAATTTCTGACAATTTTTATTTTTTTCTGTGAAATACAGAAAAATGTGGTGGTAAATGTCATTTAAAAATTCGTGAACTAAACCAGAAATCCGATTTGTCCATCTTGCCTGACTCGAATGCAAGGAATTTCAAAAATGTGTGAAAACGGGGAATTTGATTTGACTATACCCAAAAGCATGTTGAAGTTCAGCAGTGCAGATATCCAGTAGAGGTGTGAAACAGCATGTGTAATCTTCGTCGTTGTTGCACAATTCCAGTGCAATTAGAGAAACTTTGGAATAGGAAAGAGAGTCTGAATAGCTGTTTTTTCTTATAGATATATTATATTTATCTAACAGAAGAAAATGAAGCAATTAAACTGTGTAGACCAGACAAAGCTATGAAATTAACACTTTTTCGAAAAACCTTTTTTAAATTTGATATCAGTGGAAGAAAATCCTGTTTTTAGTATCCTAGCAGAAAAAATTTCTGACTAAAGTCATTGATCAGTGATGGAAAACTGTAAACACATTTGATGATTAATAGAATGGGAACAGTAAAAAAAATTTTTTTAAAGTATTGTATGCGGCGAATCACGTATTTTGGTTAAGAGAATAGGGTTGAGTACATAAAACAAATGTAACATAGTTTCAAACAGAGACAAATCTCTGTTTGAAACTCTGTTCTTAATATCTGTACAAAAAACAGAGATTAAAAACAAATATATGTTAATTAGTTACAGAATTATGATTTAGTTCAAGCGTGGGATCTGCATCCCTTTGGCCCCTAACCTGGAGTCACCATTCTTGTAAACTCATTTATTTTAAGGTTTTATTTAAGACACTATTTCTAATTGAAATGCTGATATTAAAGGGTAGTATTATTTTATTAATGTTACGAAATTTTAATATTAAACATATATGTATGTAACTGTTTTGAAACTGATGAGTATTACAAATTGATTTATAAATGTGTTATAACTACAATAAATTAATCCTCGTATTTTAAAACAGTTTGGAAAGACCGCTGTGATGACTTTGAACCCAGATAAAATAGCACATGTGACAAATACTCACACACGATTTGGTTTTATCGTCAAGACTATTGATTGATGAGCAATAAAAGTATGTGCAACAAAAATATTTCTTTTTTTTTTTGGTAGCGAAAGAGAGTGCAATGGAAAATTATTATAATTTCAAAATAGTTTTATTACACGTGAACAGTAAAAGAAGGAGAAAATATATACTTTAAAATAATCTTACCTAATTTTAACCTTTAGATCAACAACATAAATATTTATTTTCTTGTTGCTACTTGAGCGGTACATAAAAATACTGAAAATGCTAGGTAGTTTGTGGATTGCTCTTCTAATAGGAGCTTTACTCAATGATTTAGCTAATTTGCAAGTTAGGAAGCCAGGAGATAAATTTCTAAATTATACATATATCCGGGGGCTTTTACTTGAATGATTTAAACTAATGGCCAAAGTTTTTTGTAAATTTTTCCTACAACATCGTAAAGACCTTGAGTTGTACATTGAATGGTTATTACTGGAAATTCCTTCCAGTGCAGATTAACTGAACTTGGAGCATCAAATTTCCAACAGTTGGAAAACCTTCTTTTCCCAGACCAGATGAAGAATGCGTGTCCTTCTGCGTGTAAATAGCCTTATTTGGTAGAATGGGAAAATATTGTTTTTATTGACCTGGAAGGGAAAATCTTGATATCTATTGAAATATTAGAGTGGCCTCAACAATTAAATATAAACAGGGGTGACTAGAACAAGGGATGTGCCCATACATACTGAGTGAGTGAGTGAGTGAGTGAATATTAACGTCGCACTGTTCAGCTACACGAGGGAATTTCGCGAAGGACCTCGTAAATTTGAATCATCACCAAGAGACGAAGACGACACCTGAGCTGGCACCCCCTTTCCTAACTACCACACCACATCAATGGGAGGACGTTTTATATCTTAACAGTTTTAACATGCATCACCTCCCTACACGGCGGGTCTTTAGTGGTACTGGGCTCGAACTCATTACATGCCGGCCATGATCCGATACCTTGACCCCTGGGCTGTCGCAGTCCCAGTGTGCTCATTCATAAGAGAGAGTCATTAGTTTTCTAGGAAGACCAAAGTACACCAAATTCTGATCATTATTTCCAAGTGATGAAAAAGAGAATTAAAGTGTTATGAATATAGTAAATCAGGAATCATCAAAAATTAGCGTACTATTTGCTGTCTATTGAAGAAAGAATCAACATACTAATACTCTCTATTAATCCTCCAGTTTCAATAATTGATATATCATTCTGTGGAAGGAAGATCGTATGTGAAGACCAGTTCTTCTTACGACGTGTTTGTTTTTTGTGCCAATCTCATTTCAAGTATCCATTTGGAAACTCTGAGTCAGTATGCGACACACGTAAGAGGTTTAACGAAGTGTAACTCTTTGACGATATCGAAAATAACTTTTGTTCGTCGAAGGAAGAATAAAACTTGGGTCATGATAAAAATAATAGATTGAATTGTTTGTTTAACACTTATGTCGTTATCTTTGATCCCGGCGAAAGGTGACCCCACATAGAGCACCGCATTTTGACACCTGTAATCACCTCTATGTAGCTTTTCCTTCTTACAGGTTGCATCTTTCTAGAAAGGAACTTTAGGGAAAAAAGTTAGACAACTTACTGTAGTATTTGGTGATTTGAGATATTAAGGAGAACATAACACGTTCGAGACATATAGGAAAAGAAAGGTCTTGTATACAAACCTTAAAATTACGTGTAGATACAGTCCAGTCAATATAGCTCAGGCGGTAATAAATTCCAAATAATCCTGAGATGTTAGGCACCTTATGGGATTCTCTGGCAAAGATCTCCGACGTCATGTAGCATCACTAGTCGTGGTAAACCAGATGAGAGAAATTCTCATCTTCATTAACACCCCATCACACGTATCTTTACACACTTCGTTACCTGTGTGATCTCTGAAAAAGAGATAAGCCAAAAAATAATACGCTTTCTTCTTAGGACGGAAATGGAAATTGTGTGAGGGGAATGTAGCGCACGTTAGTTTGCTAAACTCTTTTTAGATGACGTCGTACCTCTGTGGATTCCAAAGGTACTAGCGTTCTTGAAAAAAAAAGAGATTCTTCCACAAAAGTAACATAATGATTGTGAATAATAGTGTTTATAAACTTTAATATATCAACATTTTGTATGTTTCGCAACGCTGTAATGTTGTATGGATTTGTTCCGAAATATTGTGATATTTATAAGCTTTATATTGGACAGTCTGTGATGTTGTATGTTGCAAAATAAATAGGGATTTGTTTTAAACTAGAATTATATAGATATTTTTCCACAATTGATATAATCAGCCATAATTAAATATATCTAGGAAAAGTCTGTATTCACTCATAACAAATCATACAGTACAGGTAAAATTTAATAGAATTATAATTTTTTTTCTAAAATTTCTTGAATTTGTGTACTATTATTTAAATACTAAGCATGCAAGAATTCGTAAAGTTTGAATTCAATCTACATAAGGTTACGGGAGTGTTGTAGCAAAACACACAAATATTAGGTAGAAAAAGCGTGCGTTTTCTACTTGAATATTCTTGATTCCTGGAATTTTTATCAACAAGCCTTTTAGGTTAACAGAGTTTTTGCATTCAGTTATCAAGTAAAATAGCTTAAGAAAGTAATGACACAATAGTTTTCACGTTTCTGTGAGACACGAAGTAATTCAATGGCATAATGAAAATGAAAGGAAGGAAATTAATATGAGTGAGCTTAAAATCATTGTGAAAATGTGGAAATATGGAAAAAGTCATGTTATAACCCCATTCGTTATATGACAGTATTCATCTGTCCAGCTTGTTTTTAATAACTTTAAATCTACAGTAATTAATACATAGTACCAACGGTAAGGCGCGGCGGCGATAGAGTCATGGTTTGAGGGTGCGTGATGAGCAATGGAGTTGGAATGTAGGAGTGAAAGTATCAAATCAATTATACACAAATATGAATACTTTGATGTCCTACAAAGCAAGTTAAAGGAAAGTGCCACCAAACTCTGGAAAGATCGTCCTTTCGTTTCTAACACGACAACGATCATAAGCATACCACTGAGATTGTGAATTTTTGCCTCTTGTATAATGTTTCAAATCAATTGCACATGCCCACACAGTCACCTGGTCTGAATCATATAGAACACCTATGGGATTTGCTGCAGCGTAGAATTCGTCATCACAATACAACTAGCAAGAATATGCTGATGAAGGTTCTTAAGGATAAAAGGGAAAATATAAGTGCTTAAGAAATCATTAAACTTAATAATTCAATGCCGTAACGCAGCGTTTCTCAAACTGTGGGGCGCCCCCTTGGGGACCGTGACACCTTTATAAGGGGGGCGCGAGCATATTGAAAAGTCGAAAACAAAATTTTATTTAATTAAATTTGTTCGTTTACCTTAAAAAATAATAAAAACATTCTGACATAATAAAAAATAAAATACACATTTACATTGATATGTTACACTTATAAGTGTATCAGTGCTACACAATATATTTTATAATTAATTTAACAGTACAAAATTAAGAACAAGTTTAATAATTACCAGTGACCCCATGAGCTTGTCATATATTATATAAAATTATTCACAACAATTAACACTTATCTTGATAATTTGTACTGTTTATAACTAATCACTTAACTACCGATTAAAAGTTACGCGATTCGCTTCCAATGCCAACCGTTTTCCAAGTAGGCCGCGCGTGTATGCGATAAGGAATAAAGAAGAAAATAATCTGAAATAAGTAAATCCTTCGCAAACACTGTCAAGGTCCTTTTACTGCATTCCAAAGCCTTCGGAATAATTTTATGGATAGCAGTGCACAGAAAAGATCGTACTTCGGAAAGACGTATATATACGTCTGGGGAATAAACGTTTTGACTGAGCGAGAAGTTTATATATGCCAGTGGCACTTAAGAGGTTAAAGTCGTATTGAAACTTTAGCGTCAAAGTATAGTATTAGTGAATTCAATGCATTGTTATTGCATGAGGGGGCCCGATGAAATTTATGATTGAATATTGGGTCGCGAATAATGAAACTTTGAGAATCACTGCCGTAATGAATTCAGGAGTTTCTCAAAAGACCATTTTTAAATATTTTTATAGCTAATATTAAAACAGTGAAAGCCGACATTTTCCACTTGATTTTTGCATCGCTATAAACCTGTCTTTATTTTAATGGCTATGAAAGCAAATCGAGTTTACTTTAGTTATTTCCAATAATTGAAATAATCTAAATAAAATATAATTTTAAAAAATTTTTAAATTGCAAAACACAGAGTTTTTCTAGCAAGTGTATGTAGAAAGGGAGTGCCAATAGCATACCATTTATATGCGTGATATATTAATCATTGCGAATGAAGTATTTGTAAATGTCTTTCAAAAATAATTAAATTCTGAATAAAATTCCTCTTCAAATTTAATGTATTTGAAAATATAGCTTAAATCAAAGATCCATTTGGTAATTTTTCTCATCAAATGATCTATTTTTCAATTTCACTTTTTTCCAATTTTGTGTAACTTGAAAAACTTTGTTATTGCTGTGCTTAGTGGAAGCAATACAAAATACCTTTAATGGAAATAAACATTGTGTAAAACTATTTCTGAAAAAAAACTTCTGACATTACCTTAATATAAAGAAATGATCAAATGCACAAGAAAAATTAAAGTAGGCATTTTCTTTGAATCAAAATGCAACTGCACAAATGTATTATATTCTAAATTTATATAAAATACCACATGTATTATCGTAAGTCATTAAATTTGTTGAATTATAAAAAAAATTCCTTTATAGTATCAAAAGAAAATCAGTCTTTTTGCCATTTTTCCTTAGAAGATTACTTTAATTTCATTTTTATTAACTTTTCCGTCTGAGGTAATGCAAGGGCTATTGGCAACGAACCTCTTAATTCTGAACACCGATCCAGTTTTGTGAACGACACCGGAGCTAGCAACTCTTTCTTCAAATTTCCCCGTCACACAAAAATTTGGTTCCAAGTGTATCAGTCCCTTGACATGCGAGTCTTGAATTGTATGAACTAAAAAGGTTGTGAAAAAATAAGGATATCTATCTATAATATTTATCTAAAAGCTATAAATTATGCTTTAATCTTCGGATCTACACAACAAATTACTTTTCTAAAATTTTATGAAAAAGAATAAAAATAAAAAAATGATGATGAGACTTTGTTTATAGTTATGCACGAAAATCATTCAAGTATAAAGCTTGATTAAACAACTTGATTTGAAGAAATTAAATAGAAACAATTTATTTCTTTTTAACTAATTGATATTTATTTTCATGGAAATAATTGAAATCGTCATTAAAGTACTATAATGTTTGATGAGTGAGTATAACAAAAAGACATGTGTTTTTTTCCAAAATAGCACTATATTTCAAAAAGAGTTATTGAAATGTTTAAAATATTCTTTATATTCAGTTGTCTCTGACTCCTTTTTTGACAAAAAAGTATAGTTAACTTCTTTAACGAAAGATGTAATTAGTTTTTTGTGAACAATTTAATTTGAAGAAAATATGCGGGGCTTTGAAAGTGATTCGCAACAAAAAATGGAATAGTAATTTTACATTAGCAAAGACTTTAATAATTTTATAATTTACCTCTAAAAATATTTGAAAACATTATTGAAACAAGTACTAATTTATTGGGAAACTTTTTATGTTTGAAATCTTTATATCTAATACATATTATAAAAGTGAAAGTTTGTGAAAATCTTTGTGGGTCTTTCATGCAAAAACAACTTAATGGATTTTAATGAAACTTTACAGTAATATAGCTTATACATCAGAATAACACATAGGCTATAATTTATAAAAATTTGTAAAAAGTGTCCAAAATATAACGCTATTTGTCAAGTAAGAAGGAAAAAATTCTGCCATCTGCAAGCAAAAAAGCTGCAAAAGGCCCACGTCAGCATATATCTATCTTTTGTTTGTGAAAAACTCTTTTTGTTTTGACTACGCAAGGGAATCGCTTCTAATTAATTCCTGTGATCAGAATAATGCATCTTTTTTATTTCAGAATAAAACTAAGTTTTGAAGGGAGAGGTTGTTATAAATCTCTCTTTATTTTAATGGTTTTTTATGAATTTATTATGCACATTTGGTAGTAAGAAGTTGATCTATTTTCAAAATAACTACTTTCATCGCTTCTGGTACTTAAAGTAAATAAACTTTCTCTTTCACACTACATCATTTGGACAAACTTTCATAATTTTTTTGTGGTTAGTAGTTAATTATAACGCTGTAATTTTAATTGAATATGTGTGTGTGTGCGTGCAGATATTGCATTTTTAAGGATAAAACTAATTATAACTACTGCACTGTATTTTTTGCAGTGAGTGAGTGAATATTAACGCCGCACTGTTCAGCTACACGAGGGGCTTTAGGAGACGGACCACGTAATTTTGAACAATGGTCAAGGGACGGGAACGACACTTGAGCTGACACCCCTACTCCTAACTACCACACCACACCAACTTAGCAGGAATATTCTACCAATACTTAGCTGTAATATTCTTTCAAATCCACTCTTCCAAGATATATGGCAGCACGGGTTCTATGATGAGTATTTTAGTGGGTAAGGCGAACAGTTTTGTAGCAGATATTGCGTATTCAGTGGATTGCAAAGATTATGATTTTTGTCGCAAAAAAATAGTTAATATCAACATTTAAGTGTCTTATGGTTTTGTCTGTTAATGAAGACCTTGGAAAATGATTTGACTACTTATTTTAAGTGAACGGTGTACATAATTAATTTTACATTGGAACATCTTTAATTAATTTATTAGCTCTACCGGATTAAATTTTCCAAAGTGGAGTACTCTGTTTATGCATATCTTTTAATTTGTACATGTAGTGACCCCCAAAAAAATATTGTATGAAAAAAACTGCAGTAAATCATAATGCGGTTGGATAAAGTATTAACGTGCATCGCCACCCCTACACGGCCGGTCTTGCAAAGCTCTAATAAAACTCGAGCTAGGAAAAGTAGCTAAACATTTGCCAACTTGACTCTATCGTTAACATTTCGCTATCTTTTTCATTGAATTGGCATTATAATTTAAGAAATGGCGTTGCTTGCGAATATAACAATTTTAAAATAAAATAAATACAACAGAAAGTAATATTAATGTGTTACACTTTCAGATATAAATTATTTACACTACTTGTGAAGATCCCCTTGGATCTCACTTAGAGAACGAGAATAATTTGGAGTCAGATAAGAGCCAGTAGCCATTTTTATAAATAACTTTATTTGGTTATCTTTCCCAAATAGAATCAAAGACTTTTAATAACAAATAATTCAAATTAGCTATATGAGGTTTAAAAGGAACTTTCCTTTAAATTAACTTAAATATTTAATGATCCAATTAATTAACAATTAGAATAACGATCACGCAGAGATTACCACGATAAGAGATCCCAGAATTATATTCAATAATATTCCTATTGAACATTTAAATTTAATCTCACTCCTAATAAAAAACTTTAATGAGACTTTAAATATAAACCAGTATTTACCACACTGAATCTCAATTCTTCCTGAGATTAATTTATCCACCTAGAAATCTTCAATAATAAATCTTTAACTTCACTATTATACCTTTCTACTTCAATCTCTCTCTCCTACTGCTTTTTTACTTTACTATTCCGTTTGACTTAAATACTCTATCTAATCTGCATAACAAGGAATCTTGTCCTCTTTTTGGAGTTGATTGGAAATAGGTAGGGGAATTAAATTTCCCTAAAAAAGACGACTCAGAAGGTTAGTGATAAAGTTCCGTATAGGTTTGTCACATACTTTAAGCGTTCATTACGCAAAACTTTTAAGAATGTGTTACTTTTGCTGAGCAGAGATCAGCTTAGGGAGGTATTTTGAAAAATCGACCCTCAAGAATGTTACGAGGAATTATAAATTTAAAAAATCATTTTTATCGGCTATTAGATCTACATAGTTAAAATTTAACAAAGGTGTTTTTTTTTCTTTCTTTTTTTGTTTAGCAGAGATATGCAAAAAGCTTTTTTTTTGTTTAATTCTCAATTCACATAAAATTAACTCATTAAAAACTTCTTTTTCCTTCAATATGTGTTGTTTAATTTTTCAGTTCACCCGTGCGAAGAACGGGTATACCATACCAGCTAGTATATATATATATATATATATATATATATATATATAAACAATACTTCATCTTATATGAATAGATTTATAATCTTTTTTAATATTTTTATTAGCTAGTTTTTATAAAGGGTGTTTTTTTAGAGGTATAGAACTTTAAATTGCAATAAAACAACGATGTATTATTCGATTGACATGAATTTTTATTTTTTTGAAAGATAATTTTGTGGCATTATATTTTAAATATGATTTCTGGCATATGACTGCCACGGCTGGCTCGGATGTAGTCCAATTTTCGATGACTTTTTCCAACATTTGTGGCCGTATATCGGCAATAACACGGCGAATGTTGACTTCCAAATGGTCAAGCGTTTGTGGCTTATCCGCATAGACCAATGACTTTACATAGCCCCACAGAAAATAGTACAGCGGTGTTAAATCACAAGATCTTGGAGGCCAATTTACAGGTCCAAAACGTGAAATTAGGCGGTCACCAAACGTGTCTTTCAATAAATCGATTGTGGCACGAGCTGTGTGACATGTCGCGCCGTCTTGTTGGAACCACAGTTCCTGGACATCATGATTGGTTAATTCAGGAATGAAAAAGTTAGTAATCATGGTTCTAAACCGATCACCGTTGACTGTAACGTTGTGGCCTTCGTCGTTTTTGAAGAAGTCCGGACCAACGATTCCACCAGCCTATAAAGCGCACGAAACAGTCAGTGTTTCTCGATGTAACGGTGTTTCAACATACACTTGTGAATTAGCTTCACTCCAAATGCGGCAGTTTTGTTTGTTGACGTAGCCATTCAACCAGAAGTGCGCTTCATCACTAAACAAAATTCGCTTATGAAAATCAGGAACATCGGCAATCTCGTTTTGGGCCCATTCGTCGAATCTACGCCTTGCTTGATGATCGTTTTAATGAATTGCCAAACCAAACTGAGAATAAATCACTTTACAGATGTTAAATCGGTCGCCATCTTGGAAAGTAATGCCAACTTAAACTTCTATACCTGGAAAAAAAACACTCTTTATTTTAAAATATATTGATTCAGTTTCTATATTCCTTAAATAGCCAAAGTTGAAATAATTTACATATAAACAATAATTAAATAATGAACTGAATCACATTTATTTTCAGGAGCGTTAATAATTAAAAATAATTTTCAGTTAAAAATTTAATAATTGAACAACCTTTAGTCCTTATTTATGAATATTAGATTATTTAAAATCTCCATTCTAAAATAAAATACATATCATCGTGAAAAATATTCGATCCCTTCTAAAATCCATGAACATAAATTCAGAAAGCATATTTTATCCCTAAAGTCAATTCTCTTGGTATGACGGATAGCTATCTTGACATTTGTTCAATTCCTGAATGTCACTTGCACAAAACGATTTTTTTGTAACAGGAAAAATATAAAAAGGAAGATTTATCGCGGCAATCTGATGCGTCTTCGACACGCAACTCACATAAAACACACGTTATAAAATACGCCCTCATTGTGTGCGATTTTCTAGATAAAACACCTACCTAAATGGAAGAGCTGCCCATCCAATATGAAACGATTTCTATCACGCCAGTATTTTTCTCGTTTACTTCGCCAGCGTTTTCTGTTATTATGTGAGGAAAGCATCGCATTCTTCTTGGGAAATAATAATCTCTCAATAGCTCGAGCCTCGCAGGTGTTTTCTTACAGAGGGTTTTGTGCGGAATGTTTTGTCTGAGTACGTCATGTGTGGATGAATCATCTGAAGCAAATAAACGTTCGATTTTTTGATGTTAAGAACAATCATTAAGGAACAGTTATTTTTACCGGTGACATAAAATGAACAAAAACAAGCAAGAATTTAATTTTAATTTGTAATTCAGATTTTTTTTAAATTCTACAATCGAATATTTGATATAAATCAAATTTCAAAAATATGTAAATTTTGATACATATTCGTATGAATAATGTTTTATACTAAAAAAGAATCAACAAGTTGAAATTTTTGCACTTATATTTTTATAATTAGTTGCATATGGTTTATTCAATCTGAAACGTTCATAATTTAAGAAAATGCATTTTTTTTTTAAAAAAAAGTACTAGGTCGCAATATTTTTTCCATAACGTATATGTGGAAGTTGAATAAAAATAAAAATTACAATTTATATCCGAATTATACATAAATAAATATAAGGAATAAACAAGAAAAAATACTTTGTAACAACATATTACACGATTCTTGAAATTACTGATATTATATTTATATATGAAAAGAAAAATAAATTATATTTTTCTTTGTAATATTGATTTAAATTATTCTTCTTTTTTAAGCAAAAAATAAAAAAAACTCACATATTTTTTATTGTAAATTAACTTTGCAATACATTTGTTCATGCAACGTAAGATATGTTTCAATTTTTTTGAAATTTTCAAGCATCGATAAATATTAAATTATGTATAAATATATATGAGAAAAGTTTGTGTTCTTAAGCTATGTTATTTTACTGTCTTTTTGTTGAAACTCATATTAAATTCACTCATAATTTCAAATTGAATGCAGCTCTTTTATTACGGAATATTTTTTAAAAAAAATTTATTTAAGCATAATAAATGGAAATTTAATATTTCCTAGTGGTTAAATAAGGAAAATCAAAAGCTTTTATAATTTCAATTTCTTTTTAAAACAAAAAATGAAATAAAACTATATCATAATATATACTTTTTCTGCACTATCATTTAATTCAAGAAATTAACAGAAAATCTAGTTTTTCAAATTTATGAACGATTTGAAGTAATCAAAATATTCTAAAAATGCCTTTTTTGTGTCATATTTAATTTCTTTTACACACTTGAAAACTTACTTCATGCACTTTAAAAAAAATTAGAAAGCAACCATTTTCAGGAATATTTTTTTAGTAAATACAATTGTAATTGCATTATTATATTGTGTGTACCTTATATTGCCTGTCTTACATAATTATTTTTAAAATACAGATTTTGAAACTAAACACACACACGTGTATCTTGATTCATAATTGCAAATATTGATTCGATAATCAATGAGAATTTCAGCCTTTAGAAAATTCTTCCTTTTAATTAACTGGATTTTTAATTTTATTCTGGAAAAGTATTTTAGTGAAATGATGTGCTAAAACACAAGTAATTCGCAGATTTATTTAATTAGTTTGTTAAATTCATCTAGTTTATAGGCTCTGGTTCACAATTTAAAATAGAAAGGAAAGTGACACGTATTTGCTTTAGAACTTTTCTATCTTGTTGAATATTTTAATGGGGTTAAAAACCATCAATATATTATGCAGATATTAGTAACAAGATCTGGATTACGTGTCTTACTGTATATATCTTCCCAGTCATTTTTAAAAGTGTATGTAAATGATAAAATTAAAAAAGGCAGAGCTTTTAAACATGCACAATTATCCCCCTTGCTGTATAAAAAACTGAAAGGCAATCAAATTCAGTAAAAGTCGAATAAGTAAAAATTTTATTTTAAAGGCCAGAAAAAATTCTTCAAACTAAAAATAAAAAGTAAGATAACTAGAAGATCAATTGAGAGTGAGTGATTGTTTATTAATATCATACTTTGATACACAATAGCTATTGACGACAGACTTCATAATTTGTGTATATAATAAAAGAAATACAACGGTACAATTCTTAATTTATTTTTTTAACAAAATTTTAATACCTTGTAGTATTTTAATATTTGTTATTAAAACGCAAAGAAAACTCCCTGTTTAAAATACCCAACAACTGTTACCCCACTGAGCATCAAGCAACTTCCAACGGCACGTCTTTTAGGGACTTGTTCCATTGTTACCCTTAGCACAAGACAAGCAGCAAAGTAAGTTCGAGAGTCAACGGCAATCAAGGATAACTCCCTGAAGACTCTTTCGGCTGAAGTTTTCTCTACGCAATCTTCAGAGAACTAAGTTGTGCCACGTATAAGTTAAGATATATTTTCCGAGATTCTATTATAAGCTTAGGGTATTAGAGGAAAAGTCATCATTAGCCGGGGAAAAGGAAAAATCTAATATTTTGATGAGGTTGTTGAGAGTTCTTGAGAATCTGAGAGAAAACTCGACTCATTCATATTGCGTGTTGCTCTAATAGAATTCCCTTTACGACTTTATTTTAAGGATGACGCAATATTCATAAGAGTAATTAGTTTTATTAAGGTGTAAGAATTATTACTTAATTGGGAGAAGATGCATTAAAGAAAAGTTGCAGGAGTTCTGCACCAGTAATTATACTGCAATTCCATCGACATCTGAAGACAATAGATTGTTTGTTTATTCCACTTACTTGTCGCTGTCTCCATTAGTGCTTAATTTTCAACTTCGGTGGTCTATTAAGGCAAAAAATAGGGAATATTTTCTACGAAAATTTGAAAAAGAATTAAACACTTCTTCTCTTTGAATCAAAATGTTTATTTTGATCTGTGTATATATTTATAATCGTTACATTCCAAAAATGTATTTTAATTAGATTACAGAAACAGTAGAAAATGAAACAATTTTTTTAAAGGCAATGAACTATGACAAATTATCTTAACCCGGGAGAGATGGCGTGGGGTTCAGAGTCACCCCAAGCTCACGAAGTCGTTAATTCTGGGAAAATTGTTTATTTGTTACCAATGACCTTGACAATATCTTCCTATTTGACAGAGTTTATGGGAACTAAAATGTATTGGTCTCATCTCTCTCTCTTTTTTGGGAGTAACAAGTGTTTTTCTTACATTCTTAAGGTACTTGTTTTGACTGACTTCCCTACGCTACCACTTTTGTTCCAAAATATTTTCTATGAACATGCTACATTTTCCCTCTGTGAATAACTTAGAGAGTTTGATTGCTGTGTTGTATGACTTATTATGGTTTATAAACGTAAACGGGCAGAGTATAAATAGGTTCTGTGATCTTTATAGAAGAAAGTTGAAACTTATTAAGAAAGGGAAGAGAACCTGCTGAAATAATGCATTTTAATCGTAATAACGAAAGTAAATTTGAGAAAAGTGAGGAACATGAAACATTTAAAGTGAAAGAAAAATTTCCAAATACTACCTAAAGAACTCCATCAAGAAAAATATAAAGCCCTAAGTGTACCACAAGACACACTTCACCCTCTCAAAAAGACACAAACAAGAAAAAGTTCAACATACTATTTGTCGATCATCAAAGGATAATAAAACTACAATAACTTGAAAAAAATATGACACTTTAGCCAGCAAGTACATTTTTGTAATGTTAGCGAAATGTGACACTGTGATTTGCTTCCTTTAATAAAGCCACGCACATTTAAAACTACTTGGTTCAGTTTAATTGATATTTTTTCTCAAGTTTTCAAAGAAAAATTGAAAATTCCTTAAAAGTAGGTGGGTATATACATTCTCTTAGTTAAATTATTCACTGTAATAATGTGAATTTTGTAGTGCATAATAAAAATAATTATAAAAAAAGATAGGATTGGGGAGACCATTAACGGTTGTATCGTCTGAGCGTCTGCTCCAAGTTTAATGTAAAATATATTTAACACATATGAGCAGAAATTTCTGAAATAATGATTCTCTACGAGCCTTGCAAAAGTTATCTGTCTTGTGATACAAATAACCATTAGCCCCATTATTATTTACCCGTACACCAGTGTTTCTAAAACTTTCAATAATGGTGACCCAATTTTCAATCCATCACATCTGACATTATCGGGTACGTTTGCGTGAATCTGGGTAACCTGTCGGACGTCTGCGCAAAACATGTAATAATGCTTTTCCTCGTACAATTTCAGTCAGTTTTGGTCGACTCGATACTTTTCTAACAACTGAATCTAGCTTGAATGTACATTTTATAATTTGCACGTTAATTGTAATTAATTCTCGGTAATTAAGTATTTACAACAGTTGATTAAAACAAAATCATACAAACATTTTTAAGTCGTAAGCAAACATTCGACGATAATAAAGGATCAACAAGTAAACATACGAGCATGATTTCGAAAATTTAATAAAGGAAATATTCTCAAAAATACTTAAATTTTGGATTTACCCCTACTGAAGTAAATGATAAAAAAAAAGCCTCAGCTCCTTATGTGGTAAAACTTACAAATCTGAAGAACAACATGTGAAAGTTGTTTTTATAACTATGTAAATTATTTAGCCATGTTGGAAAAGAATTTTAAAAAGTATTTTCTTGATGAGGACAACTTGGCAGCAAGTTACGAGGGGATTCGGGGTCTATTTCAAAATACTCCAGAACGGGTCTCAACTTCCGAAGAAAAAATCTTCATATATTTCACATCCAGTGAAAAATTAAAAGGCAATTTTTTATAATAAATCGCTCTTTGAATTTTGGGTAGAGGTGGATAATGAATTTTCTGCACTGAAAACAAAGGCACTTCGTATACTATTACCATTTTTCCAACATCCGACCATTGTGAAACCGGATTTTCTGCGGTGGCTGCTTTGAAGACAAAGTATAGAGAGCTCAGATAAATATAAAAAAATAACTCAGAATGTCAATTTCTGACATTAAACCTTCCTTTCGAAAAACTTTGCTCTACAAGACAATCCCATGGAAGTCACTAACAATTATAAAACTTGTTCTTAATTTAGTATTAAGAAATTATTTATAAAATACCTTCTTCAGTACTGATATATCAAACGTATACTGGCTGAAGTACAGGCTCTTCGCACGAGTTCATTTCTTAAAAAAAATTAAACATTATTCTTGATAAAATAGCTGAACTGTAAGGAGAGTAAAATTGCGTGCACGACATTGTATACAGAAATGTAAAATGATTTTTTAGATAAATGCTAAATATCTAAATAATTTTAAAATAACTGTAATTTTAAACCTCACATTAGAATTAGTGTTATAAATAATAAAAAATATATATATATAAAATTCCGATAAAGAATAACTGTTTTACTTTTTAATATTTAAAGCAAGCAGACTTCAAAATGTTTTAACCTGGGGGCAGGCGCGAACTCGATACTAACGCTAATGGTAGTGCAGGGGACTGAGTCATCTCAATCATTTGTTTATAATTATTTTTACAGTACACGAGATAAAATTCGGAATTCCAGAGAATAATTTAACTAAGAGGAAGTAAACTTACCAACTTTCAAGAACTTTTCAATTTTTCTTTGATAATTTGAGAAAAAATCCAAGAAAACTGAACTAAAATGATTCAAAAGTGCAATAAATTAATAAAGGACGCAAATCAGAGACATTTTTACTAATATTACAGGAATGTTATTTGCTGGCAAATCTGTCATATTGTGTTCAAGTTATTGTAGTTTTAATAAGCTTTCATGATCGACAGAGTGAAAATTAGCATCGCACTGTTCAGCTACACTAGGGCCTTTGGAGATGGACCTCGTAATTTTGAACCATGGTCAAGTGACGAGGACGACACTAGAGATCACCTCTTTCAAGTACCACACAACTCCAACGAGATGACGTTTGAGCTCTCGACAAATTTAACGTGCAACTCTCCCCTTCACGGCGAGTCTTTAGTGGTACTGGGCTTGAACTCGTGACACCTTTGATGATCAACAAATATTAAGTTGAACTGTTTCTTTCTCGTGTCTTTTGACAAGGCGAACTGAACCTTGTGGTACAATTATGGCTTCATATTTTAGTTAATGGAGTTTTTTAGGAAGCATTTCAAAATTTTTTCTTTCATTTCATGTTCATCGCGTTTCTCGATCATGAGTAATATGCATTCTTTCAGGAGGTTCTTCCCTTTCTTGATCAGTTTCAAATTCCCACAATAGAGATCACAGATGCCCCGCGCCACCGCTCTGGGTTAACAGTTTATTCAGAATAAAAATATGGATGTTCTATAAAGAATTAGGACGTTTTTCAATATGCTTTAGATGTTTTATAATACTCATAAAAATAAATCTTGGCCAAATAATCCTTCAAATCAATCAATCCTTTTCCAAATATCATAAAACTCTTTATTATTTACAATTCCCCTAAGCGAAAAACAAACACATAATAGATGGGACGGAACTAATGTAGAACTAACCATACCAGTAAGTTGGAAGGTCAATGAAATGATCAGCAAATGTATTATGCTACCTAGCTCTGAAAAGTGAATCATGTCTTCCTTTTTATTTTATAACTAATGTAGCGTATTTCAATAATAATCGCAGCGATGAATTTTTTATCTTCCTAGAACTTTTCTCAGGGTCTGGGTTTCGTTATTCTTTTAACAAGTGATGCGAAGCCTTAACGTTATTATTGGTTAAAGTAACCCATGTTCAGTATTCGTAAATCGCATCATATCCAAATTTAAATAAAATATAGTTTTTTTGATTAACGACTCGTTACGTTTAAGATTCAGTTAAATTTATTGATGCACAAGTAATAATTTAAGTTTTACAGAAAAAAAATAATGAAAGAAACTTAGCTTTGAGAAGAGGAATGCATGGTGGCACTGGGCAGTCCCGATGGCGATTTTAGCTATGCTTGGTGACGTCTGAGTGCTGTAATTTTGAGAGAGAGCCTCTGGTGAAAGTTCGGGTGCGTTCCCTTTTATTCTGAACCTCATCACTCTAAAGTCCTGGAGCCGGACTATTTGCCGTCCCCTGAACTTCGCATCTAAATGGACACTTTCCACCGCGCAAATCTACAAGTCGTGAAATTTATGCGTTCACTGAACTCAGAAAAGCGCGGGAATTCTTTGAGACTCCCCACCGAAGGAATTTCGCCACATCCGGTCAAGAGGGACTCGTATAAAAATTTCTAGAAAGCAAGGGACTATCTCTAAAACAAGGGACAATTACTGACCTCCCATCACGAGTAATATTTTAAGTTTATAATGAAAACGTAATAAAAAAATCTCTTATCAAGGAATTACAGCAAATTAAACAAAATATTTTTTTAATTTGGTTTTGGGATCAACGATAGTTATTTGATGACGGAAATACACCAGATGATAAACATAAATTATATCAGTGTTGTTGTGTGTGTTTTTTTATTATGGAAGAAAGTATCTTGTTTTACTTCTCTCCGGTTAGCTTTTTAAATCTTTAAATTTTCGATATGCTTGCGCCCCCTTGTAGGGTTATCGCGCCCCTTAAGGGAGGGGGTCACGCCCCACACTTTTAGAAACGCTGCCGTATACCATGCATGCTACCGAAAGCTGGCTACCACTGGTTTGCCCACACGCTGTACTGGCACTGATATTTTCTTCTTTCTGTCTTTGATTTGCATATATTTTAAATTCTTATAGTTAGATTAGTAGTGCTAGTGTTATTAAGAGATGTAATTTACCCATAGTACTGCAATACTTCTCTTCCGAGAAATTGTTTGTGATGGAGATGAAAATTTTTCATTGAAGTCAGTGATTAAGATTCGGGAAAATATTCGATAAATAACAGGAATTGGGAAAGCAATTCGTTGCATGAGATGAAATTGGCAATTTGTTGGTTGAAAATAAATGAAAATATAAAGATAATCCAAAAAAGCCGATATTATATATGTCCCTATTGCAATGTAAGTCCTATTGTGTGATTTAAATTACCATGCATCGAATTATGTGCATACATGTATGTACACAGACACAAAATCCTCAACTATTTATATAAGAGGTAAGAAAAGAAGTTTTTTTCATAATTATGAGAAAAATTCTTTTAAGATGTACGAAAGTTCTTCATAACATGCAGAGTATTTAAGAAAAGCAAACGCATAGGGGTTTGTCTTCCACATTTAAAAAAGGAAAAATAATGCGAAAACTTTAAAATAGAAAATTAAAATAAACTTCTTCCATTTTCGCATTCCATGAAGCATTCTGCTCAGATGTAAGCAATAAAAAATATGGAATACTTTGGGCAAACAAATTGACCGCTTAAGGGGCTAAAACTTATGACACAAATATATAAAAATAATTGTGATCAAATATAAAAAAATGATGTGTGTGTGTGACCTTAACTATTACTAGTAATTCACATATTCTCTCTAAAACTTCTTTATATATAATGATTTAATTCAAGAATATTGTTTTTTATTTGAATATGTATTGCTCAAGGCTATAATGGAAAATCCAATATTTAACTTTCTTGAAGAATATCCATATAAAGTTTGCTTGCTTGCTGCATTAAACATTTCTATAACGATATTCAGTTAATTTTTGATGATGAATATACTTTTATCAATACATTACATGCTCTCAATGAATTAAATTACTTAATGTTGTATTATTTAATTCTATTTATTTTTGCTACATTAATAATTCTTTTATTTGAGGATCTTAAAGCATTTAATCTTTACTTTGCTTGTATGTAATTATGTATTTATATTAAATCTCTATATAGATTTATCGAATTGATGTTTACTTAAGAATAATTTTCTGATTCATTTATTCTGGAATGTATCCTATTTTTTTACATGATTTGATAAATTTATTTTCGATTATTTGTTTTTGAATGATACGTGTTTTACTTTGAATTAATTAACATAATGAGGTGTAATGTACTTAAAAATAATTATTTATAAGATATTTTAAGAAATTGTTAGAAATCGAAACAATTTTTTTTCCAATTATTATGTGAATCTGAAAGTTCATTTGCATTTTAGAATATCATTCAGTATTTCTGACAAAAATAATTGGAGGATCTTCTTCGAGTGCACCTACAGAACATTATATAATTACAAATTTTTTACCATAATATCATTTTATTCATTACTTTTACAATAAAAATGCACTGAACTTTCGTTATTACAATGAATGATGTTCGATATTCAAAGTAATTCATTTTTTAAAAGGTCTACAATCAGATTACTATTAAAGGGACGGTGGACCCTTAAAACTAATTTCTTAAATTCTTAGTTTAATTAGCTGAAAATGTGTGTGTGTGTGAACCAATATAATAAATAAATATTATATTTCACAAGTTGAATAAGTAAATTAAAAAAACTATGAAACAAACTGATTTTTTAAAAAAAGTTTAAATCTTTTAAACTCTTTTAAAAAATGTTCCTTGCGCATTAGTTTTTAAAATATGTACATAATTTTTGTTTGTATATATATGAACTACAGCAAAATATACATGTACATGGATTTTAAAATCGGAATAAAATGTGATAAAAAAAGATAAATTTTCTATACTATATGAAATATATTTCTCCAATTATCACACATTCAAGGTTTTCAAAACACATAATATGATCCGTTAAATGTTTTAAAAAACCAATGCAAAAATGTGAGAATTGTATCATCTTCCATGTGTGAATCATATGTTGTGAAACTTTTAAAGAGATATTATGTAATTTGAAACGCATGGAGTATTTTACGTAATAATGAAAAGGGAAAATTTATGATACAAGAAAAGTACATTTTAAACGTTTATTGGAGTAAAATTGAAAAATAATTCAGTAGTTATTAATCAAAATGATAAAATTCTTTGACAGAATTATTATATGAAATATAAAGAATGTTATTAGTATAAAAAACAAAATAGGTAGTTTGACCAAAATTTAACATTGTGAAGGTCTACTATAGCCTTAATTCAAAAAGGAGAATATATCAAAAGAGGAAGAGAGATAGAGGACAAATCCATGAAGACCTAATTTTCAAAAACTATATCTGCTCTGCAAAAATTTTCTAAAAAAGTAGATCATATCCTAAATACTTAAATGTCATTTAGGTTAATGGAAACTTCATATACTTCATATTATTTTTATATTAATACTGATTTTTCTACAAGTCGAGTTAAAATTTGTGGCTAATTATGTTTTTAAGGGGATAATAAAATTTAAATAATAAAAATATCGAGATAAATAATATAAAAATAATATGATGTATTGAAATCCATTATTGCTGCCACTTTCACTGTGAGGTTAGTTTACTTTCCATAGGAATAATTTTTTGTAGAAGTCCATGTAGTTTGGCTCAACATATTGGAGAACTTTACGAATATTATTCAATTTCCAACAGGATTCTGAACTACAATTTCATAAGCTGTAATACAAGAATATAATCTCACTGTTCTTAGTTCAGCTTAGGCAATTTTTTAATCCATTAGTAAAATTTTCAGCCTATCAATATGATTTCTGTAAGTTAGTATGTCTGAATTCTCAGATGAACTCCCTCGAAAAGTTAAAAAGGTTCAGTTTAAGCTGTTGTTCTGGTCTTTCACATAATCAGCAGTTACAAGTATCTGTACTAAACAAATTATCTACTGGCCAGTGTTGTTAAAGGAACGACACATTCGGCTTCGATTGTTTTACCTTGAAAAGGATTAATTTTTCACGCTACTACAAACATTTCAACATATTCTTAACGTATATACACTATGTTTGCTTTTTTAGTGAAATATTTTAAGGAAGGAAAGTCCATGACGCAAGAGAGAAAAGAGTTTCTGATAGAACAAAAACGTTCGGACAAAATGGTGAAACTTGGCTTTAATAAAACGCAGAAGACTGACTCCAAAGCCTTTTCTAATAACACAAAACCACCAGGAGCACCTCACTTGGGCTCGTGACTATATTGAACGGACCCTAGATGACTGGAAAACTGATGCTTAGCTAAATGAATCCAGATTACAGATAACTAGAACAGATGGTAGGGTTTGAGAACCCCATGATTCCCTGGATTCAAGTTGTCAACAAGAGATGGTGGTGACTACATTATGGTAGAGGTTGTTTTCACATTTGATGCAATGGGTCTTCTGGTCCAACTGAACAAATCATTGAATATATAGAAATGTCTATCTTTAGCTACTTGGAGAATATTTTCAGCCATTCGAGGACTTCATGAAATTTATCTATCCAATTAATGATGCAATTTTTATGGGTGATAATGCACCATGTCACAAGGCCACATTTATTCGTGACTGGTATGGAATTTTGGGCAGTTCCAGTGAATGATAGGTGCTCTTAGATCTTCCGATATGGATACTCTCAAGATATGAATATAATCCCGATATGAATATAATCAAAAGTTAAAAACCTGCATTGGCAACACTTCTAGAATTATGTATGACAACAAGGAAGCATGGATTAATATTTCTGCTGAGGACTTTCAGCGATTTCTTGAGACCATGCTACTTGGAGTGTATGCACTTCGATGGGAAGAGGGACGTTCAAAACATTATTAGGAAGCATCCTATGATTTTTGCAACCTCAGAGTAGAAGGACTAGGTTGTTTATCTGTTCCGGAAATTTGTATCAATCTTTTAACTCTATGTGAAGCATACTTTTTGTTAAAAAAAGGGTATACAAGTTATAAAAATGCCAGAATCAAGAGCGAATAAGATAGAAATTTTAAGAAAACCTTTGATCTTCAGTAAAAGATTGTTACCAATGCATGTAGAAATCTATTGATACTGAAATCAGTCTAATTTCACAATTGAAAACATTGTAAGAAAAATATTACAATTGTAAAGGTAAATCAGTAATAAATAAAGATTACAAAATTCTAGCAATTCGTTATAAGAAAACCAGGGTCTTAGAGAGGAGATTAGTCTTCTGAAGTTCAACTAAACCACTAATACTTGCCGATGGAGCTTAAGGGCTAGTGGTCAAATTACTTCTGCTCTTACTCAATTATTTGCTTCGATTCTTGTTTTTCTGTTATTATCCGACTATTCGTTTTCTTTTATACCCGAAAGAAAAATCATTAATTGGTTGAAATCTAGTATCTTATTCCGTTACTTTATTGGATTCTGCCTCAAGTAAATTATCATCTTTTTTTAAAAAATAGGAATAAAATAACCTTTGATATTTTTAACATATTATGATAATCTTAGTGAAGCATTTTATAATTTATATAGGATTAAAGTAGTAACTTTTTTTATTAAATATACGTAGATGGATATAGAATGGATTATTTAACCAAGTTAAAGAGTCATTGAACATTCAGCTTATTATTAGTCACCACATCATATATAATACCCGCTGTAATAATTAAATATGACTGTTAGAAAAAATTCATTCATTGTATTAGAATAAAACATTTTCCAATCATTTCTGAAAAGAAAATTATAATATAAGAATTCTTTAGAGTTAAAACTAATTTTTTTTTAATTTCTTGTTTTTTTCTCTGTGAAACGAGAAAGTTAAGAAACTTGAAAATATGCTAAATTTATAAACAAGTTTTTAATTTTTTTTGCTGGTAACTAAATGCTTATGTATAAAAATAAAGACAAAAAAATGTAAAGAATTGTCATAATTATTATACAGGGAGGACCCGAATTATGATACAAACTTTAAGGGTAGGCACTATGTAATTGTAACAATCATTTATTGCGTAGGAATGTATGGGTGCAGGTGAATCGGTGAAGCACAAGCACAAAAATAAGAGACGAAAGGAAATACAAAGCTTTTTTTTTTAAAGCGTTGTTGGCAAGTGTAATGTTTACAATAAGTATTCATAACTGTTCAGCGCATGAACTATGAAATACAGCTACAGTGCACAGTCTGCTCGATTCAAAGCTTGTACTCACTGAAAATGGAAGAGGTATAACCCTTTAAGACCCGAATTATTTTTATCTTCAAATATTAAATTTTTCGGGTAATTAATACTATATTGACCCCAATGACATTAGGAACAATTATACCCCCCTCAGGAACTTAGACGGTACCCGCACGGTCGTGCGGTTTGGGCGTTATCTGTGAAACTGCTCACATATGAAATTTTACGAGTAATACATTTTTACCTCTAAGTTGATGGTAGAAACAATCAATTTAACCAAAGTTGTTAAAAATAAGAAAAATATTAACTCTTTTATTAACTCTTTTATTAATTCATTATTTATTTACTGTAAAAACCTTTTGTTCTGTTTTTGTCAATTATAAATAGCCATTGCATTTTTCACAACATGTTTTCGAACTGCTTTCATGGTCTTCAAATCTGCACTTGTGAGGCCTTTAAATGTCATCAACTTATCGAAAATGGCTATACATGTCAAGCCTTTAATCCTGGAATGGCCAGGATAAAAGCCATAACATGTATAGCAGGTGGATTATAAAGTTTCGATATTTTTGCGAGTGGAATTACAACACTGTTATCTTCATGATGAGTTAAAATACTGCTGTTAGTAGATGGAGAGGCTGATAACGCTTCAATTAACTATAAATTAAATTTCAAGCGACCCATTATGATTTTTAGAGGAATTTTGTTTGATACTGCATCTTGTTTGCACAGAAACCAAGAATTGGCAACAGCTAAATTAATGTAATTAATCTGTTCAAGAAATTTTTATGTAGAGAAGGATTTGAAATTGGATTTCCATTTAAAATATTCCCATATGTTTCTTCATCGCTCTCATCTGAACTTGATTATACTTGCAGTACACGCGATTCATGTTTTGTTTGCCGCATTGTCATCCTCCGAGAGATCACTAAGCTCTGCTCTAAGTTCAATCTGATTTATTCATCAATTGAAAAATTTCTTCTGTGAGAATTCTTCTCCTTTTAGACACCTGAAAAAAGTTTTTCGTTAAAAGTTTACACAGTATTCCATGAAAAATAGTAAAACGTATCAGAAAATATATTTTATTATTTAATATATATATATATATATATATATATTTAAACCACACCTTACTAACTACCTTCGGAAGATCCAGATTTTTTTTGGAGGGGAGAGACATGAATGCTGATATCTGTGAAGAGGATAAAAATCAATACTCCTCAACAAATGTATGAAAAAGAAAATTAATTGCAAGAGAGAGAGAGAAATGACTCATCCATGGTGACCCCAAGAAACTTTGGTATTAATTATATAACTATATATTTCATTTTTATGTAGGCTTTAATCAACATTATTGAAACAGAAAAGAAAATTCGCATGGTAAGTACTTACCTTTACAGCTGCAGTGACTCAAGTAACGTTTAATCCACACCATAATGCGGGTAATGAAATTCTGAGTCCTAGAAGCCACAATAATAGAGCACAGTTAATAATATTTTTTCTATTTTACAATTATTTAAACATTAATACAAAAATTTGTATCCAAGCAATTAGGAATATATTGATAATTACCTTTTTACGACAGATAAAAAAAGAAGACGTATTTTCGTTGTATTTGAAAACAAAGCTAGATTTGCCAGCTGAAATTAAAACATAGACCACAATCATCGTCTGTTGATAAAATGTAACACTTTACACATTCTGCAAACCGGCTCAATATTTCCGATTTTCTTACATACGACTATTCCAGAAGCAAAAACGTAAGAGAATATCTGAGCCGCACGATCGTGTGGATTGGGTCTTAAAGGCATAAGCGATTATCATTTAACACTCTGTGAATGGTCTGATGACTCACATTTACGTGATGAGCATTAGCTCTTGTACTTGACTCAGGTCAATCAGCCCCAACATTCAAGATGCTTTCTTCCAGGCTTGGACTGCATACAGCTGTTCGTCGAGCATCATCATGTATATTGACGTGGAACGAATGGGTTTTCTGAAGTTGACGATGTAACCACTGAAAACTTCTGTTATCCTGCATTCGTTTTGATCAAGAAACTGCATGTGACGCACTCGTAGCACATCTCTACAGTTACCATTTGCACATGAAAAACCTGTCTGCAATTTCGGCATACGTCAAGTCTCCCATCGTAAAAGTCAGCACAATTACGAATGGAGCTTTCCCCTTCTGAGATGCATCATATCGAAAGGCGGTTAGGCATTTTCTGCCCCCTACTGGCAACACAGCCAACCAATAAATCTATTTCTCCTTTCTTTTATTTCTTTTGCTTGCACCTCACCACATCCTTCGCGCCCATACTTTCCCATACAATAAAGGATTGTTACAATGTCCTGTGTATCTACTCTTAAAGTTTGTACCCTGAATTTGCGTATGTCAGATCACACTGGTATGACACAGGTCACCTTGTCTAATATGAAAATGGTTATATACATTTTCGGTTAACTTATCCCTTTTTTTAACATAGTTTAACCAAAAATCAATCTGGTTTTTTTTTTAAATTTAATGAATAATTTGTTAAAATGTAATTTTATTTAAGTAGTTCAAATAATGTAATGTTAGTATAGATATAAAATATGAGGGGAGTTAAAACCGTTCTTTAAAAACCACGAAATTGCATTAGATATATTTTTGTTTTCACACAAATAAATATAAAATTTTTGCATAACCTTAGACAAAAAATTAATAATAGGTTATTTTTTTTATAAATAGTTTGAAAGTAATATTCTTTTACAGGTAGAATATTACCTAATATCTTCTAAGCTTAATCTTAAACAAAATTAATAATGTTAAATTCAGTACTTTTAACTTATTATTGCATTGGTATCAGAAATCAAAAGCAAATTTTTGGAAAGTTTGAAAGCAAAGAACTGTTTCTTTATACTCTTATGAATTATCGTATAAATGCCCATTCTGTATGAATTTGCATAAACAAGATTTCAGGCATTGTTTAATTGACATCGGAAGATGCATTTGTTGTGATTAATCAGGATTATACCAGCTAAATAGTCACCTAACTTCTGAACTACAGAATTATTAATAATACATAATTAGCGCTTTATTCTGATGATTAATGTGTTTCAGTGTTTCTATATAGTAAGGATATCCTATATATCTTTTATTCTGAGACATACAAATGCTTAGTATTAAATTGTACTGTGTCAAATTAAGGAGACACAGTATAATTCAATTTACGAAAATCGGGCAAAAATTAAAATCTAATTTTTTTCAGTCTAAATTATTTTTTATATATACTTTTCTACAAACTCACTAAATTTGAAAGCTCTAAGTTTATAAAAAACAGAGTTATGATACATTTTACATTTGCTTTTATTCACTTTTCAATACTAAATCAAAACTTTAAACTGACTTATCTCAGAAAGATAAAATAACAAGTTTGTCTTCATTTTAAATGCTAAGGCCTTTTTCTATTGTGTCTAATACTAGGAATTTTTTTTCACTTGATGCTAATAGTACGTGGAATAAAAGCTGGTATGCATTTTCCTATCAAAGTAGTACTTATTTTTGAAAGAAATAATTGATTTTAGAATTTACACAATTTTTAAGGAATTATTAGTAATCATTCATAAAAAGAAGCATTGTACGAATACCAATCATGTTAACACAAAAATTATACCAACTCTTTTTATACATAGTTTGAGATACTTGTAAAAAGAGTACACTATTTGTAGGAGGAGAGAAAGTAGCATTTTAAGATCACTACATAAGTTTCAATTTTTTCCCTTAAAAAATAAAATGGTTAGCTTTTATGAAATTTAGAGCAGAAAATCAGCTTTACATCATACATACACATGGGAAGCAACCATAGAAGTTATGAAAATTATTAAATTAAAAAGTTATGTGTAAATCGCACCATGTCCACTTAAGCAAGGAAATTGAAATGAAAAAATATGGAAAAAAGAATTGTGAAACCAAACAATTCATCAAATTAAATATATATATATATACACGAGGCGTGTTTTTAAAGTAAGTACCGTTTTGACATAAAAAAACAACAAGTAAATTTTTTCCAAAAACAATTTATTCACTTGAAAGGAAATACTTTACTCTACTTTTCTACATTATTCCCATTACTATTGAGGCATTTATAGTATCTTGGGACCAGCTTTTGTATGCCATCGTCAAAGAAGCTTGCCGCCTGATTAGACAACCACTGCTTCACAGTCGTTTTCGCTTCGTCATCATCGGAATGGCACTGCCCCGCCAGATGCTTCTTCAAGTGCATAAACAAATGGTAGTCGCTCGGCGCTAGATCAGGACTTTATGGAGGATGGTCCAATTGTTCCCAGCCAAAAGAAGTGATAAGGTCTTGTGTTCGATTTGCTGTGTGTGGACGGGCATTATCGTGGAGCAAAACGACACCTGCACTCAGCATGCCACGCCTTTTGTTTTGAATTGCGCGGCGCAGTTTTTGTAAAGTCGCACAGTACGCTGCTGCATTGATCGTGTCGCCGCGAGTCAAAAAATCGACCAGCAACACACCCTTTCTCTCCCAAAACACAGTGCACATGATTTTCTGAGCAGAAATTGTTTGTTTTAATTTCACTTTCCTAGGGGATGAAGAATGCCGCCATTTCATTGATTGCTGCTTCGATTCCGGTGTAACGTAGGCTACCCGTGTTTCATCGCCTGTGACAATACGGCTTAGAAAATCATCTCCCTCGTTACTGCATCGTTCAAGAAAACTCAATGCACTGCCCAATCTTTTGGTTTTGTGCTCATCAGTCAACATTTTTGGCACCCAGCGTGAACACAATTTCCGATAATTTAAACGTTCGGACACAATTTCGTAAAGAACACTTCTTGAGAGACTGCAGGACACTTTTCAGCTAAGGACGAAATCGTGAATCGTCTGTTCTCTTTCACTTTACAGTCCAATTTTGAATCAGTTCATCTGTAATTACTGAAGGTCTCCCACTTCGTTCCTCATCATAAATGTCTGTGAGGCCATCTTTAAAGGCCCTAACCCATTTCCGCACCATTCCATCACTCATAATGTTTTCACCATACACTTGACTGATTTGGTGATGAATGTTAACTGATTTGAAGCCTTGAGCACAGAGAAACCGTATTACAGCACACACTTAACAGTCGGCGGGATTCTCAATAGGTGGAGGCCTTTTAAAATCACGCAAACAGATGTAGGCTCGATCGGATGGTACCGTAATGACATCTGGGCTTCCCAACAGATGTAGCTACACGACGCGCATGCGCTAAAAGGCGACCGCAGCGCAGCGGTGGCGTAATTTAAAAACGGTACTTACTTTACAAACACGTCTCGTGTATATCTATATATATATATATATATAAAGTGTTTTTTTTTCAGGTATAGAAGTTTAAGTTGGCATTACTTTCCAAGATGGCGACCGATTTAACAGCTGCCAAGTGACTTATTCTCAGTTTGGTTTGGCAATTCATTAAAACGATCATCAAGCAAGGCGTAGATTCGACGAATGGGCACAAAACGAGATTGCCGATGTTCCCGATTTTCATAAGCGAATTTTGTTTAGCGATGAAGCGCACTTCTGGTTGAATGGCTACGTCACCAAACAAAACTGCCGCATTTGGAGTGAAGCTAATCCACTAGTGTATGTCGAAACACCGTTACATCCAGAAAACGGTGATCGGTATAGAGCCATGGTTACTAACTTTTTCATTCCTGAATTGAACAATCATGATGTCCAGGAGCTGTGGTTCCAACAAGATGGCACAACATGTCACACAGCTCGTGCCACAATCGATTTATTGAAAGACACGTTTGGTGACCGCCTAATTTCACGTTTTGGACCTGTGAATTGGCCTCCAAGATCTTGTAATTTAACATCGCTAGACTATTTTCTGTGAGGCTATGCAAAGTCATTGGTCTATGCGGATAAGCCACAAACGCTTGACCATTTGGAAGACAACATTCGCCGTGTTATTGCCGATATACGGCCACAAATGTTGGAAAAAGTCATCGAAAATTGGACGTCCAGATCGGACTACATCCGAGCCAGCCGTGGCAGTCCTATGCCAGAAATCATATTTAAAATGTAATACCACAAGATTATCTTTCGAATAAAAAAATCATGTCAATCGTTGTTTTATTGCAATTTAATGTTCCATACCTCTAAAAACACTTTATTATATATATATATATATATATATATATATATATATATATATATATATATATATATATATATATATTAACATGTACTTTATTAATAGATCAAAGGAGCTTTTATAGTCTCCAACTTTATTTATAATGATTAAATGCAAAAGGGTAAGTAATAAATGAAAAGAAAAAAAAGTGTATATTTTATAAATATAACAATCTCTATTTCTTCTCAATTTTTCATCATATAAGTTCTGTACATGATGGGAGAGTCCTTTGGTTTATAGCAATGTCACAGAAATGGTACATGATTTTTCGTCAAGTATGGCAACTAATTTGATAAAAATTGTTTCTAATAAGAATTATTTCCAAAAATAGACGAAATTCTTTCTTAACTGTTAAACTCCATCTATAGGTTGGTATGTATATTAATGCTAAAATTGTAACCTGTAACGTATAATACCATGTCTAATAAAATATTAGTTTTTATAAAATTTGAAAAAATAATATGATTTGAAACAGAAGCACAGTTAATGCATTGCTAAGTAGATCAAAATTCGATTTTATGCAATCAGTCGCAGACAGTTCTTCAGAGGCAAGGGAAATTTATTGTTGAAAAAACAATCCTTGAAATGCAGGATACAGTTGCAGTAGCCGCAGAATAAATCTCAGAAGGCCTTCACACCTACGATGTTCAGACAAAATTGTCAGTATTTAAAATACATATATGTTACAGATTATTCACAAGCACTCACTTGTCCTACTCAGCAGCCGAAGTAATAACTAATCTCTGATCAATTGTTCACGGTCAAATCAATACTACTCCGCAATCGTCAAAACAAGACTAAAGTGAGTTTTGACGATTAGTTATTATATTATAGTTAATATTATTATATTTTAAGCGATTAGTTAACTTACTTATAGGCATCACGAACTATTCGAGAAAGATCCGTTTCCGTAATTGATCGTGATATTAGAATAATTTCAAGAAAAATCCATATGGTCGCAAAATATGATCGCCACCAGGGTCGCGAATTCACTAGCGTTGTCACCAAAAATGATGGTAACTTGACTCTATCACCAAGATTTCACCAAGCTTCCATTGAATCGTCATTATAATGTAATGATTGGTGTTGCTTGCGAATATTACAATTTAAATAAATACATAAAGAAACGTTAAAGTATCACACATCCAAATAAAAGTTATTGACACCATTTTAAGTATTCCTCACAAAAAAAATTCATAACAGCATGTATAACGTTTTTTAATGGGTTGCATATCAGCAACGAAGCCTATGCAGACACGGCAAGTGAGCCTTTTCAGTGGAGGCACGATCTAGTGGCGGCCCTTGCTATCAAATTTGGACGCTCGAATTAATATTAATTCAAACACTCGTAAGATGTCGATTATTATGGTGATTTAATTTTACCGAATGTACTAGAGCTAAATTGATATTCAAGAGATATTTTACATACCACATAAACATATGGTATTTGTGTCTACGATTTTCACATCCAGAAAATGTATTGACTCCGGCCAGGATAAAATCCCCAATCTTAGACTTACAAAGCGGACATGCTACCTCTAAGGCTCCTAGCCAACCATATATGTATATTAAACCAAATAAAGATATATTTAATTATAATTTATTTTATTCAAATTTTGCAGCTACAGATAGATACATAGATGAACTAAATTCTTCAATAAATAGAAAATATCTATCTTTCTATATATATAATTGAAATGTGTTTAAACATTTCAATATAAACAAAAATTTATAGAAATTAAAACCGAGGTTTTCGCCAAAATTGTTTGTATTTCAAGGTTTAGTTCCGAAACGAGGAATTCTTGAAGCATTTAGATTATTATTAACTTTCTGGATAATTTTCAATTTCCTTCATCAAACTTCTTTATTTCAGTCACAAAAGAATGTATTATTACTTACATAAGAATTAAGATTTTTTTTAGTTAGTATATTATCCACATGGTTTCTCAATAAACTGCGGAATGTCTTTGATGAAATATCTAAAGGAGATGCTTTCATCCATTTAATGTTACACACGATATAAAGCGTAATTAAATTCTTGTCATACCTCTTGAAATTTTGTAAGCTTTTATCACAAAATTTCTAACGAATAAAGATAATTTTGAAAGAGACTGTTATAGTAAAAAAAAATAATTCTTGATATATCCATATAATTTGGTCCATCTCCATACGTAATCTTGAACAATTATACAACGTATGGCATTTAGAAGAAGTATTAATTTTTTGCTTCTCTTAGTCCTTCAATACTCTAAATATGTAGCCGCTAACTATTTTGAAAATATTTTATACAATTGATAACTACAGCTAAATTTTGATATTATTATAATTTAAATAAGTACACGATTTAGATTTGATTATTTTTACTATAGTTGTACCATATTTGATATAAATTGTGCATTTATTACATCTTATTTTGAAAGCAGAATTTTCTAAAGATGCTAGGAATGTATTATTTGAAAAAATACTCATTAATAGAAACGAGTAATTGTGTTACTCTAAAGCAAGTACTAGCACATGTCGATATATTATTTGCTCTCCATTTATGGAGATTGGTAAAAATAATCTTTTCACAATGATGCTCATATCTGTTTTTTGCATTAAATTCTAAGTAAATCTTACTGCGCAAGCATTTTTTCACATTAAAAAATTATTTTGTTTCTAATAAAGTCATATTTTAAGAGAATTTTGGATTTTTTTCCACATTTCTTTTATATATATATATATATATATATATATATATATATATATATATATATATATATATATATATTAACAACTTGGAGTCAGTACACAGCAGGATTAGCTATATTTTATTGCTTTTTTGACTGTGATTCTAAAGTTCAAAATCATAATAAGCGTGCAAAAAAGTATACATTTGGGAAGTGTTAAAGTCAGATATTTAGGTTAGTATTCAATTCAATCTTTTGCAGAAATGTATTGATTTTTTTTTAAAAAGATATATCATAAAAAAAACTTTAGACTTATTGAATATTAACGTCGCACTGTTCAGCTACACGAGGGTTTCTTGCGACGGACCACGTAATTTTGAACCATGTCAAGTGACGTGGACGACACCTGAGCTGGCAACCCTCTCTCCGAACTACCACACCAACGGGAGGACGTTTCAGCTCTTGACCGATTTTGCCCTACACGGCGGGTCTTTAGAGGTACTGGGCTTGAACTCGTGACAAGGCAAGCCACCCCTGGGCTATCGTGGCCACTAAAAAAATAGATAGTGAAAGAAAACTAGTTTATTGATACTTAAGTTTTTCTATCCATGCGATATATATTTTGATTTGTAGAAAACTCAATTCTCTAAAAATTATTTTATCATCTTACTCCTGATCTTATATGCAAATGCAGTAATATTGTACATTTTATTCTTAGTTTTAGAATTAAGGTAGGATTTTAATTGCCTTTACTCTTTTCACTGTAGATGAATGAACTGTGTGGAAGTGATTTCCTATGTTTAAAACTAGTACATTTAACCTTGAAGATAAAATAAACCCAGATTGTGTCTCACCACATATGAAGATCTGATTAATACACTGATTGAGAATAATATTAGAGATATCAAAAACCAAGATCCACGAACATTGGGCTAATTAAAGCATTTTGATGCTTGGATTGCCTTCGACTTAATGATGCAAAATCTGAATGGCCTCTTTTCCATTTGCTACTCTCCTTATAAACGCTTCAAAGAGACACCATTTTTGCTTTTGCAAAAGTAGTGGCAGAGCATTTAAAATGGATCATTTTTATTACATTTGAGCGGAAAGGGTCACCGGGAAAGTGGAATGGTCCCTCTTAGCACCCCAAAAGCCTTTCTTTATTCAAAGAAGATGATGCTCTATATCTGGTAGAATTGGAAAGGACATACTGTGCTGTGCGATTTTTTTCCAATCAACGAAGTGAAAAATTTAGAAGGATGATACTTCAAGTTAAATATAATAAATTATAGATGATAATTGGTTATTATTAAATAGACGGGTTATATAAAACCCGAGTTTTTGGCACTGTTTGTTGCTGCTAATGCGTTGTCAAACCTTGTAGTACTGAAGAAAGGTTATCATGATGTATTACAGTGAGAGTTGACCACTTGTTGTGGCCATACCACTCGCTACAGAACAAAGTGCGCTTAGCGTTTTCAAAATGTTTTGAAGGATTGCTCTGTGGTCGTTTTTCAACTGACTATGTTTTGTTCAGTTTAAAAGTAAATTTTCCAAGGTAGTGTGCATCGGTTATAATGGACTACTAGATATTCCATTATATACGACACATTCCATTCTAAAGTATCATTTCTAATAGACTTCAAGCCTTCAACTAAAGAACCAAGAAACAAAGACTCTGAATGTATCTTCCCAATGGACAATTTTACGAAGCTCAAGGAAGGAAAATTTCAATTAAATATACGTCAGCGGTGTGTTTCTGTGGTTAACATTGACTGTTCTGGACAGTGACGTTTGTTAATCAGTTCGCAACAGAAAATTACCTTCTCGTATTCTTAAAAATATGACTTTTATTGTTAAAAATAACAACCATTTATTAGGTCTTGATTAGCTTTCCAATGATTTAAACCACCTATCCCGTACTACCCCAATATTTCATAATACCATCCACTTATCATTGTTTAAAAATAATTTTTTATGATAGCAAACTTAATATTAATTTTTTTTTCTGACCAGTAATTATTCTTTACAATCGCTTAAAAATACGCATCAGTCGAAAGTTATGTACAATAAAATAACTGGCAGCATATATATATATATATATATATATATATATATATATATATATATATATATATATATATATATATATATATATATATATATATATATATATATATATATATATATATATATATATATATATATATATAAATATATATATATAAATATATATATATAAATATATATAAATATATATAAATATATATATATAAATATATATATATATATATAAATATATATATATATATATATATATATATATAAATATATATATATATATATGTATATATATATACATATATATATATATATATATATATATATATATATATATATATATATATATATATATATATATATATATATATATATATATATGCTGCCAGTTATCTAAAGACTACAGTAGAACCTGTTTTTGTGTGATTTTATTTTGTACGATTTGTTTTGTCTGATTTTATTTTGTGCGATCTTTTTTATGCGGCATATGTATTTCAATAGCATTGGTTTCTCTGTAATGTTTTCTATCAATGCACATGTATACACTTGAAGACGCTCTGTTCATTTGTTATAAACAATCTCTCGACATTGCAGGTTCACTTGTTTTTTCTCAACGCACTAGCAGCACGCAGTTGATTGAAGACGAAATTTTTAATCATAGTGATATTATCAATAATTTGATAGATTATAAAGACGACAAGAAGAACCGGAATCTTTTAGAGTGGATAAAATATATGTAGTGATCTAGCTTGCCAACAAGTCGGGAAAGCATGTTTTGAAATTGATACCAATTCCGAAAGAAATTTGAAATTTCAAAAAGAGCTTTGATCATGCATATCTGGTTATCATGACGTTTGCAATCAACTGATCAACCGACAATTGTCACAAAAACTTATCACTTTATTGTGCCATCAAAAAAATTTGAATAATGAAAGTGAATTATGAAAGTGACAAAAGCAATTTTGAACTCATTCATGACAAAATGTGCACTTTGGATTACAATGAGTGGCAGTAAATTATGTATGGGTATTTTGAAAAGTTCCCCGTGTATACAATGAGGAATTAAATGTTTTAAAAACGTTTCCAAGCGTAATTTAATTTTAAATTTTGTTTTGAACTACTTTCTCATATGCTTAGTAATAATTGACGTATTTTCTAAGGGTGATTTTTATGCCGTCTCTCCACACCACTTACAAGAATTCTGTCGTACGTCGAGTACTTTTTATGTTATACGAAAGTATTTATAAAATTTTCGAATATTCTTTTGTACTCAGTTCTTATGCGGCGCCTATCTACCTCACAAAAACAGGTTTTACTGTATTTTGGAGTATGAAAACTTAATTTAAACTGACAGTATTGAAATGTATGCTACTAAATTATATATTTTGAATATTTTTGAGCATTTGTAAGTTTCAGAAATTATAAACATTAAATACATTAATTTTTCGTGAATAATTTAAAATATTTCCAGTCCCAAAAAAGAGTTTGCAGTAAATATAAATATCAATAAGTCAAACATGAACTCGATACAAAATTAAGCCATGTAGTCTTAAAGCTTTAAGAGTATAATAATAATGAAAAAAATAAATGAGATACCTTTAAACAGTTTACAAATAATGTTTTATATTTTAAACACATTAGAAAACACACAAAAACAAGAGTTTTTAACAATATACCAATTCCTAACAAATAATTAACAAAAAAAGTCAATTAAAATTTCATCAAATAAAATACATCCCTCTCCATTAGCATTTGAGAACTGAAATAGATTCTCTCTCTAACTGTTTTCAAATCTTTTTTCCGTACCTTCATCAGCATTTTTCCTCTGCAAAAAAACGTTTCAGTAATCTTTCCAGTGAAGGTACAAGTATACCCCTTGGGGATTCAGGCTTACGAAAGGACCAGGTTGCATCACGAGATTTCATTCATCGAAGGACGTAAAAGTGAATTTTTTTTCTCTGGTTCCAAAGTACCTGAGTTTATTTTCAAGCAGCATCACATCCTATCTTACGGCGGTTTTCGAGTGGAAGTACATTTTTACTTCCGTCGAGAAAAAACGCCCTTCGCTTTTATTTTCGATATAGAAACGGACATTTATGTGCTGCCCTCAAGGTACTCTCAGCTGAAAGTTGCCCGAGAAATAAATTTTCGATGGTCTTTCAGATGGATAAATATGTCGAAAGGAGTATCAACAATGTCATAATAGTTATGATGGAGGTTTTTTTTACTTCTATTACTCAGGAGTCTTTAATGTCTCCCGACTTCTGTGATAAGGAATAAGTTTTGTTGGCAAAGGAAAAATTTCAAAAAATGTGTAATCAAATGTAAATTAATGGATTGCGATGATCTGTTATCAAATACACTGTATATGTATAACTCGATCATAGCCAGAATTGCTTTTATTTTTAATCGGCAAGTTTGTTTAAAAACACATTTGAAATAAATATTTAATTCAAATGGGTTTTAAAACAAATATTTGGTTATATTTTACTAATTTTTAATTTTATACTGTACTACTCTTAATTCTTTTTGTATTATAGGCGAGAAATATTAACTAGATGCTATGTTTAGCCGTCGTAAGTTTTATTATCTTACATTAATTCATACAACACGATTTTTAACTCTATACTACTAAGTAGTTAAATAAATTTTCCAGTTATATGTTCCTAAATTAGCATTAATGTATTTTATTTTGTAATTATTGCATATTTATAATATTTCTTCTTTTCGCTATAGCACAGTAGTGTAGGCAAATTGTAAGGGAAGGTTGTCCGGCCAAAAACATGTTCATACATGCATTATTGGTTTCTAAGGCCAGTGAGTGAGTGAATATTAGCGTCGCACCGTTCAGCTACACGAGGGCTTTTGGCGACGGACCGCATAATTTTCAACCATGGTCAAGTGACGTGGACAACACCTGAGCTGGAACCCCCTCATCTAACTGCCACTCCACACCAACGGGAGGATGTTTCAGCTCTCGATAGATTTAACGCGCATCGCTGCCCTGCACGGCGGGTCTTTAGTGCTACTGGGCTCGAACTCTGATACCCTGATCACTGGGCTACCGCAGCTGGGTTTCTAAGGCCAAGGGTTTGCTTTTGTACTACTGTAGCTTATATTTCTTACTGTCCTGTTTAGTTATACTTAGATATATAACTACATATATGCTTAATTTTTAGTACTTTGCTTTACAATATTTTAATAAATTTTATTCTGTGTTAAAAATAGTTTTGCAAACAAAATACAAGTTATAAATTTCGCGTAGTTTTTTTTGTAATGAGTAGCAACTTGTGTAGAATGATAACGAAAGATTCAAATTCCTGCTCACTTTGTGACCCCGGCGTACCTAGGAATGGAGCTCACCTCAACATCCCTCCGTTAGGCTCGCGAATCTCTCAGATGCGTAGTAAAAAAATTTCGGTGCTGTATCCACAAGGGGGGTTAGAACACGCTCCTTCTTCTTCTATCTGTCTTTCGTCACTCGTCCTAGGATTCAGTATCAAGGACGAAGGTGATTTCCTCATATTGCTGGTGGCTGGAGCCATTGAATCTGATAGATGCAGCATTCCCAACATCGTCAGTTATTATGAATTTGTACTTTTTCGTGAATTTCGATTATGTTTCTTGTAAAATAGTCTAGTTTTCAGTTAGTTGTATACAAAAATAATTTGAAACAAATATTTTCCAACCTATGTTTGATACTTTTTTTCCTGGTAGTTGAGATAGACACATCTGGAGTATGCCGCGCGCATAGAAAGTGAATGTACCTAATTCAATCCTCAGTGTAACTGCAATAAAATCCCAAAATATCAATATGAGAATCAAAATGACTTAGATCCTTGTGCACATAGGAAAATTAGATCACGAACTTTTGAAAGAGCATCAGCGAAGACTGCCTGGGCCTCGTTCATTTTAACTCAGGTTTGAAGAAATATTTGATATACATCCCCTTATTCAAGACGAAAAACCAGGCAATATCACCAGGAACTTGCAAATAAAAGGTACTGTTCCCTCTTGCCAGCCTCTTGAATATTTTAAAGTGATTTGTAAGGACTGCAACAAGGCATCTTATAATGTAAACAGTGATGACATGGTGATAACTAACCATTGTCATTTTGATGTTTTTACAAGCTTTTATTTAACTTGCAATGTAAAATGTTCGGGTGGAATATTGCAACTCAGTTTTGAAGCTGATGTCTTCAACCAAATGAACTAAAATTTTGTGTAGATGTTTAGTTTGGATGACAATGCATGCTTTAATAATTTATATTCCGATACCACAATTAGTTAAAAAGATATTAATTAAAGTAATTTATTCGGATGAAATCTTGCAACTCAATTTTGAAGCTGATGTCTTGAACCGATTGAGCTGAAACTTTGTATACATGTTCAGTTTGCATGACACTACATGCTTTGACCGTTTATGTTCCGATATCGTAATGAGTTTAAAATATATTAATTAAAAACCTTTTACCCTGTTGTCTTTTTATTCTGCCTAGCATCTTATGGGATTGAACTTAAAGAAGTTCCAAATTTTCGACCTTTTCTAAAAACCTATCTAATTCTTTCTATCAAACTGAGACAAAAAATAATTACATAATCGGAAAGATAATTTATTTCGTCACTATACGGTGTAATTCTTTTAAAAAAATAAAGACATGTTCTATTTTTTACGATATTTTCTAAGAAGAGTCAAAATTGATGCGTTTTTAAGAAAATTATTTCTAAATCGGAATTCTAATCGTAGGAATTTTTTTTCGTTTTTATAAATCAATATTCTGCACAAAAAGAAAGTTCAGGCTTTTCTCTTTTAAATTCAGTCATTTAGAAAAAAAAATGCCAAAAGCTTTTTTTTTACGATATTTCAAAAATAACTCAAATTTTTAGGTAAATATTTAAAAACTTCGTCAGATTTAAAGATAGTCGCACGAAACATTTTTTTTTCGTTTGTAGAATAGTATTCTCGAAATTCTGCACAAATGTTGAAAAAAAAAATGGTTTAAAATTACGGATTTTTTTTTAAAAAAAATGTGTTTTTTTCGTTTTTAATATAGTATTATAGCAAATGCAAAAAAAGGAGTTTTAATACTTTGATTAATTTTGCTTTATTCAATGTTGTTTTGGTCTAACAGTGTATATCACCTTCCCCCATTATCCTCGTGTTGAGGCTCGAGTGAAATATCTTTCATCTGTACATGGGGGAAAATATTGAATATTCCTGAGCTAGGCTGTTCAAAATTAACCGGCAAACGACCTTGCCCCAATGATACATTGAAAGAGATGAATAGACTGAGAAACCTGTCTAGAGGTAACTAAAAAGTTAAAAATAAATTAAAAGTAAAAAAAAATAAAACTTTTTTAAAAACAAGCTTTTATTTAACTGCTCTAAAAAGAATAAAATAAACATTAAATTATTTTTTTGCTATCAACTTATAACGCCATTACACAATTTATGATATAAAAGCTTGCTGCGAGATTTACCTGCGTAGATAAACAAGCAAATTAAATAACTTAATCTGATTGATTTTAGTTTTTAAAATTTTCAAACTTAGTAAATAAGTGTACTTAAATCTCGTGACAAGCTTTTATATCATAAATTGTGTAAAGACGTTATAAGTTGATAGCAAAAAAAAATTGAAGAAAACTTAACTTTATTCTTTTTAGAGCATTTAAATAAAAGCTTGTTTTTTAAAAAAGTTTTTTTTTTACTTTTAATTTATTTTGTATAAACATCTCAATTCATGATTGTATTTTAAGTGTTATTTTATTCCAAATATATTTTAATAACAAGTCTCACCAATAAAATTATTAAATCACTTTCAAACGTAAATATGAGTTGACTCATCTGACAGATGACACGCATCTATAGATGGAGCTTTTTGAAGAACACATAGTGTGTGGGGGGGATATACGTCTTGCTGTTTTAGGTTGCATTTCTTTGAATTTTGTAGACTGGGCCTTTGTAACGGTTTTTATCGCTCTGCATTACATTGGGCTTCTAGTTGACTTGTGATGAAAAGGTCAGAGACGGGCATAGAATAAAGGAAGTAACATCTTTTCAGTCATTTTTTTTTACTTCTATAACTTGAAGATTTACATCTACTTTTTTTACGCCTTATTGACGATAGAGGTTTTTTTTTTCTTTTTATCTTTTCAAATATCCCCTTTTTAATTAAATAATCTCTGACCTCAATCTTAAAGACTCCATTTAACTTTTGAGAGATTTTTTTTGAAAGTAACTAAAAAATATCCCATCATTGGAAATGAGCATAAAACTATTCAAAATGTTTTGCAATAGTGATAAAAAATATCCATTGAAAAATAACTCAAAAGATCAAAATATAGAGGTAGATAGAACTAAATAACTCTCAATATACATGTTTCTCTTTAATAATGCATACATGTAACAATCTGAATTACTTTAGTTTTAAACAGTGCATGTGATTTTTTCTCACTTTAAGAGCAAGCAGTTATAATAATGTAGATGTGACTTTTTTGTTGTTGTACTGTGAGGTTGCTTAACTTGAGGATGTTGTAGCATTACATGCATAACACCAATCTTATTACCAGGATTAGCAGGGTAAATAAGCAAATAGATGACTCTACTGTAAAACATTATTATTATTTGCTTATCTCAAGTAACCAATGCAAATTTCTTAGCCGTCTCTTATAACTGTGTCTCCCAAATGTGCAATCATATATACAGAAAAATAATATAATTTATTATAATTGAATTGAGGGTATTAAGTATGTGTGTGAACTAATTCACTTGATATATTTCCACTACCAGTAAAAATTTCTTCGTATCTAACTCCTTAGTTTACCAAAGACAAAAGTAAAAAATAAAGAAGCAATAGACACACAGTAACAAAAATGATCGGAAAACCTTTTTGATGTATCTCAGATGATTAGCAAGAATCATTTGATTTTGTTCCATGATAGTCTCTTAAGATATTTAACTAAGTTTAAGAAGAAGTGTGTTAGATATTTAATAAAGATACATAATAAATAAGTTTCGATACCCTTCTTGAGTATTTGTTGTGGTATTTATCAAAGTTTAATTAAATGCATCAAGTTACAATTGAAAATAAATAGTTTATATTGACAAAAACTTTTACAAATCGGCGTATGTATTTGATAAATATATTTTTATAATGAAACATGAATTCTAGCATTACTTATTTTATTAAAAATAAATAATTTATTTTATATCTGCTGTTTATATAATATATATTATATGTTAATCTATGATTTTTATAAGTTTTTGTCGGAAAAATTACTACCAGTTTCGATTTTCTTATTCACTTAATATCGATTGAAAAAGCTAAAATTTAAATGACTAGCAGAATAATATTATAGATAGTAATATAACAGCAGATTGGGGTTTTCTTAAGAGGACATGTTCATTTCTTAAAGATACGTTCTTTTCTAAGCACCAATAACGTACAAGTATATGTAGCATCGTTTATCAATAACTTCAAATGAATTTACATGTGTGGAATTTACATAGCGGTATTTACACAAGAAATACGAACAGGGGACTCATGCATTAAGTATTAATGATTTGAGAAGTACTCATGTAAGCAGGAATCGTAAACATTCCAAATGTTTCCTAGCAATCTTAGCTTAAGTATTTCCTATCCACTGATACATTCAATAGAATAGACATTAATAATATCTACTGCATTCAGTAAACTGAAATCATATAAGTACTTTATACATCAAGGTAGTTTTAGTACACTTAATGTAAGTTATGATCCTTCAGAAATGAATAAGGATTACTTAGCTGAGCATATACTTGATGTATAAGCAATAATGTTTGTTATATGACTGCTACATTATTGTTCTATTCCTCCCAAAGTCAGTATTTCTATTATTACAAGAGAGAATATGTACTTATGTCTAAATAAGTAGATAATATCTATTATGTACACAAGATACATTTTTCTGTTACATAGGGATAACACAGTCTGATGTTGCATTTCTGCAGAATGATTTATTAATGTTTGATGTACGCAATATAGATTTTATTCTTATCAGACTCATGCAACATCAAGAATCAATTCGAAATCTTTTACTTTGTTGAGTGAGATAAAATTAATAATAAAAATAAAAGACGGTATTTTTCTGTTTTAATACAGATTTATATATATATATATATATATATATATATATATATATATATATATATATATATATATATATTATAATGTTCTTTTGTTGGATTTTTAGAATGAAATAATTTCATTAAAATCATATAAATGATGTATTAAAATTCTTAATAGATTATTTTTGCCATTATTTAAGAGAAAAATCAGTACTTTTAAAAAATTATTAAGATTTCATGGAATATTTTTCTCAGTTATGATACAACTTACTCTAATAAGACATTTAAGTGCTGAGTTTTAATTTAGAGGAGATATTAATTATATAATTTATATTTTTCACGAATAAATTTTCTCCCTTTAAAAGGTTAAGAAGAAGGGAAAACAAGATGAAAAAGGAAATAAATTATATATTATTCATTTCACGAGAGAAGAATTTAATTAAAAAAACATCTGTGAGTGTTTTTTATAACAACATAAAGAATAATTGTTTATTTACAAGTGAAACTGCCACCTTTGGGCATTTTGTATATTATTTATACGTACATTTAATATTATATTTTATAAATGCATTTTTATCTGTACACATTTTATATTTTTTATTTTATGTTTTTTATTTATATTTGTCATATGTATATTTATTTACATTTGTTATATGTATATTTATTTACACAATTTTTATAAGCATATTTACTTACACCTATTTTATATGTATTTTTACTTTATATAAATTTACTTTCTTATATAAAAACCGCTGCTACATAGTGGTGAGTGAGTTAGTGTTTGTTATCGTTGCAACAGTATGACTATTGGTGGAATCAGTCACGAGGCTCTATGTTCCTCATTACGGACCTCATTACTTTCAGACACACTCAAGTGACGAGGAAGACACTTGAACTTACCACCAATTCTTCTAACTTCAACGCTATGTCAACATGACACCACATCCAGCTTTGAACCAAGCAGATTTAACGTGACTCAACGCCTGTACACGGCGGAACTTCATAGGAATCAAGCCTCGAATCTACAACTCGACAACGCTGGATACGAGTTCGTGACTTGACCCATAAGTCACCACGACCTAAACCATGTTAGAGTTGACAATCTAGGAATACGCCAGACCAGGGATGGTGAACCAATGGCACGTGACAAAATATTTTGGGTACGCCACCGATCAAAACGATTTGCATTTTAATTAAAAATAACAAAATACAATATGAAGTATTACGAATAAACTCGATTGGTCAGTCGCAATTTTCAGCGAGATTTTCTCAGTTCAAAGAATTATCGGAAAAGCTCAAGTTTTTTTATGTACTCTGATGTTATTTCATTTAATAAACTGAACTTGTCCCAATTCGAATGGTTGGCAATTGAAAATTTTGAATTGTAACTGATTAATTTCCGTTCTAGTATAATATTAATTACAAAATTTGTTGAAAAAAGGAGAACGTTGGAATTAATTGAAACAGAAAGATTAACAAACAATATAAGTAAAAATGCTAATAATGAAATTTTGAAAACATTGAATTCGATTCCATATACATTTAATTATTTGAAGAAGCTCTGGATCATGCTATTTTAACCATATTTTCCTCTACTCACGCCTGCGAGTCATTATTTTGAAAGAATAATAGCATTGAAAACTCGCTTAGAAACTGTTTGGCAGATGACTCCAAATCAACATGCATTTTGCTAAAAGTAACATCTTACAATTATAATATAAGTTATTTTTCATCTAATCATCATCAGCAGAATTCACACTAATGTTACTTTAATTTGAATTACTCGTATAACTAAAACATTTAAGATTATAAAGGGACCACCTGTATGTTTTTTGAAGACAAAAATCACAAGTCAAAATTATTTGACGGCACATCTATACCTCATTCAACATTTCTTTAGAAAAAATGGCACTTTGACCCATGAAAGTTCACTACCCCTGGCTAGACGATGATAAATTCCTTAAAAAAATGTAACTTTCAATGATTTATTGGGACAGATAATTTTATTAAAAAAATTCAATTTATAAAGCATGTATTTATCCCTTAGTTTTTATCATCGTCTCCAACTAATAGGACGCAAAATTATTTTTAGTGAATTAAACTATCATTTTATCCATTTAAAACGTATGTATTGAACAAAATGTTGAATTTATTTAAACATTTAAACTATCAAAATTGTATTATGCATATAATTTATACTTACAATTATTAACTAATTTAAAACTACTTTTTTTCAAAATATGTGGTACCAACAATTTATTACACATGGAACATCACAAAACGTATGCAAGAATGGAAAATCTTGATGAACACTCATGTTTTCTCGAATATGCATATTTCAGGAAGTGTAAATGAATTCTTAATACTTACGAATTTACTTTATACTTAATGAATTAAATACTTATACGTTTAAAAATCTGCTGTAAATAAACTTTATTATACAGCAAGTAAGGAAAGTAAAGGAATTATATAGAGTAGTACGGACGGAATACACCGGTTGATTCATAAATAATTTGACCAAATTCAGAGTATCATAAATTTTTATTGAATCGCGTTATTTAGATGGAATTTTCAATGTAGTTACCTCTAACACAGTACACTTTACGTAAAAGTTTCGGCCAAGATAAAAGATTTTTTCGACCATTTTTGAGGGTATTTTTTCAACTTCCTCTTTGATTGCTCTTTGAAGCCCTTGACATGCTCTTCTTTTACGTCTATCCAATAGTTTTTTTAAGTATCCCCGTAAAAAATAATCTCAAGGAACACAGACAAGGAAGAGTGATAGTCATTTATGAGGTGAAAGAAAATTTATTTTTTTAGATTTCAATCGTTTTATAGCTGATTGAGCAGTATGATTAGTTTCAAACAAAGTTTCCTTGAGAGTAAGGACGTTTACTCTCTCTCTGATCAAGTGTTTCAAAACTTTAATAAGATATTATTTAACATTCATTTTAGACTTCGGTTGTACAAAATATTGTTTTGTTAATCCTTGAGAAGACATTACTCAATCAATACCATACACCTGACGAACAACTTGCCTTTTGTAAAACAACTGCGTCTCTGCCTTGTTTTCCGCGTCAGATATATTAAAACTGCATTTTACCAGTTGTGGATGACAGATAAAACAGTGCTTCATCCGAAGTTATCCGCATTTTGTATCTACCTTTGCATAACATTAAATACAGAGGCCAAGAATATTCTTCGTTTTTATGGGGTTTTAACAAACAGGAAAATTTTACTTTTTGCAGCCAATTTTCTTTATCTGACGATAAATTGTTGATTGGTACACCTGTAGTTTCTTTGCCATAGTTCTTTGAGGAAGAGGATATTCTACAGCGATAATTCTTTTCAGCTTCCTTTTTTACTTTTTCATTAAAGATTTCCTTTCATTCACATTTTTTTCCCTTGAACTTTTGATTGCAAGACAAATTTTGTTATTTTTAAAAGTTTAAATAGTAATAAAACAGAAAAAATGTTTTTTTTGATTTTTAAATGCTTTATGTAAAACAGAATTTGAACAACCATACACGGTTGTTTTCGCTTTCTCGTGATGCTGCATTTTGTTAAAGACTTTTTTTAAAAAATTTATTGAATCTATTTCCAAGCATTCAACTTTCGTTTGTATTAAAATGCATTCTTATATTCCACACCCCTCAATTTTAAATGAATGGAACGGACGGAACATATGATTATCTTATACGTCCTTATAAGTTCCTCCCTCCCACTCAGAGTTGATTTTCGCAAAACTCTTTTTAGTGAATATCTACTAAACAAACTAAGTATGGTTTCCAAATTTAATGCATGAAGATTTTATAGTTCAAGAATTATATATATATATTTTTATTCATATGCTCTATTAAACCCCGCAACCTACTACTACGTTCGAAACTGTGATTTTGCAAAAGCGTATAAATGCATAATATTTATGATATTTAGTGTCACTTAGATTAGGAAATGTATACAAAATTGTTTTAATAATAGTATTGCAATAAAAAATTATTTAAGTACAATATTTTGACAAAAAATGAACATAGAATGACTAATTTTCAAAATATCCTCCTTTTGCGCAAAATGCTTCTTTTATAATATTATTTCGCCTGTATATAGCGCAGACCTTTGTACAGAGGCTCAACTAGAAATTTTGAAAGACTTAATTTAGAATTGGGTTCATCCGTGTTTTACGACAACAGAAGGGAGAAATTTTAAGAAAAAAACGCCGATAATTATTTCAATTGGCTGTAACTCTGAAAATAATGTGAATTTTTCAAAAGTCCTAGTTGAGCCTCTGTGCAGAGGTCTGTGCTATATACAGGCAAAATATTACTATAATATAGAAGCATTTTTTACAAAAGGAAAACATTTTTTTAAAAAAAGGTTATTCCAAGTTAATTTTTTGCCGAAATATTGTATTTAAATAATTTTTTTTTGCCCAAATGTCCTTAAAACAATTTTATATGTGTATTCTAATCTAAGTGACGCTATCATGAAAATTATCCATTTATGGGTTTTTTAAATGATGGTTCCGAACGTAGTCCGATACCTTAGTGATTTGATTTTAAAAAAAACCATTGGTTAGCCAATCTTTATTTAACAAAAGGAAAATGCCTATCAGTTTGTAGTCAGTAGGTCTAACAGTTCATAAACAAGAATTTTTTCTATATCACCTTCTTTAATCCCAGCAACCAATCTCGAGAGTCGAATCCACAGAAAACGTTTACAGCAGATGTCTACTCAACAAAATAACTAGCTTACCACATTTCAAGTATGTAGGTCTATTGTTCAAAAGTGGAAACTTTTTTTATCCATGACGTCCGCTTTACCTTCTCTCATTGGGAGACACTTTTTTCAAATTACATTCTTAACAAAAGAAAAATGCTGACCGAAGTTCAAATCCGTAGGGTAAATTAGTTCTGGTAATTTAGTTTTCTAGCCGATTGAGTGAGTGAGTCCCTTTTTCCATAAATATAATATGAGTTTATATGAAATACTTAGTATGAGATGTTTAGTATTTTGCTAATGTGATGTAGTCGTGCCAAAAAAGGACGGGAAAACTTTATGGATGATGCATCTTCCTTTATTAATTTATGTATAACATATTAACAAACATAGAATATTTACATCACATAAGACTACTATATAGTGGTGGCTAAAATTGCGGATACTTTTAAAATGTTTATGCTTTTTAAGTTTATATTCTTATAGAAAATTTTACGTTGCACAAAATGCAAAGTATTTTATAGAAAATTTATTATTGAATTCAATATAAAAAAGAACATTCAAATATTTGCAAAGTAAAAAAAGTTATCCTGCAATAACTGTCGATATACATTATATATTGATGATAGCAATGAGTTATTAGAACTTAGTGAGGTTGCGTTTCTTCCTTAATACAGCTTCACATCGATGTTTCAATGCGCTGAAAATAGTTATAAGCTATTCCTTCATTATTAAATGATCCCAGGAAACAATTATATCTTCAACTAGTTCCTTTTTTTCATGAATACATAAATCATACAAGAGTTTTCAAACTATTCCACAAGTTTTCGATAGGATCTAGGTCAGGACTGTTTCATGATCATGGATCCCTGCACCAGGAAATGCATCAGATGGTCCCAGAAAACACACCAGAGGAAGGTATAATATGGGAGCACCTTTCGAAGGAATAGATTTTGGCATTCTAGGTCCTCTTATGAGATCCTCAGATGGCAGCAACAACATCCTGGTTGTCATAGACGGCTTCACTAAGTGGCCTATTCTACATCCGACCAAGAGGCCCCGACTGTTGCAGAGGTTCTAATTCAACTCTGGATCTCACGATACGGAGTTCCTCTACAACTGCAGTCTGATCAAGAGAGAAACTTTGATTCTGCAGTTTGCAAGAGAGTGTGTGCGATACTTTACATCGGCAAAACTCAGAGAACAGCCTTATATTCTCAATCCGACGGCATGTTCGAGAGGTTAATCCGACTACCTTAGCACCCATTTCTCCTGGTGTCCAGTAATCAACAGGACGGGGACAAGAAACTGCCTCTTTTTCTGCTTGCCTACAGGAGTGCGTTCACGAAACCACTGGCTATTCCCCATCCCAGATGATCTTCAGACGTGATCTTCGTCGACTGCAGATCTTCTGTTCAGCCGGCTACGAAATGCTCCCTTAACGCCTGAAGAGTATGTCGAGAAACTCCAGGCACGGATAGAGGAAATGCAACGTCTGGACAGGGATAGAATCGGCATGACGATTCTATCTCAGAGAAGATAAAGACCCGCGCGCGACGCGGACAATACTTCCACGAAGGCGACAGTGGGGTTATGAAATTCGAAATATCGCAACGTACTCTCTCCGAAGCTGCAAAACAATTGAAAAGGTACTTACACAGTCCTAAAAAGACTGGAAGATGTTGTGGTTCGGATACAGAAATCGCTACACTTAAAAAAATCGAAGGTAATACATTACAATAGGCTAGCGCCTATCTTTGCCAATATGAAAAAGATCCTTAAATTCAGACCATCGTCACTAATTATTTTGTAAATAATGTAAATTGCTAATCTTTTCTAATTCCTTAGGGTTTTTTTAGTGTTGTAATTTATGTTTGTATTTGTTCATGGATTTTGAATTTATTTGATTTGTATGGGATTTAGAGTATTTGTCACTTTGCATTTGATTATTATCAGAATAGCTTGTGACGGGCTCATCGCGTTTTCTACTAAAATCTCCTCTTGGGTTCTTTGGGGCCGAAAATGGCAAATTCTTTCCAGCAAAATCCAGAAGCGAAACGTGAACATGCAAATTAGAATCCTTTTAAATAAATTCCTTCACCTCGTGTGTAAGTAAGGGTATGACCTATTGGGAAACGATTATGAGTCGGGTTTAAGCGCGTGAACTGAAGGAAGAGAAGAAAGCCGTCGTTGATTGTGAAGATATCCGTGACAGACTGATCAAGTCGTGGATCCAATTACACACGAGTTAATCCATAGATATTGAGGATCCGAGAGGATTGCAATTAAGCAAGAAATTAAGGTAAGATAATTCTAGTTTCTATTAGTAATTGCGATGTAAACAGAGATTAGGAATAGAAGGGAAAGTAAAATATAGTGGTTAAGATCGCGCTTATTTGGTAATATGTATTGTGTGTTTTCTCACCTCAGATCCGCTAAGTTATAGTATAAATATTACTATTGTTAGTGTTTAAGGTATCCGACTACTTGCTACAACTTTTTTTTTAAAAAATGGAGATATGGATATTTTTTGTGACTTTTAGATTTATTTAGTATAGTTTAAGGAAAAAAATCCTAAAATTGAAGCAGAAAAAAATTATTTTTATTAAAATGGGAAAAACTGGTGAAAATGTACAAAAAATTACATAAACGGTGCCCGTTCTGTACAAAAATTTTATGAACAAATTCACAACTTTTGAATTTTGATCTGTTACTTTGTTATCCCTGTGAAATGACCTTCAGGATAAGAGATATTTTAATTTTTACAAAAACTACAGCATTTTATCTTAGTGATTATATGAAATTGCTTAAAAAAACATTGACCATATTCACATAAAAGACTGTAAATTTTGAAATAAAACAGTGACTGATAAATCTGAAGGTCAAAAGACTTCTACTGTTTTGCAGAACACATTTCAGCAAATTATTTTAAAAACTTTTTGAGCAACCGCAGCCCCGTTTGAGCTTTTAAAAAAAACACATTTCGAGTAAAACGCATTTTAAAGTTTGACATCTTGTGTAAAGTTACGGCATTTGCTTTTACTAAAACACTTGTAGTTTTTGTTCTAGTGAATGGAAAATAAAAAACGTGGTATTTTTATTAAGCTAATAAGATGTCCTATGAAATAAAATCATAAACAAAATTTGTCAATTTTTGAAAAAAATCATGATTTTAGGGTAATCGGATACCTCAAGTTAAGATCTTAATAAAGGCATTTTAATATCATAACACTTGGTTCTTCATTCAATCCCACACCCCTAGATCACGAAGTTAACGTGGAGTGAGACATCACCCACGGGGGAATACTTCACAAGCATATGTTAGTAAATAGGGGCCTCTTACTCAGGGATTGTACTACCAGGGACGTGCAGTCTTTGAGGAGAAAGCAGTGTTACAAATTTTGCGTAAAATAGTGTAAATAACTTTTATTTGGATGTGTGTGTAATGCATTAATACAACTCTAAATTAGATTTAATTTGTGTTAAAATTGTAATTTTCACATGCAACGCCGCCTTTTACGTTATAGTGGTTATTCATTGGGAACGTGGCGAAATCTTGGTAATAGAGCCAAGTTGGCGTCATTTTTGGCGAGTTGAGGTCCTTTGGATTCTTCTAGAAATTAGTAGAAAAATAAACTAATTTCAAGATCTATGACGCAAGCGTGTCTTTCTGGAATTATCCACGAGGGATATAAATAGAGAGATGTTTGCCGGAAGTCAGTTAGTCTGGTTTAGACTAGCTATCAGTTGGTATTGCTCTAGTGATTACTTCGGCTGTGGAACGAGCTTATGCCTGTGAATAATCTTTTATATACGTGTATTTTAGACATCGACAATTGCGGTTGAGTGTTGTTGTAGGCGTGAAGACCTTCTGCGATTTATTCTGAGAATATTGCTGCTGAATCCTGTATTTCAAGGATTGGATTTTCTCGACAATAAATTCTCATCATTTTTCAAGAACTGCCTTGTTCTTTTTGACTGATTTGCATAAAATCCTCGAACCCCGGATCTACGTAACAATATTCACTCTAAAAGGAATAAATGAAAATAATATTTTTCTTACACGTACTTATTGATCTGGATTTAAAGCGGGCTTAATCATATAAATAATATTATTTATTTAAAAAAAATCAGTAAATGCTATGGTTAATATTTATCTCAAATGCATTAAGGGAACCAGGACATGTTCGAAAGAGTAAAATGCCAAAGTTAAGACCCTTTGTTTATGAGACATATATCATTTAAAATTTCCAATAGAGCTTAGATTTTTTTATGTCTATAATAAAGATAATTTAATTATTCTGTAGAACTACAAAAAATAACTTTTTACTCCAAAAGTTTTTTTTACTACTTAATTTAATAATACATAATTTTTGAGAACTCGTAATATATACTTATGTTTAGGTACCATTTTTAAAAAAATATCCTTTTTTTATGCAAAATATTTTTACACATATATAAAACAATACATAAAATACAGTGAAACCCTCTTTTTAGTAAAATTTTAGTATAGTTCCTTTAAAAAAGTTATGAAACTTTGAAATTTGAATTTTTTTTATTTTTCTGCTTTTTTTATGCATAAAACAATTTTTAAAAAATTAGGCACTATTTTAATAGAAAAAAAAATAGGTTCACTATATGCATAGGCATCTTGTATAGAAGTATAAAAATCAGGAATCATATAGTGCAATAGTTTTTTTTAAAAATGTACCTAAATGCAAAAAATATGCTTTTGAGAAAAAGTGAAAAACTAAAAAAAAAACAAAATTTTCACATATTATACACTTAATTAGTATTTCCTTGCCTATTTTTATATGACTAATAATAATCCTTAACCATTTTCTAGAGTTACAAAAGTAATTTTAAATTCATATGTTTTTTTTCCCTTTGTTTTAGTTAACATGAACATAATTTTCGAGATCTTGTAATACATATTTTCATGTATAGGTACCATTTCTTACAAAAATATTCTTTGAATATACAAAAAAATTTACAAATATATATAAAGTAACATATTAAACATAATGAATCTGTTTTTTAACTAATTAATTGCATAATTTCTTAAAAATAATCATAAAACCTTAAAATTATGAAAATCTTAATTTTCTTTTTTTTACATATAAAATCAATTTTCAAAAAATTAGACACATACTAAAAGATATTTTGTTCACTGTATGCACATGTATCCTGTTTAGATATATAAAAGGTTTCAAACAATATGCTACAATAGTTTTTTATAGTGTACCTAAATTTAAAAATATTAAACATTCGAGAAAAAATATAATAAAACTTAACAAAAAAATTTCTCCTTACATTATAGATTTGATTAATATTTCCCTGCTTGGTATTCATTTTCTTCATCTAAATTCTGTTTATCCATTTTCCTTTTTAAAGACCTTTTATTTCTGGCTTCCAATGAATTATTTACTATACGTTCAGCCTCAAAAATTCGTTTGTTATCAATTATAAGTAAGGCACGTTCCGTGTTGTATCCTGGTTTAATGCCCAGAGCTTCAAAGACTTTTATCGCACTTACATATCCATCGTTAAAACAAATTACAGCATCCATAACTCCAAATTTCAAAGTTTCAATGCCAACAAAAACTGTTTTAGGAATTCGCTCCCAAATACATTTGTTAAAACTTTCATTGGGATTTTGTGTTCTTCCATGAAGGCACTTTTTCAATAAGTCCTTCTCTGTGAGATCCCGAAACACTTTTTTCACTTTCAATAAAATTGACTCAGGTAAAGAATGCTTGTGAATATAAAATTCCCCGTAACAATGCTACGGTTATAACCGCACCAGCTATCCTCACCAAGAGGACACAAAGCGTGTTGAGGATTATCCTCAGTACTTAGTTTATGAAAATAAATAGCCCATATGGCTCTTTTTATTTTCTCCACAGATGACAAATTTTTACGGATTGCTAGCCCATAATAATGTTGGATTGAGTCCACTTCTTTAAGCGTTAGCCGTCCATGTCCCGAAATATTTTTCCCATCTGATAGCTTAATGCCTTTGCTCATTTTTAGAATGTTTCTCAGCCTTGTGCCCATATGCTTTTGCACATGGCCAACACATTCTAATTTTTCAACTTCTGTGTCGCCATATACTTTTGCTTCTTTTATAGTAAGAAATCCTTTTGAGTCCCCATCACCAAGATACTGCGTATAACATGCTTTTCGTGATGTTTCAGATCGCTGAAATATACTTAATACCCCCGACATTCCATTCCCCCACTGAATCCTTCGTAATTTTTAGCACAATTTTCACATGTTTTTTTTTACCCTTACATGAAGAACAATATTTTGTGAGAGCTTCAAAGTCGATAAACTTTCCGTTCTCAACAGACGTAGCACATACAACTCCATTCAATGAAGAATAGCCTCTTTTATGCCATGTGCCATCCACAGCCACAGCTATATTTGAATTATTATCATTCGCTATGACTGCTTCGTGAACAGCTGCATTCATGGAGTCTTCACTAATTGTTTTTAAAACATTTAAAAACAAAGAATTATGGCGTTCAAACTTTGCAGGTGGTGGAGGCAAATTCATGAGCCCACAGAATATTCGAGCAGCAGCTCCACCTTTTCCAATAGCTCTCATTCCATATGTCAATCTTAGGTTAACATCATAACATTTATTTGATATTTTTGATGACATTGTGCTCGTCGATTCTCCACAGTTGTGACAAATTATTTCCAAACTCACAGCTAAACCTCTACGACATTTTAAATCTTCTCTCAGCTCAATTTTCTCTGAAGAACGGCAATATTTACAACATAAGAGATTTTCCATAAGGGAAGATAATAAATCCAGTTCAACGATTATTTTTACATTTTGAGAATCTTGTTCTTTTAGTAAATCCGGTATTTTAATTTTTCTACTAGAAGCACTTTCCACGGAATTCAAAAGCAATTCTTCAGTCGATTTAGACTTTTATGTTGATTGCTACTATACTTCCTTCTGCCAATTTTTTTTTATTCTTGGCATAATTACTCGTTTAAAAAAAAGTTAAGATACTTTTAAAATCTTATGAATATTAATAATTATAAGTAAAAATAAATATTTCTTACGAAAATTAATGTAAAATTTAGTAGTTGTATGCCACAAGAAACTTCGGAATAGACGAACTCGGTTCAAAACATTGCCATAAACCGAAATTTAAAGTAAGAAATTTTGTCACACAGCTTGGAACAATAGCTCACGCACAAGCGTGGCTAAAAAGTAGCGGGGTTAACATTCAAACGAAAAAAAACAATCAAAAGTTAATATAGATAAAACACAGGGGAAACTACATATTTAAAGTTCAAAGGGGCGTGGTCATTTATTTACATTTTTATTTTTCATATTTTAGGGCTATTTTATCAACAAACATATAAGTATTATACCTTTTTAGATTCAGAAAAATAAGCACTATTTTTAGAACTAAAATTGAAAAATCGATTATTTGAAAGTATATGATGTCTCTGTTCTCTTAATTTCACAGAAAAAATAATACTATTCTTAAATTGACTATCATACAATGGTGACTTTATTGTATGTACACCAATTTCAAAATAACATTATTTTAATCAGAAATATTTTCAAATTGTAAGCTTAAATAGTTTGAAGTTATATAATTCTATAAGAAACATAAGATTATTATCATAAATCTAAATGAAGCTATAAAAATCATAAGCAATTATACTTTGCATTATGTTGTCTTACAGCAATATTACTTATAGCAATGATGATACTGAATAAAACTTATGTTATTGGAAGAAGATTGGTCGTCTAGTATTTTGAAACATTTCAATTGCCAGATTAAAATGTTTCACTTTTTCAAATTAGGCAATGTTTCTGACACTAGATACACAATTAAAAGAAAGAAGGAAGAAAAAAGAAGATATATAAAATATATATATATATATATATATATATAAATTCATGATGTATATTTGGGAGCATTTTTTCTTTGATGAAAATATTTTCAGCTTTGTTGAACTATATTTTCAGAATAAAAGGAATAAGAGAATAAATTGAAACGACAAACATCACTCTTTGGGACATCTGCCAAAATCTTTTCAACAAAAAACAAAAAGATCTATCAAACGTTGGGTGTCAGCAATAGCTACTGAAACGAAAACAGATGGAAGTGAGAAGTTCAATCAGTTGATTATTTTTCTCTTTTCAGACAGTGATGAATTGACTCTATATGTGTCACATGCCTTTTCAAACCCTATGAAAGTATGACATGTTACGATTTATTAATGAAAGTTATTCGAACATCTAGGGATTTTAAAGCATTACTTAGGTTGAAGGACAAATAAATAAAGTAAGATAAGCTAATTTGAAATATCGTACTATACTACTACGATTTCTTTTAAATTTGCATTTTTTTAATAAAAAAGGTTAATAGCTATAACGTTTTTCCCACCTTTGATAGTTTTAAAATAATAATAGAAATGATTATTTTCATGAAAAAAGGATAATTTGTTAATGTATTTACAAGTACATCTCTAAGGAAGGTATTGTTTTTATTTGGATAATTCAGATAAACGAAAAAAAAGCGATTGTAAATGTGGTAATCATCTCAAATGGATATGTTTTGTTTTGTTATTAAAAACAGATTAAAAAAAGCAGCAAAATCACATCACTGGTTTTTCCGTCAGTATGCAGACTATAGAACGGTGACAAAAATACACTCTATAACAAAAGAAACGACGCATCAAGAAGGAGTTGCGCGATTGTAATGAAACTCCGTATGCTAAGACATTTCAACCTAACATTCAAATGATTAAAATTTCTTGTCCAACGAAAATGAATAGCGTAAGCTACAGGGCATCGGGATTGTGCACTCAGCAGGTATCTATAAGAAGCGATTCTCAATCAGATTGTGAAAATTTCTGTTGCACTGAGATTTAGGACACCTTTGAACGACTGAAAAAATGCCTCGCCACAGGATTCGAGCTCATTACGAGAAACTGTAAGAGTTTGAAAGAGTTCATATCATTGGACTGAAAAAGGGAGGTTGGGCAAATCGGAGAATCGCTTGTCATATGGGTGGAAGCGATGCGGCTCTTAGAAGATGCTGGCAAGAATGGGTGGACAGTGGAAGATTTCAGCGTCATGATGATAGCTGTCGCTCTAGGATCACAGCAGATCGGAAGGAGAGATTGAGTGTCAGATCAGCTGTCACAGTGCATGATTCATCGTTATCAACCATCAGACGTGTGACCCGCACACAAGCGTCCACCATGAACATTCACAGACGGCTGATAGAGTGAAATTTAAGTTCGTACCGACCACTATGTCCCCTGCCATTTACGCCTGCTCACTGTTGAGCTAGATTACAGTGGTGCTTGAATTGATCAGGTTGGAATCATGCTGATTGGGGACTTTTATAGTGTTTAGCGACGAATCCCACTTACGTCTGTGTTCTGACGACCATCGAAGACGTGTCTGGAGATGGCCAGCGCAGCGTGCCGATCCTGCTTTTACTATTGCACACCACACAATGAAGTATGGTCTAGGGTGCCATTTCTTTTGAATCCCGACACCTTTGGTCGTCATTAGAGGGACACTTACAGCACATCGGTACGTCGACGCCCTTCCGAGAAGGTTTTTTGGTACCGTTACTTTGCAGTAACCTGGCCATATTTTGCAGCAAGATAATGCCAAACCAAGTCCCACACGTTCTGCTATGAACTGTCTTACAGCTTGTAAAACGCTTTCTTGGCCAGACAGATCATCAAATCCATCTCCAATTGAGCATGTATGAAATATGATGAGAAGGCGATTGCATCTACCTGGGAGTTTTGATGACCTGGTCCAACAATTTGAGCAAATCTGGCAAGAAATACCACAGGAGACCATCAGGGTACTTTATCACATTTTGTCACGTCGTGTGGCAGCCTGCATCTAGGCTAGAGGTGAGTCAACTCCTTATCGAGCTCGTTACTTTGTAATTATGCATTAATAGTTGGAAAAAAATTCGTCGTTAAGCTCTCTTTATTTGAAAAGAGATATATATTCTTGGTTTCAGGACTTCTCTATTTTTTTATCTCATATTCTTCTTGTAAAATGATTTAGGAATATTAACGGTGATGTCAATTTTGCGCTTGGTTGCAGCTTTTGCAAGCCAATTGGACCACCCATTTCTAAGAACGCACGTGTGTCCTCGAACACAGACAAAATCCATTTTGTGAAAGGTATTTATTTAAGACGCATTCACACAACTGTTTCTTTCAAGTAACAGCTCTCAGTACATTACTTCTAGCGTAAATCTAGGCTCCATCTTCCAAATCTTTCGTCATATATTTTCTTTATAAAACGAATTTACTAATTTAGAGCATAACTTATTACTTTCAGAATATATTTTATGAGCATGTGTTACATGTGCAACATATTCCAATATTCAAATGATTTTGAAGTCTATTATATGATTAAATTTTCTTTTGAATGTGTTCCACTTTCTATTTGTTTTAAGTAGATTATTTCCGTTTTAATATTGAAATTGTTTTAAATTTAAGGGGCAAGCACAGAATATTATTTGAGCTACCCAAGTTTTACAACAGTTATATCATTCGGAATGATAAAAGGATCATTTACAGTCAATCTAGGTTGAATAGGCGTTTTCTTTTGGGCGTCTGGACTGTAAAAACAATCCTCAATCCCATATTATGAGAGTCAATGATGCTGGGCATGGCAAAAGTGGTGTTTTCCTTTCTGCTGAGTGGCATGTTCGCGATTGGTCGAGCAATGGAATCCGGGAGGTGTGGCTTAGGTTCTTCATATCTGGGTGGTGAGTTTTTGGCTTGGCTGAGAGCTAAGAGGTTGCTCTCTGATTGGATGCAGGGTACAGTGAACATTGACTCCAAATGGCTGCCCAAGGAGCTGATACAGTAAATCTACTCAAAATGTAGAGTTTATATCAATCTGGGGATTGTCAGACCTAGATTTATTGAGCTAAGCTTAATTTATTGGAGTAGTACAAATGATAAACACATTTAAGCACTCTTTACATTTTCTCAATTACTATCCTTGAAAAATAAACCATAGCGTAATTAATTACCAATGACAGATTGGAATATCAAAATAAAACTGCAAGCGAACAATTAATTAAGATATATATATCCGTAAGTATATACTTCAAAACACATTTTTTTTTTTACAATTTATAAAGTTATATACAATTATGAGCCTCCTGTACATAAATGCCAACTTTATTATTTAATATATATATATATATATATATATATATATATATATATATATATGTATATATATACATATATATTATCCATTACATTTGTTTAGATTCAAAATTCCTGATAATACTTTTATTATATATACATGATTTAAATTATACAGATGATTTAATTGAATGATTTAATGATATAAATTATTTACGTTTTTCTACATTAATCACTATATATTAAAAAGTTTTGTGTATTTATAGTTTACTACTAATAACAGTAAAAAATATATGTTGATGACTGCTGTGACTGTTAACTTTTGAGAAAAAAATTATTACGTAGAATCTTTATTTATTTATTTTTTCAATCTAATGAACGTTTTACGTTGCGTTCTTTCTTTCAAAAAGCGATACCAAATCATTGGATCATAATTCCTTTATTGTTTCCAATTGCTTGAGTGTAAATTGATGAGCATGAGAGGAAATAGGAAATCTGTTAAATAATTTAATCTCTTAAGTCAGTGTTTCTCAAACTGTCGGGTACGCCCCCTAAGGGGTCATGATAGCTCTACGAGGGGGCGTGAGCCTATTGAAAAGTCGAGAACAAAAGATTAATTTAAAAAATTATTAATTTACTAAAAGTAAACAAATAAATATATTCTGACAAATTAAAATAAAATTTGCATTTACACTAATATAATACACTTATAAATATGTTTTACTGTGCAATGTACTTTAAGATTAATTATAACAGTACTAAATTAAGAATAATTTTAATAACTACCAGTAATCTGATAGCCTTGTCATATAAATATCATGCAAACATTAACACTGATCTTAATAATTGGTACGGTTTAATATTAGTCTCTAAAATGTCGATTAAAAATTACGAGATTAGCTCCCCAATGCCACCGGATAACACGCTGGCGAGCGTACGTGGTGTATTGGGGGAGGGAGGTAGAAAAGGAGTTAATGAGCAAATCCACTGAAATAAGTAAATTTTTCGCAAACACTGTCAAGGTCTTTTATTGCATTCCAAATGCCTTCGGAATAATTCTTTTATGGATAGCAGTTCTGAGAAATGATCGTACTTCGGAAAGAAGCATATAAACGTCCAGGACAAATGACGCACTGGCTGAGCAAGACATTTATATACGCCGGTGACACTTAAGAGGTTACATTCAAATTGTAGGTTTGGCATCAATGTATAGTATTATTAAACTTAATACATTGTTATTATATGAAGGGGGCACAATGAAATTTTTAATTGAATATTGGGTAGCAAGTATCAAAAGTTTGAGAAGCACTGTCTTAAATCGTATAAGGGAATATTTATCAATTTGATCAAAAGAAAATACCCCAGACAGGATGCATTACCACGTGAAATGTGATTTAGAATACAGATAATAAATTACTGGCCCTTAAGCTAAATTACTATAATTCGACTCATATTTCTAAGGATCTAAATTGCCAAAAAAATTACTTTCATTGCAAATGAACTAGGAAAATTAACTAAAGCTTGCTAAAATGCCTGTAAAATATCATTAACAATGAATACTTATATAAATTATTAATTATAGCATATATTAAACAGTTAAAATTAATTCTGAATTGGGATTCTGGATTTAATAAGACTTCTTATGTATAAACATACTTGTAACTTAGAAATGGAACAAAAAATTACTAAAATGTGAAAACTTGCTTAAAAAAACACTTTAAAAATATTTAGAAATAATTAAAACAAAAGAAAAATATGAATCAATGAGGAAAATAGTTTGTTTGACCAATTTTCATCGTTGGAAGCAGAAGACATAATTACACAAAAAGAATTTGCTGAAAATCTTTACATAGTTTATTTACAACCTGAAATAATCAAAAAACAAATTAAATTGGATATGTTGAGTGATTTATTTAACCGCTAACTCCAACTAATAATTGTAATGATATCTGTTAATCTTATGACTCCTTATTTGAAGCAAATGGCTTCTGTAGTGACGGGTTAGAACCTCAAAACTGAAAGATACTTCTTAATTGTTTAAATATCTTCTTGCACATTTCTAAGTGTAATAATTCATGATTACCTGTAACTTCCTTATTTCTCAATTATTTTCCTTACTTGCTACCATTTAATTTAAATAGCAGGGCTAATTTGCATACATCAAAATCCTTTCACAAGAAGTGGTCCTCATCGGTTCAGTAACCATTACAATTTAACAAATTTATGTTTGCAAATATGGTTGCGTACATAAATTAGAAATGTTTATGAGTCATAAAGGTATACATATATTACTTTAGGCATATATGCTATCCTACGTAAAATATACTTCTACTAGTAAGAATCAGCATTGTATTCAAAAATTTACGTTTGTCTTAAGTATTATCTTATAACTCTTATAATACAATTAAATGAAAGAATAAAAATAATTGATTGTTTTTCTCATCAGTTGCCTATAATCTTGTTAGATATGTGGCTCTGTTATTTCTCGTTTATTGTATCAATAAAAAATAAAAAAACTATGTACTTAGGGAAATTAAATTTTTTTTGTACTTTCTTTAAAAATTTAAACATATATATATATATATATAAATAAATAATCACAATTATCAATTCAAAAATTGAAATATATGAATCCTATAATACCAAAACACTTCAGAATATCAATGGCAAATATAAAAGATAATATTCCATCTTTTTCAAACAAAATTAAAAAATTATAAAATAAAATAAAAGGATTTAAAAAAAAAAGGATTGGGGTGACTCAATAACCCCGACCGTACTGTATAACATCAATTATAAATGCTAATTCTGTGAGGCTTAAAATTACATTTCGCTTAAAACTAATTATAATTTGAGCAACGATTTTAAAAAAATCATTTTACGTTTTTGTAAACATTGTCGAGCACTTGGCTTTGTGCTTCCCTTACAATTCAGCTATTATTTCAATTATGTTTTATTTTCTTATAAATGAACTCGAGCAAAGAGCGGGCACTTCAGCCGATATACTTTTAATGTATCAGTGCTGCACAGAATATTTTATAACTAATTAATTAATACTAAATTAAGAACAAGTTTAATAAGTATTAATGACGTCCATGAGCTTGTCTTGGAAAGCAAAGTTTTTATAAGGAATGCTTATGATTAGAAATTGACCCTCTGAGTTCTTTTTCTATATTTAGCAGATATCTATATTTTGTCTTCTAAGCAGCTACCGCATTTTGTAATATGTTCAATTTAAAAATTAGAGAAAGGAAAAATAACATAATAATTATCCTATTATTTTATTTATTTATTTATTTTGCTTAAAAGTAGTATACAAAATTTTTAATACTTATGTTACTAATTTGTATGGTTTATAATTAAGATCGCCTATTGTAATTTTAGCTTCAAAGTGCATTATTATTGCATTCAGTACATTATTAATGTATAAGGGGGGGGCGCGAAAAAAATTGTGATCGAAAAGGGGGGCGCCAGTATTGAAAGTTTGAGAAGCACTGCATTACAAGCATATTTAATTATATTGCTTGTTAATCTTTCTGTTTCAATTAATTCCAACTTTTTTTATTTTTTCAACAAATTTTTTAATCCGCATTGAATTAGACTGGAAATCAATCAGAGAGTTGTGTGCTTCAAGTTTTTCAATTGCCAACCAGTCGAATTGGGTCAGGTTCAGTTTCTTAAATGGAGTCACGTCAGGATACTTAAAAAACTTGAGCGTTTCTGATAATTCGTTGACCAGTGAAAATATCGCTGAAAACTACGACTGTGTGTGTGTGTGTGTGTGATCACTAGCTTTTTACAAGCTTTTATTTAACTTGCAATGTAAAATATTCGGGTGGAATCTTGCAACTCAATTTTGAAGCTGATGTCTTGAACCGATTGAGCTGAAATTTTGTATACGCGTTAAGGTTGGATGACAATGCATGTTTTGAACATTTATGTTCCGATATCTCAATTAGTTAAAAAGATATTAATTACAGTAATTTGTTCGGGTGAAATATTTCGACTCAATTGTGAAGCTGATGCCTTCAACCGAATGAGCGGAAATTTTTCAAACACGTTTAGTTTGGATGACAATGCATGTTTTGATTATTTATATTCCAATATCGCATTTAGTTAAAAATATATTGACTAAAATAATTTGTTCTGGTGGAGAGAGAATCGTGCAGCTCAATTTTGATGCTGATGTCTTCAAACGAGTGAGCTGAAATTTTGTATACATGTTTAATTTGGATGACAATGCATGTTTTGTACATATATATTCCAAGATCACAATTAGTTAAAAATATATTAATTAAAAAACTCTTACCCATGTCAGAAGCTTACTTTACCTCTTTCCACTAGCCATCGTGGCCTAGAGGTTAGAGAAGCTGACTTCAAAGGAAATATCCAGGGTTCGATTCCCGGGATGTCGCAGTTTTTAAATTTTCTTTAAATCCTTTTAATTTTCATTCAAAAATTATGTCTCTTGAACAAATTTAAATTTCCGCGTTCTTTCCTATTTGTTTACAAGCTTTTTTTCACTTTCAATGTAAAATGTTCGGGTGGAATCTTGCTACTCAATTTTGAAGCTGATGTCTTCAACCGATTGAGCTGAAATTTTGTATGCACGTTTAGTTTGGATGACAAAGCATGTTTTGACGACTTATATTCCGATATCGACTTAGTTACTGTAACGATCTGGTTTAGGTGTTAAGGCGAGCATGTTTACAATAACACAGGTTCGACCAAAAGCGGAGCTCAGATGGTAGAGCACTTGCTTAGCATGTGAGAGGTTCTTGGATGGACACCACATGCCTCCAATTGTTACTTTCTCGTATAAATAATATTTTTGAAATTCGTTTAATTTGGTACAACGAGATATATTTTACAATACTTCCACTCTGCATACTTACAAATAATGTTATATTTTTACTGTTCTACAGGGAACACTAAGAGAAAGACAGATCTATAAAACTATTTACTTTGAAACACTGTAAGAGATATCTATTTACTCGATTCTAGTTTCTCCTTTAACACTTATAATTGACCTAGTTACTGTAACGATCTTGTTCGGGTGTTAAGGTGAGCATGTTTATAATATAACACAGGTGTAGACCAGGAGCGTAGCTCCGATAGTAGAGCTCTCGCTTAGCAGGGATAGATACATTGCGCCTCCAATTATAATTTTTTTTTGTTTCGTGTAAAATATTTGATTTGTATTACGAGATAATTTATAATACTTCTACTCTGTGTACACGTACAAATTATGTTATATTTTACAAGCTTTTATTTAACTTGCAATGTAAATTCGATGTCTTCAACCGATTGAGTTGAAATTTTGTATACACGTTTAGTTTGGTTGACAATGCATGTTTTGACCATTTATATTCCGATAACGCATTTAGTTAAAAAGGCTAGCTGCATGACCCGGCATTGCACGGGCTTTTTCTACTTTTATAAATTTCCCTTTTCTTCACAAAATCAGCACTTCTAATAATCTTTTTCAAAATGAATTCTAACTCCCCCTCCAATTCGGCCGATATTGCTCGGGCTTCTACCTAGTGTATAACTTAAAATTTCCTGTTTCGAAATTTTTTCGCTTCTTTTCTTTGTCAGACAGGTTTATTCCCCCGGCGTTCTACGAACATTTTTAAACGCATAACATATTGTCATGGAAATTCCTCTTCCCCTGTCGCTATCAGAGCTCTCGAGAAAGTGAACACTCAACGATTCTTAAATAGCTTGACAGGTGTAGCACTCTAGTGGCACAATGAATTATTGCACAAAAAAATTTAGTAAAAAAGTTTTCGACATTTTATTTTTTAAATCACAACCTGTTAAAAGCAAAGTATGAGATTTTTTAAAAATCAGTTTCATATAAACGCATCGATAGTGATTCATTTTAGAAAAAGTCATATGTAAAGAAGTATCGTTGTTTTGAAAAAAGAAAAACGTACTATATCGTTACGAAATAAATCTTCTTTCCAATTACAAAATTGCTGGCGAAGTTATTAAATGCGCGAATAAAATTTTGAGCATTTTTAAAACAATCATAAAAACTAAGTGATGGTGTTGTTTATAACCAGGGGACAAAAGTTAATAATCCAGCGTTCATTCCACGAAATATTCGGGAAAAAAAGAAGTAAAAGGCCAGTAAAATAAAAGGAAGAGATATTCAATTTCGCATAGCGTTATTTGTTAAAATTAAAAAAAAAATTGGGAGGGGGCTTCATTTTTAATTTGATGCCTTCGAACTTCATATATCAAATTCAAACAACAGTAATTTTTAAATAAAAAAGGTAACAAAAATAACGCTTTAATATTTCTCGCAAAAAGGGGATAAAAAACGAAAAACACAATTTTTTAAGCTGTAATTTTTAAGCAATATTTTGAAACTTTGTGCATATTACGGATAATATCGTTCTACACACGGAAAAAAAAGTCATGAGATTATTTTTATAAATAAATAAATTATTAAGTATTTAAATAAAATTTTGAGTATTTTTTAAAAATCGTAAAAAAAATTGTCATTTGATTTTTTAAATGACTGATTCTGAACGAGAAAAGCATGGATTTTCTTAGTGTAGAATATCATTTCAGTAAATTGAAAGATAATTCAATCGGAGTGGTTTAGAAATCATATTCATAAAAACGTATCGATTCTGATTCCTTTTAGAAAATATCGTAAAAAAAAAAGAAAATATCATTTTTTGTAAAATAATTTATAACGAATCGTGGTGAAGTAAATTGTCTTTGCGATTCTGTAATTTTGTTTTGTTTGAGTATCATAAAAAATTAGATCGTGTCTTAAAAACGTCTGATATATATATATATACATATATATATATATATATATATATATATATATATATATATATATATATATATATATATATATATATATATATATATATATGTATATATATATATATATATATATATATATATATATATATATATATATATGTATATATATATATATATATATATATATATATATATATATATATATATATATATATATATATATATATATATATAAACTTCCGGAAATTGGAAATTCGGCACCTGGCGGGAAAAAATGGCAATAATTATGCGTTTTAATGGTTTTAATTAATATCTTTTTAACTAGTTGCACGTTTGAAATATAAGTATTCAAAACGGATTCCTCGGATCAGTTCCGATCTTTTGGTACCTTTGGCGAGTGTCTGCATCGTACAGTTCGTGAGAAGATACACCTAGTCGTATAGATGAAAACGTTTGTTTACCTTCGAGTTTTAATAGTGCAAATATTAATTAAAGTAAATTTTTGGGCTGAATCTTGCAACTTAATTTTGAAGCTGTTGTCTTCAACCGATTGAGCTGAAATTTTGCATACATTTTTAGTTTAGATGACAAATTTTGAAGCTGTTGTCTTCAACCGATTGAGCTGAAATTTTGCATACATTTTTAGTTTAGATGACAATGCATGTTTCGATTATTTATATTCTGATATCGCAATTAGTTAAAGGATATTAATTGAAAACGTTTTACTCGTGTTAGTTTTTATTCTGCCCGCCAGCTTATCGGATAGAGCTTAAAGAAGTTCCGATTCTCTCTCTCATCGACCTTTTTTAAAAAACCCATCTTATTCTTTCTCTGAAACTGAGACAAAAATAATAGCTTAATGGGAAAAATCATTTATTTTGCTACGATGCGGTATAATTTGTTAAAAAAATAATGATATTTCTATTTTTTACAATTTTTTCTAAAAATAAGTCAAAATTGATGCGTTTTCATGAAAATGATTTCTAAATCGTTCCGTATGTTTTTTTGGGTGTTAATGAAACGATATTCTGCACTAAAAAAAAAAAAAAGTTCAGGCTTTTTTTTTTTAGAATCAGTCATTTAAAAAGTAAGAGACCGAAAACTTTTTTTTTACGATTTTTCAAAAAATATTCAAATTTTGAATAAAACATTTAAAAACTTCGTCATTTTTAAATATATAGTCGCACGAAAACATTTTCTCGTTTGTAGAATAGTATTATTCAAATTTCACATAGAAATTGAAAAAAAATTGGTTTAAAATTACGGATTTACGGATTTACAAAAGAAAATGTGTTTTTCGTTTTTATCATAATGTTATAGTAAAAGCAAAAAAAAAAAAAGAGAATGAGTTTTAATATTTTAATTAATTTTTCTTCGTTCACACACAATGTTGTTTTGATTTAACAGTATTTATCCCCCCCTTCTTATTGTTCTCTTGTTGCGGCCCGAATAACATTTCTATAATATTTATGTAGCCTGGTGGAAAAAAAATTCAGTACCCCTTAGCTGGACTGTTCAAAATTAACCGGCAAACGACCTTTCAACAATGATACGTTGAATGAGATTAACAGACTGAGAAACCTCTGTCTAGTGATAACTAAAATGTAAAAAATAAATTATAAGTAAAAAAACTTTGTTAAAAACAAGCTTTTATTTAAATGATCTAAAAGGAATAAAATAAACTTTTCTTTAAAAACTTTTTTTGCTATCAACTTATATAGTCGTTATACAATTAATGACATAAAGCTTGTCGCGAGATTTACCTGTGTACATAAACAAGCAAATTAAATAACTTGATCTGATTGATTTTAATTTTTAAAATTTTCTGACTAAGTAAATAAATGTACTTAAATCTCGCGACAAGCTTTTATATCATAAATTGTATAACAACTTTATAAGTTGATAGCAGAAAAAGTTTTTAAAGAAAAATTTATTTTATTCCTTTTAGAGCATTTAAACAAAAAAGCTTGTTTTTAAAAAAGTTTTTTTTTTTACTTTTAATTTATGTTCATAATACCTTATATTGTACTTTGTCATTTTGAATTAAAATGCAAATCGTTTTGATTGGTGGCGTGCCCAAAATATTGTGTCACATGCCATTGGTTCGCCATCCCTGGTTTATTCCCTAATTTACTTAAAGGTCCCTTGTCGATGGAGAGACTTTTCCACAAATCATGCTATTGTTCGAAATATACCTAGAAGCAAATGTTTGATATACTTTTCAGATGGGACATTGGTGTTCTGCATAATCTTTTCTCATGATTAGAATCAAGTTTCTTTCAGTGATACTTTTAGCTTCGGGAATGGACAAAAACTATATTATGCCATGACAGGAAAGTACGAAGTTGAAAAGTCCACAGAAATGATGTGTGCTTGGCTGATAAACTTCATATCGGACGAATTGTCTAATTTGTATCGATTGCAGCACAAAATGGTGAAAGTAAAACAATGGTCATGATAAAAATACTGCTATAAAATCTATGATATCGTAAATAATTTATGTTATTAAACTCACATGCATATTTAAGTAATACAAGTTTTGTTAGTAGCAGAAATACAGAGATAAATAATCCAAAAACGTCACAAAATTAAAATGGAATCTAATATAGACGGATAAAGTTATAAGACGTAATATTACTATTTATCCTATTAGCATCTTATCGTATTATTTATCTTTTCGAGGCTAATAAGGAAATTTAATATTCGAAAGGATGTGAGATAGATTTTTTATTAAACATGAGGATTTATTATGAAAACATTAAAACATCAAAAATATTTATTTCATACAGGGAATTTTTGGTTTCAAATTAATTATATAAATCCTTCCAAGTTTTATGTTAATGAGCATTGGTAGCATGTTTCAAATTATAAATCCAATCCTTTATTCAATTGCATTATAAAAAGCATTTCTAATTATTGTGTGAGTGAGTGAAAATTTGATAGTACCTTTTTTTTACAGTATTTTATCAGACCTTATTCATATCTTCATCAATACTGAAAACAGCATGATGAGTATTAAACATATGCTTAAATTTTTCAGTGAGCCAGCTAAATATTCTTTTCTTTTTTATGAGGAAGTATATATACTCATCAAAAGTGAGATTGCATCACCATGAAATAAATATCGTGAAATTAAATACAAATTTCGGGATGAACAAAGATGAAAAATACATTCAAATTATTAAATTTATGTTCATTTCTGGTCATAATGTTCGGTTTTGGGCTATAAAATTAAATACTAGACTCACTCCGTATTTCCTATCATCTACAGATTGCAACATCAAAAATATTGAAACAGTATAGGATATGCCTCAGAGACAGTAAAGAGCTAAATAGCAAGAGTTATAACCTACATAATGAGATTCATTCTGGAGCTACATGACTATAATTTGTTGATGAGGGCGATTGTTATTTTCTTATTGGAAGGAATGTGAGTAAAATACATCAATGCATAACAAGATGGTGCAGACACATTTGAAAATTTGGTGGAGAAACAGTAGAAAGCAAAACTAAATAACTTATCGCACATGCATTCACAGTTGCTAAATGGTTTGTTTAGAGTCATTTGCCAAGATACGTTGTGTTCAGATCCACCTACTATTATCAGAGGTTGCATCTGTCAGCAGCCAATTCATTTGAAGTAAGTTACATAAAAGTGGCTACGGGCACATCAGTTAGCTATTGAAGTACCTAGTACCCAAAACAAGACTACAAGTCTTAATTGGTGTAAATGTTATCTTTATTAAACCAATGAATATAACATCCATTATTCTATCTTAAGAATTCAGATCTCGTTTAGGGAGTAATGATGACCATGAGTAAGTGAATCGGCTTCCCAGGGAACGTTACGTACCAATCCCGCATTGCAAAACATCACGCCAGTCCCAAAGGGTGCTCTTATTTTGGGGTAAATGAATCAATGGATGGCGAGCATCACTTGCGTTCATTACTAGCATGTTAATACCGTATCAGTACGCTACTCACCATTGTTTTTCCTTTGATTTGGCTTTTTTTACATGACAATTTGGCCCCAATTCCCAGCCTCATGTTGCACTACGAACTCTGTACAGTCTGAAAGTATCAGATATACTTTCTTGACCGATAGACTCACCTAATCTTTAAGATATTGAATATAGATGGACAGGACCCATCCTAGGGTGTCGCCCACCCACGTGCAAATACCTAATGTGGTGCCCCTCTAGAGAAATTTTTATATTTTGCCTAATACTCAACATTGACGTTATAAACTCATCTATTTGTTGCAAATAGGCATAAAATCACTTCCTCTATTTTGTTTTTCTAAATTATAAGGTAATTATTAAACTGAAAAATTTTAGTTTCCCCAAATGCATATAGAATTTGAACACTCTGTGACGAATCTGTGCGGAACCTTTCCACTAATCTTCTTAGGCGTCTTTCTGGAGAATAAAACTTCGCGTTTATTTCCGATCATCTCCAAAAAGATGTACGGGATATTAAAACTAGATAAGGTATTTAAGTCGAGAGTTGCGAGATAGCAAGAGAGATTATGGTGGGCTATTGAGCCAGTATCTTTAAACGTATTACTAGAAGATTCAAGGGGATTAGATTCGTGAAGACGTCGTGCTGCGAGACGTACCAGAAAGCTGATATAAGCCAGAGGTAAATATAATTCACGTACGCTTAAAAAAGCGTCAGTTTAAGCGACATAGTTAAAGTTATTGAAAGTTAAGAATTCGAATAAGTGTATTTCTTGGATCTTCTATTTCGGTAAACCTTACTTGAGTTTGAGCTAGATTATTAATTAATTGCATTTTTAGTAATTTCATTTAATATAAAGGTAATCCCTTTAAGAGACGTAACATTATCTTATTATATGTTATCAGAGATTTTTTTGAGAAAAGTATAATAATAAATAAATATTATTATTATTCAAAATGGCTCTTAGTGGTTCTTTGCCTCAAATTAATCTTGGTGTCCGAGGTGTGACCCAGGGGGCCCGTCACAGAGGCGCCCAATGAGTAAATCCTGAGCTTAGAGTCGGATCTAATTTTCGAATCATCCCTGAGCAGTATTTTTCAGGGGTGGAGAATGTGGTTGAATTTTTGGAAAATATGGATAATAACTTAACATATTACGAGATACCCACACAACTCGCTTGTGCATATTTAAAGGGTCATCTCACAGGACGGGCACTAGATTGGTTTGAGGTTCTAGGTTATAGAGTTGTTGAAGACAAGGCGACGGATTACGCGCACTTAAAGCAAGCGTTGTCAGAACAGTTCCCCGTGGTTAGAAATAGGTCGGAGCTAGAAACGCGTTTCTATTCATCATCTCAAAAGCATAACTAAAAACCGTCTGATTTTGTGTATGATTTGTTGAAGATTCACAAAATCTTAAAACTCGAAATGACGGAGGAAAAATTGATCGATCATATTATTAATATGTTAGATCCTAAGATTTAGGATTTTGTAGATGTTAGGAATCCGCAAACCACATCTAACCTCCTACAAATTATTGATAGGTATGAGGAACGGTTTCTAAATAGAAAGATCAGAGGTTAGAGTTGGGAGTCAAGAGATATAAAACAAAACGAGAACAATCGTTTCCCTAACAGGAATCGACAAGAAAATTGGAGGGAAAAGAGAGGTAACAATAGAAATACGCGGACAATAGTAGACCACGGAGACAGTTCAATAGATTTGAGAGTCAAGGTGTTGTGGATAATCAGACATTAGATGGTCGACGCCGAGGTGGTCGATCGGATCATAGATTCCACAATCAAGGCGGTCGACAAGGTGGTTCGAGGGATAGTTCTTTCGGGGGTCAGAAAGATTGAAACAGATATTTAAACTTTTAGCGATCGATGCGAGTATGGGGGTGATCGATCGCGATGGACGGAAATTCCTCCAGTTACAGAACAGCAAACTATTAGGGTATCCTCATCACGAATGACTCCAGTAGATTTACTGTATGTCCCTATTCTTTTAAATGATACATTCATTACAGCCCTTTGGGACAGGAAGGTGGAGAAATCTTTCATATCAGAAGAGGTCTATCGCAAATATTTTTCGTATCGACCTCGTCAAAAGACGAAAGATAGAGTAGTAACGGCACAGGGAGCCCCGTGTTGCCACTTAGGTCGGGTCGAATTACAGATTCGGATCCGAGAATTCCAGAAAACCTGGGAATTTCACATTATTAACAATATGCAGTGCCAATGCATTTTAGGCATTGATTTTATGAAGGAGTCCAAATTGACTTTAGATTTCGATCAGAAATCTCTAATCATTCCAGATGACCAAATTAAGCAGTTACCAAAAGTGGAAAAGACGGTCGAGATTGATCTATTTCATACAAAGCTCGGTGAAGGGCAAAATCATAAAATAAGGAATTTATTTAATGGTTTTAAAGGGCTATTTTCAGATCATCCGGGATTAATTCATGTTTTATACCATGAAATCGATACTGGGGACAAGGGACTAGTAGTGTCGAGACCCTACAAATATGACAGGGTCAAACAAGGAATAATTGATTATCACATTGAGAAAATGTTGCAAGAGGGTAAGATCCGTCCTATTCAATCCCCATACGCGTCACCAGTACTTTTAACGCGCAAGAGTAAGGGCCTTCCTCCGAATTCTCCAGAGGCGTTTCGATTCGCGATTGATTATAGCAAACTTAATGCAATAACTACCTTTGGTTGTTTGCTTTATTGTTTTTTTTAAAAAATGTTTGAAATTGTATGTATATATATGTGTATATTTTATCTCACATCTGGTGACTTGGGATGCGGCGTAATTAGGTAGAGCTAACATTTAATACTAACAAGTGCATCATGTATGGAATGGGAATGTTAAGGAACCAGATACTTCAATTGATGTATATGAAAATGTTATGTAAAAAATGAAGGAATCTGTATGTACTGTACATGTTACTTTTTCACATAAAGAAACTTTCATTTCAGGGTAGCTGATCCTGAAAATTGTATATTCAACAAAAGAAGCAAGATGCAAGTCCGAATATGTTTTATAATATTTAAATAGATTTTTAAGTAGTTAAGTAAACCAAGCAGGCAGGTTTTTTACCACTTCGGTGGTTTTTCCCTCGCCTCCGAGCCAAATGAGCGTGGTGTTGGGAAATCTAATTCTGTAAATGTTACGTCCTTTGAAGTGTAATTTTAGGTTGTAATTTTTTTTCTTTTCCTTAAGGAAGGAGAATTTTTAGTATCCGATTAGTAGATATATATATTAAAGTCGTCGGGACTATAAATGAAGTCTAGGAATTGGTTACGTAATTTATTTTCAGGCCGTTTGTGACCTTCGAATAAATCCCGTTTTCTTTTTGGAGGGGACGGTGACGAATCTGTAATTAACCTTTCCACTAATCTTCTTAGTCGTCTTTCTGGGGAATATAAATTCGCGTTTATTTCCAATCAACTCCAAAAAGATGTACGGGATATTTAAATTAGATAAGGTATTTAAGTCGAGAGTTGTGAGATAGCAAGAGAGATGATGGTGGGCTATTGAGCCAGTATCTTTAAACGTATTACTAGAAGATTCAAGGGGATTAGATTCATGAAGACGTCGTGCTGCGAGACGTACCAGAAAGCTGATATAAGCCAGCGGTAAATATAATTCACGTACGCTTAAAAAAAGCGTCAGTTTAAATGACTTAGTTAAAGTTAATGAAAATTAAGACTTCGAATACGTGTATATCTCGGATGTCCTATTTCGGCAAACCTTACTTGAGTTTGAGCTACATTATTAATTAATTGCATTCTTAGTAATTTCATTTAATATAAAGGCAAAACCCTTTAAGAGACGTAACATTATCTTATTATATGTTATCAGAGATTTTTTTGAGAAAAGTATAATAATAAATAAATATTATTATTATTTAAAATGGCTCTTAGTGGTTCTTTGCCTCAAATTAATCTTGGTGTTCGAGGTGTGACCCAGGGGGTCATCACAACTCCTATATCATAAATAATTATAACCGTACTAGATATTTTCGTATAGCAATTTCACGAAAATAATTTTTAAAGCGCCTTTGTTGAACATTGATCTACACACGGAAGAATCACTGATAAGCAAGATAAATTTTTCTATTGTGGTATTTCCTGCTATTTTACAAAGTTTGCTATCAAATGAAGGATGTGTGTAAAGAGGAGACATTAATGGGCAGCAGGTCAACACACTGTGTACTAATATTCTATTTTTCTGAACGTGTCCGACTATCCTAAAATCATGATTTTGTTTTTAAATTTGACAAATTTTTTATAATTTTAGAGTTTATAGAAATCTTATTAACTTTATAGAAATTTCAAGTTTTTTGTGTTCGGTTCACTAGAATAAAAACTACAAGTGTTTTAGTAAAAGCAGATGCTATAACTTTACATTCGATGTCAAACTTTAAAACGCGTTTTACTCGAAATGTGTTTTTTTCCGAAAAGCTCAAACGGAGAGAGTAACTGCTCAAAAAGTTTTTAAAATAATTTGCTGAAATGTGTTCTGTATAACAGTAGAAGTGTTTTGACCTTCAGATTTATCAACCACTGTTTTATTACAAAATTTACAGTCCCTTATGTGAATATAATCGCTGTTTTTTAAGCAATTTCATATCATGACTAAGATAAAGTATATATATATACTCTAGTTTTTTTTAAAGAAATTAAAATATCTCTTATCCTGAAGGTCATTTAAAAAAGAAATAGCAAAGTAATGCATCAACATTGAAAAATTGAGGATTTGTTCATTTACTATTTGTACAGAGCAGGCCCCGTTTGTGTAATTTTTTGTCAATTTTTACCAAATTTTTCTCATTTTAATAGTAATAATTTGTTTTTCTCTTCTTAATGTTAGCCTTTTTTTCTTAAAATGTAAATGTATTCAATAAATCTATAAACGACAAAAAATATCCATATCTTCATTTTTTTTAAAAAAAGTTGTCGCAAGTAATTGGATACCTTAAACCAGGGGTGGGTAGATTTTTACATGGTACGGTCTACTTCTAATTTTTACAAGGTGCTGCGGTCCACCCAATGGCGTGGGTGTGGTGATATAAAAAAGGTCATAATATTTATTTTATGACAATAGTAACTACAAAATATGTACTTACCTACATAACTACAAAAACAATTCTTACGTTTTAAACCACGTTTAAAGAAAAACGCAAGATACAAACTTAAAAAACAATACTCACAAATTTAATAGTATCATATGATGCATTTATTATCAAACAATTCAATATACATTAAAAAATAAATACTTTTTATTTAAAATTAGTTCCCGTAGTTGTAGTCAGTAGAAGACTTAGTCTGCACTCTGTCCGTATATATATAAATCTTAAATATCTTGGTATATAATTATTAATTGCTAAACTTACACTGGATTGTATATGGCAATCTGTGAAACGGAAACAATATGTTGTTTGATGAAAATGCAGATTCACACAGGTAGGTCCGTCTCATCGATTGTGAAAAGCCGAATGTCCTTTCTAGCCGGCGTCGTTGTTCCATAAATATGTTTTTTAATATGTAACTCTTAGTTATTAGTAAAGTTCGTCACCCTAAAATGTCTTGGCTGTCCACCGGTCGATCGTGATCGACCCCGTGATGTCGTGATGCCCCCTCGTGAATGCCCACCCCGGCCTTAATCTATGTTATACTATCAGGATTTTTTTTTATTTTTCAATGTTATTTAGATTTTTCAATCACTATTTAAAATTGAGCATATTTATTCGACCTATTGTAAGTTTTATTTTTACAAATTCTCAAAAATAAATTTTTGATTGATAGAACTATATGTGTCACCCCCTCTTTACGTCCACCTGCATGCGGTGTATATATGCGCTTCACACCTGCTAAGATAGACCCTGTGTATGAACCCTTAATGAATGTGCGAAGCACCGGGCACATAACTCGGAGAAATTGAGATCTACAATGTACTAGCTTTGACAATGAATGAGCTCTTGACAGTATGTCACTTAAATATATGTTAACTGTCCAAAGGGTGGTCACACTAAATATTGAACGAACATTTCTCTGATGCATATTTTTGAATACTTTTTAATTATTTTCATATGAAAGTTTCTTGTAATTTTCATATCTCTTTAAGCTTTCCTTCATAGTATCACAATTTTTCTTTTGAGTACTGTGCATACATATAGTAAAGATAATTTATTCCTATTAGGGATACATAGTATTGAACTTATTGAAGCACGTTCTACTGTGTTTTTTTATTTTAAAGTATTACTTCAGATCGTATTTCAAGTACGGAAAATAATATAAGCATCGTATTAAAATTAATTACAGTTTTTGTTTTATTACTAATAATAACATATCATAGCATTAAGCAAAACACACGAACTTAATAATTATGGTAAACCATTTAGTTATTTCATTTCATCTCTCACATAATGGGAAATAGTAATTTTTAGGCCACATGGATAACTGCCTGCTAACAGCATACATTCCCCAAATCAATGAATCCAAAAAGTATCGGAGAATGCAATATATAATTATTGATGAAATTTCTGAAGCTGTTGTGAAACATATTGTGAAAAAGTAATGATGACTGAATCAGAAAAAGCATTGTATATTGTATTCATACTCTCGTTTCATAACAACCTTTGCCATACTTACAAAAATATCTTCGAAGTTTATAATATTTCCAGAATATTAAAATAATATTAACGAATAAAAATATTTCTATCTACAGACTATAAAATAATAAAAACTTTTTTAATTCATTACTAAAAAAATATTCGTTCCATGTAATCTATAGCAATCCCAGTCCGTTGTCAGATTGTAATGGAGTTTGAGGAAAACTAATACGCACACACATGTTATTTTTGTGCCTTGATAAAAAGTGAAATAATTTTTTGGTGACTTAGCATCTACATCAGCTTAAGACAAGTTAAGATTATTAGATTTAAGAGTTATTTAAAAGAAACACTTGAAGTTACTATTACAAAAACTATCTTGTTTCAGAATCTGTGTAATATTGTTATTCAGCAACTTCCTGTTTAATTTTTCATCTGGATTGGAAATGTACGTGATTGGATACCACCGATCCACTCGTAAATTTTTGTTTGTTCCCCTCGACTGCTGAAGGGAAGGTGAACAATTGCACTGAAAAAGTTATCGGCTGCAAGTGTAGATTAGTGTCGGAAACGAAGAAACAAAAGCTGGGAGCTAGAAAGGAAAATCAATACTGTCGACCCGAGATATCGGCACAAGATGTGTAAAGAGTTCCCCTGGTAGTGACAAAGTTCAGTGAACATTCACCGAGGAACGGGGTTTCAGACAAAAAGCTCTTGCTATTTGATGCAGACTTCGTTAAGACTAATTCAGTGGATATAAATTTTAGTCTATCATGAATTTCCAATCAATTCTTCAGCATGTTGGTCCTAATTTTGACGATTGTATAATGAGATTTGACGATTTTTCAAGTCTATTAAACAAATTGTTTTCTTAATTTACGTTAATTATGTAAGAAATTCAAAATATTTCCCATAGATTAAATTTGAATAAATATGTATTTCTTATGAAATATTTCTATAACAGTTTATTAGACTGTTCTCTCTATTTTACTTCGATTCACTGAAAATTACGCAAACGCGATTAATGATTACCAATGTAATGCTGAAAACTACATTTATATTAAAAATCTATATACTATTTGCATTCAAACTGAACTATTTAATTAAACGCCTCTGAATAATGGATTAAATGCCTGAAATTACTTTAAAAATGTGTTTTTATAATGGGAAATTTAAATGATCATTTTTATGTATAATAATTTATATGCAGTTTATAGTTAGTAAAACGGCCACATATTAGTAAAGAATGCAAATTACAGAGCTATACTTATTAAAAACATACTTTTCAGTGGAAAGAACACATAAGTAAATCTCAGGGAGTTTGGTGGTATAGATTCTGAAAATTCAGTACTCAAAACAGTTACATTTGGAAACAATAATTGCACTTATTTGCTTAAGTGTGGAGGACAGATATTGGGAGGTATAAAGGGACTCGTGCTTCCACATGATCTCATATTTCACTAATCATAGTAACTGATTAGTGGTGGAGTGACAATTGAGTGCGCTCAGTAACTATTTACCAGAAGTTATCAATCGGTAAGATATCGGTAAAACGCACTGAGCAGGTGAGTAGAAGAGCTTGTTCTGTGCCAAGGAAAGTCAGAGCCGCACTGACAAAAGAATTTGCGCATTGTATTGAAGCGTAGCATAACGGAGACATTGAAGGTTGTACACAGCCACGAGCCCTTAAAGAATGCAACGGCTGTTGCTCAAAATGTTAATAAAAGGAGATTGAAGTGTCTATCCAATGACACTCAGTACTATAAATTCACGTGATGGGTTTGTATGAAGGTGTCGTATACAAGCTGTCAATATACATTCTCTACCATGCTGCAATAAACGGGTACGGCCACTATAACGTAGTACACAAAATTTGAATTTGTCTAAAAATAACACCTGCACAATTTATGAATCCAGGTTTGCCATTGGTTACATCTTTGGAGAAACGCTTGTATGTGATACAGAATAAAAAATAGCTGAAAACATGGCCGACGCACTAATAAAGCATGGGGCTGCAAATGTTATTTCACAATCCGTACACATTTGTTGATATGAAAACAACCCCATTTCCTACCGCAATATCGTGTGTCATTCTTGTGTCGTGACAGTACAATCCTATAAGGCCATACCAATAACAAGACTCTCTTCTCTGCTGTTACTAAGAGAAAACAGAAGATGAATGAGTTAATGCGATTCTTTAAAAGCGAGGTAACATAGCCCAATTATTCATATCCTGGTAACAGCCACGAGATCTTGAACATCGCAGACTGCAATATACGATTCAATGATCTACAATCCTCGTAGGAAACAATTACCTCTATTAATGCCATTTATATAATTGCTAGAATCCATTTCTCTTTCTTATATGATACATAACTTTTCATACCAAAAAAACAAGTTCAAATGCAGTTTCGATATAAAAATTCCTGTTGTACAATTTCTTATATACACAGTGTAAGTTGGCTACACCAACATTTTGCCAATGTGTCAACCTGCCACCAAGTGTTGAAAAATCAATTTTTTGTCATACAAGTTTTAATACATTCCTGATGTAGAAATTTTAATCGCTCACATAGTATTTGTTTTGGTCATCTAATGTGAGAACACGATATGTGTCTCATATCTATATTTAAATTATATATTTCTTCGTATATATTTATTTTTAAAATATTAAGATTTTTTTTTCTTTATTTCAAAATATTTCCCCAAATATTCCATTAAATAAATTTCTTTTCGCCAGTATATATATATATATATATATATATATATATATATATATATATATATATATATATATATATATATATATATATATATATATATATATATATATATATATATATATATATATATATATATATATATATATATATCCCCTGTTTTCTTAAAAAATTTTTTTCACAAAAATTTTGTTTACAATTTTGATACATTTGTTATGAAATTAAAAATGCAAACTAGGGGAGAAACGGGAAACAAAAAAAAATTAAGGAAGAAAACACAGTTTAAATGCTGATGACTGTAATAGCGTACTGGGATATAACACGAGATGTAAATGGTCCATCTTAATGAATTTAAAGATTATGTGCCTAATTAATAATTGCTTAAATTGGATATTTTAAAATTTTCTAAAATGTTTAATTTTTAACGATGAGTAAAAAAAAACTTTTTTAAAATATTATATAATATTTCTAATCTATTTTGATTTAAATGACACATTTCTAAAATCAAGGTTTTTTATGAGCATCATAAATACACTCATGGACAAAAAAATGAGAGCACCAAGAAGGAGTCTTCAAAGTGAAGCGAAATTTTACGTACGTAATGCCTACTTGGATATAAGTAAATGATTAGAAATTTAAAGAGACAGAATCGTTTTTTTCGCAGAAAATGGCAAAAGAATGGAGGATTTAATACCATACTGAACCCCTCTAGCGCGGATGCACGATGCGCTACGATCGAGCATTGGAGTATACAAGTGTTGTATGATGTCTTGAGACATTTCGTTCCATATTTGCAGTAACCATACCTCTAGTTCGTTCAAACTCGTGGGAGGCCCAACTCGCCATCCCAAATTATCCCATATGTGCTCGATTGGAGACAAAACTTGAGATCGGGCAGGCAAAAGAAGGGAAGTAACAGTGTGAAGACAGTCTTGCGACACCCTTGTCGTGTGAGGCCGAACATTTGTTTGTGGAAAAATGGCTCCTAGGAGCCGTTGCATGAGTGGCAACACATGTGGTTGCAGGATGTCATTGACATACACTGGGCTGCCATAGTGTCACGGATCAATGCGAAAGGGCTAACCATGCATTGTAGGCAATGGCACCCCATACCATCACACCAGCAGTGAGAGCTGTGTGTTGCTGTAAAGCAAAGGCAGTATTGAGACGTTCAACACGGGGCCTCAACACACGAACACGACTGTCATCACTGCTAAGATTGAATCTGGATTCGTCGTTAAAGACAACTTGGTTCTATGCAGCTGCAGTCCAATTTTTTTTTTTTTTTTTTTTTTTTTTTGCACGGCACCATTTCAAACGGAAGCGTCAATGGGTGGGCGTCAAGGGCAGCACACGTAATGGGCGCCGCTATCACAAAAGTCCTTCAGCCTTCGTTTGGTTCGGGGAGACACACGGGCCCTAGTGAAGGTGCTACCTGTGCCTGGATGGTGGCCGATAAAGCAGTTAGCTGTATGCGTGCATTTCTTACGATGGGGCGGTCTTATCGACGACTGGTCTGTCGAGAGATCCCGAGCCTGGTCTTCGTGTAAATGACATCTCTGGGATCCACTGGCCCCAACACCTCCTCACAACACAATCAGAGCGGCTTAATCTAATTGACGAGCTACGCGCGTAGCTGGCCACCCAGCTTCCATCATGCCGATGATTCTCTCCCTCTCAAACTGCGATAGCTTCTCATATTGTCTTAAAAAAGGCGTAATGACATGTCTACCCCAGCTTTTCCTTTGTAAACGATTCAGCACACTCAAACAACCTCTGGTTACCTGTTTTAAACTCCACGGAGAACGACGTTAAACGCTCTTAACCAGCTATACGTAATGCGCAATCACGCTGCATTTCTAATCATTAGCATATCTCCTCGACATATACCTGCATGCCAAGTTTCGTTACGATCCCACAATTAGTTCTTGATGAGTAATTTTTTGTCCATGAGCATATGTACAATGTTCCATAATATAGCTGAAGTCTTGAAAAACAAATTGCATTAAATCGATTCTACTGAGATTCAAATTTAAGTCATTCGTCAATTTATAAACGTTCGCTTGCGATGACAATTATCTCTATTCAAAATAATTTTGAAGACAATAAGTGAGATACTGTAAATTCCACAAGCGAAATGAGATGATAGACTGTTTGCTATAAGAATCACTTATAGTAGCTTAACTCAAAACCCCAGGTATTTTTTTAAGCAGTGCATTTTCCCATTTTAAACATTTCCGTGATTCAGTGCTTCTCACACTTTCAATACTGGTGCCCCCTTTTCAATCACAATTTTTATCGCGCCCCCCTTATACATTAATAATGTTCTCAATGCAGTAATAATGCAAGTTGACGCTAAAGCTACAATACGCGATCTTAATTATATATCATAGAAATTAATAATATATGTATTAAATTTTGTATACGTTACTTTTAAGCAAAAAAAAATTAAGTAATATGATAATTATTATGTCATTTTTCCTTTCTCTAATTTTTAAATTGACCATATTGCAAAATGCGGTTGCTGCTTCGAAGACAAAATATAGATATCAGCTAAATATAGAAAAAGAACTTAGAGGGTCAATTTCTAATCATAAGCATTCCTTATAAAAACTTTGTTTTGCAAGACAAGTCCATGGAAGTCGTTAATACTTATTAAATTTATTCTTAATTTAGTATTAATTAATTAGTTCTAAAATACTCTGTGCAGCACTTATACATTAAAGGTATACCGGCTGAAGTGCCCGCTCTTTGTACGAGTTCATTTATAAGAAAATAAAACACTATAGATATAATAGCTGAATTGTAAGGAGAGTAAAGCTAAGTGCGCTACAATGTTAACAAAAACGTAAAAAGATTGCTCAAATTTTCATTGGTTTTAAGCGAATTGAAATTTTAAGCCTCACAGAATTAGCATTTATAATTGATGTTAAAGAATGAACAATAATATAAAATTCCGATGAAGAATAATTGTATTATTTTTAATATTTAAAGCGAAAAGACTTCAACATATTTTAACCCGGAGCAGGAGCGCAATCGATACGGTCGAGCGGGGTTATTGAGTCACCCCAATCCTCTTTTTCTTTATAATTATTTTATTGTACACAATACAAATCGTGATTCCAGCGAATAATTTAATTAAGAGAAAGTAAACTTACCCCTACTTTCAAGGACTTTTCAATTTTTCTTTGGTAACAAACAGTTTTGCCAGAATGAACGATATCGTGTTCTGTGTGTCCCGCGCGACCGCTTCCGGGTAAATAAGTGTATTCATTATGATAATATATATGTTACTGCTAAAAACAATTGTGTAAAACGTTTTTCATTATGCTTTATATGTTTGAGATATGTTTATATGTATCATAAAACCCCTTTACATGGAAAAAAGCGCAACAGAGAAAAATACATTACTTACAGCATCCCTAAATGAGAAACAAACATAAGAGAGGGGTCATAACTAACTGTACTATTAACTTAGGTCATACAGATTATCAGAAAAAAAACAGATTACAGCTATAATGTGCAGTATTTAAAAATAATCGCAGTGATGAATTTTTTATGTTCCTAAATTTTTCGATTCTGAGTCTGGGATTTGTTTTTTCTCTGAAAGAGCAGTATGTTAGGATTAAAAAGAAAACGTAATAAAATATCTCACATCATGGGATTACAGCAAATCAAATAAAAGTTTTTTTTATTTGGTTATAAAATCAAAGATAGCTAATTATGTATTGAAGACATTTTTATTTTTGATGACTTAATATCGCGCGCCTATAAATTATATCAGAGTAAAAGTACATTTTTTATTATGTCTGAAAGTATTCTGATTTAATTCATTTCAGTAAAATAATTATTTTTTAAATCTTTTATTTTCGATATGCTCGCGCCCCCCAGGGGGCGCACCACACAGTTTGAGAAAAACTGCCTTAATTATTTTAAAAGACTTGTATCTTGTTTTGCATCAATAGAAATTAATTAATCTTTTCGAAATTTACAGGAAATGAAGAAAAAATATATGTAATTGAATAAAATGTACTGGATGAAATTAAATTGGTGAATAAAATAAACGTCATGTATTTCATAGGAAATATTTTCTAAAATATTTGAAACGATTCATTATTCTAATTGTATTTAATTTTTTTAATACTCACATCTTCGAACTATCGATATGTTTGAAAAATATGAGTATAGATTCAACTGGTGTGATTTTGGAGCTTTTTATGACATTTAAATATGGTGGGAAGACTGTGTTTTATTCATTTCTGTTCGTAGTAATTTTATTTAAACACAAATAGAGTTTGGGAATTGATGTTTTTCATAAATTACCCATTTAATGGGTAATAAAAATTGGTCAAGAGGTAATCAATAAGACTTAGTGCCTTTTGAAATACTAATGTAAATGACATACTTATTGGAAATTATTTTTTTCAAAATATTTCAGTAAATAATTAAACGACTTAAGTAATCATACGCCTAAAATGCCTAGCTTGCAAGGAAAAAAACCGAAAATGGTGATGTTAAAAAGAGTTTAATTGCACATTATGAAGGGAATTTAAAAATTATTGCATTCAGGAAATTTTATTTCCTTTCCAAGGCTAATTCGATAAAAGCCTTTTTTGCAAGACACAATAAACCATGAAAAAATAGAAAATAGTCGACGTTCTTTTTCTTTCTATTTTAATAGCTAATTGCATTCCTCATAATATCCACTGTTGAGACAAATTGACATTCTATTCTCCCTTCATGTGAGAGAATATGGTTTCCCTTCTTAAATTCCAAAACAATTCAAGCACAACACCATATTTATAAAGTTCTCCCCGCATATTAGGTTCGTTCTTTGGAAAGATAATACGACTCGCATTTGGTGGAAACATTAGTTTCACAAGCCATATTAAATGTCTTTAGTTCAGTTATATATGACAGCTGTAGTTGATAGCAATAGTTTTGATTATACAGATGCACAGTTGACCTTTGCGTAACCCTTCTTTTTGCTGTTTCCCAGGCTGTGTTTTGGCTTGAAAGGAGTTTGATAAAAAGTGCCTCATATATTACAATTGGTTATTTAGTCTATAAAATTCGATTAGGTTAACTAATAAGACATTAATATCTAAAAAAGATGTTAACTCTTTCAAAGTAAATGACATGGATATACATCTAACACTTTCCTTATTTAGGATGTAAATGATAAATATTTGTCATAGATTTAAATTCACGAGTAATTATAATATTCATATAACTCTCTTTATTCTAAATGAATTAATCCTTAAAAGTATTTGTTTTGAGAACCTTTTAGCTACATATTTGTGAGGACTAGATCAATATATTTTTTTTTTTTTTTTTCCTTACCTTTTCCTAAATATTAAAATAATTTTGAATGCATATGCAATGCTTAAAAGAATAAGAGGAGCAGGAAAAGAAGTGAAAGTAATCTTGCGAGACAGCCGTGCATAGACATAAAATGGACATATCACATATGTAATAAAATGCAAAAAACAAAGACGTAACAAATAGTAAGGACACTTTAATTTTTTCGAACGATTGAAAACAGACGAAAAGATGCCGTCGGGCAAATATTTGCTTACATGTAAATGCCCAAAAAATATTTTTTAAAGATGTAGGATATTTAACCTGGTCTCTCGCAAAGCTAAAAATAACGCATACTTGTTTTCTATTCATGGGATGAGATTGATAAGATTTCAGGGGAGGGGGTACTGTTCCGCTCTCCAAAAGGATCGGCAATCTGTGGTTCTATGGCAAAAAACGGAGGCATTGGTCTAACATCAATGCTTCGTGCGAGTGTATTCTAAATATTCTTGACAGGGTTTGGGTTAGGAAAGTATGTTACCCTCTCCATGCGCTCTCTTGTCTTAGCTTCAAGCGTGTTCTCCATAACTCGAGCGGTATGAGGTCTAGCATTAACATACCTTAAAGGAAGGAAATCGCAAAGGACTACAGTTAAGGTATTATTTGAGGTCTCAGTAATTCGTCGGCATACCTTTGGCCCGTTAAATTTCTGTTCCTAATAATATATTGGTGCGTATGTCCATCGATGCTTCCAGTCTGTACTATAAATCCACTTCTTTTGTTTTCAAGAACGAAAGTGGAGTTAATTCCAGTGCATCACAGTTATTAGCACACTTTCAATATTCAACATCCCATTTTCTTTGAACCACGCAGAGTTTTCAGGTCAACATAATGCACACGATTGGTATAAATGTATCGAGATACTCTGTAAAAACCTATTTCAGAAAGTTTGGCTTGATACTTAACCTGCTGTTACCAAATGTCTTTGAAACTATGAACCTTTCCCCTTTTGTCCCGACGAGCTATGTACAGGATATACTCTCCATAATTAGCTGTAATAGCTCAAGAACCTTTCTGTCACCGATATCAAACATGTTCTACTTTTTGGAGTCCCTTTCACACCTCTGGAATGACACTTCTCGCTTCTCCAATCCACTACACTTCTATATTTTTGCCCAGATTCAAGGCTGCCGATTATTTGCCAAGCCATATAGTCCTGTAAATGCTATTGTTGTTATAATTTCAAGTCATCATATTTCTCAAAACAAAACCTAATAAATTAGTTATTATAACGGAGAAAATAAATAAAAATAAGTTTTAAGAAAAAAATCACGATTTCTGCATGTACTTTTTTTTAATGTCATGAATGTTGATTTGCGTACGTTTCCTTCTCCTGTTTTCTCTACAATTCAGAGTATGGGTGTTTTGTTAAAGATAATTATCAATAGAACAACTTCCATGATTTTGTTAAAATCATGCGTTCCTTTAATTTTTTGAGCAGTGTGTTTTTTTAAGGAAATTTCTCTGTATCATATCATGAAAATTTAAAACACCTGTTTATATTGTATTATTTTTCTTAATACTTTGTCAATTGATTCATTAAGATACATCTAAATCAATAAAACAACTTCTTTCCTATGTTACCTGTCACTAAGAAGTTTCACGGTAATTTAAAATAGATTCATGTGAGCCCAATATAAAATGTTCCCGTTCATTCTGGATTCTCCACGATTCTCGAATTCGTGACATGTTCGCCACGAGTCCATCTTAGCGGTATTGGTATTATCTTAGTGGTATGACAAGGCTCAAACATCCTCTGGTTGGTGGGGCTAGGAAGTTGTGAGAGCGAAGGGCAAGATCAGCGGTCATTCTCGTCATTTAACCATGGTTCTAATTTACGAATACCGTCGCCAATAGTCCTCTCACAGCTTATAGTGTGACGTTAGTATAACGTTCACTCCCTCCCTCTATGAATTGTAAATATTATTGATAAAATAAGCTGTGTTGTAATTTATTGCAACTAAATGTAGATCTTTTTTTTACATATTCATAAAAAAATACAAAAATCTGATTTCGCAGAAAATTTAATTCAAACCCCCAAATCTTAATCAAAGTAATATGAACAGAATTTTTTAAAATTCTTATTTCTATCATCGCTTGTCTTCGATTCGATCTACCTGTATTTGACTAAGGCTCCTGTCATGTGATGAAAATTCACTAGCGGAACTTTTGTAAGATCTAACATAGCTTTACCTCCTCTAATCCATTACTTAACCTCTCGGTTCCTGCGGGAATAAAAACTATTTTTTTAAAGTAGAAAAAGTGCATAGCAGAATATCAAACAAAGAGAACTTTAAAGTAAGGATTTCTAAAATCCAAAAAAGAAAAAAAAGTAAAGGTCCTTCCTGTTCTTCCGAATCTTTTCTAGAATTCCGGATTCGGAAATTCTTTTCTTTTCCGAAGAACCATTCTTAGAATTTCCGCTCGATCAGTCTCGATTCTGGAACAGCATATAAGGTTTCCCGGCAAACATTCTTCTTCGACGTTTCCCCTTCTTCTACGCCAAAATAATCTTTCCAGATTAGGTCTGGGAACGCGACCAAAGCTTCGACATCTTTCTTCTCTAATCCGCTTATGTGGTTGGCGGACGATAAAACGTCCCTTTTCTCGCCAGATTTATGCCATTTGTGCGTGGGCGACATTTCGTGTCTCGAGGTGACGCCAACCTATGCTGCCAAAATATTAGCAATTTCGGAATATATGCCACATATTTATGAAATATATGCTTGAATAAATTGTTTGCAGATTTTGTAGAAAGAAACTTTGGAAATAACTTTGTTTTGTTTTTCAGATGGGGGTATTAGAAGTTTTAATTTTGAAATAGGCGAAATACATACTTTATAATAGTTTTCTTATTTTTTAAAACATTGCATTTTTGATGCATAGAAATAAATTTTACCTCATTCTTGACTTAACGTCTTCATCGTCACATATTTTTTTAAAGAAATGACATAAGAGCTTAAATTATCCTTATAAAAATATTTAAAATATATTTTTAAATAAATTCAAAGAACTTTTATTCTTATTACTCTAAAACGACGTGAATAATTAAATGTCACTAAACAGTATTCTCAAACTCTTGGATCTCTTTTACAAATTAAAACTTCCCGAACATTAGCAAGTTATACTAACTTCAATGCTAAAACTAAGAGAAAAGTAATTAATAATATTGTACTATTCATTTCCATTTTCACTTGAATTTGTTCTCATTTCTGTGATATATATAATAATACACAATTCTATGTACACTATTATATATACACTATTCTCTATATTGGACTTATAAACTAAAGTCCCACTGAATTAGGGATACCTAGTAAGGAGTTGGGCCTACTTTGGACTTGATAACGGCTGCCACACGACCAAATATAGATTCAACAAGTTTCCGAAAATGTTCCACTGGAATGACTTGCGAAGTATTCATTAAGATAACTGGGACGTCTGCGAGAAGGAAAAATGAACTTTTTTACACTAAATTTAAATGGTACTAATTTAAATTAAAAGTAACGGAAGTAAAATTTTTAAGTTAAATTATCTATAAATTTATGCACCTGTTAATGTAAAAAAACTCCATTTTAAATTACAATTAAATCTGTATCAGTAATAAACAATCAACAACTATTTTTTTTTATTTTCGAGACATGTTCTTACCTCTAGGTACACTTTGCATAAAGCCCACTACATATATAACCATAAAATTTTACAGACTTTTTGCAAACATAACAATCTATAGAATGAATGAAATGAAATTTTAAAAAAAATAAACTTATAAAAAAATTAAAAAACTTTTAAATTTAGTTATTCAAATTTTTTACGCAGATATTGTGCTACATCTAAAATTTGTGAATGTTTATTTGGAAACGAATTCATTCACTTTTTTGAAAATTTGTGGCTCTTATAACATGCAAAGTATCAACAATATAGGTAAAGTAGATTTTGAGAAAAGTGTACCGGAATGAACAAATAATGCATTTTGAGAAAATCGCAAATAAAGATATTTTCATCTGATTTGTAAAATAATATTTTTCAAAGTAATATAAAGTCATACCATAATTAATTGGATTATTTTGCGTCATTCCTCAGTTTTTAAATTATAAGTTTAAAATTCAAATTATTTAGAAGTCTTTTTAATTACTATTTCTTTACTTCAACACGTGTTGTCAACGATTCACACCTTCTTCCGTTTAAAATACCAAAAATTTATGTCTATAAGTTTTAGTACTTTTACTTCACTTTGAACATCCACATTACAGGATATAACAGAATTACTTATACATATTTTTATTGTTAAAAAAATACACAAAGAAAATGTCTTTGATTAATTTAAGAAGTTAATTTGATGTCTTATTTTTAAATGGAATTCTGTTTTTAAAAAAGTTTAACAAAAAGACTTTATTTTTACTCAAACATATGCATATTTATTTTAAAGTAAAACCAACAGTTATAAACATATAGAGTTATTCATGAGTATTCAAATGTTTACAAATAGCAGTTAGGAAAAACAAAATGTCTGTTTTACAAGCTGTGCACTTAACTTAGAATAATCCTGAAGCTCCACTGTGTACTAAATACACTTGATTTATAATTTAAGAACTACAGTGAGTATTTATTAACGTAAAACTAAACATAATTAACATTTCAAAAATCAAATTATTTTTTTAAAATTTTGTAACTATTTAAATTTTCCGTTATTTTTGCAGAAAAATTACATTCTTTGTATAGAAAATTACTTTTTACAGTACATGTTATATACAAAACGGATTTTGAAGAAAATGTACGTGAATCATACATACATCACATTTGCTTACAATTTTAAAATTAAATTTTCTAGCGTTCTATTTATCGCATTTTCATAAATAATGCATGTATGGATGCATAAAAATACCCTCTATTTTTTAAAAATAAAATAAAAAAATGCAAAATTTATAAAGAAGTTTCACGTCCCAGTTATCTTAAAGCTGCCCTTAATTCAGTAATGTTTGTTGGTGCTGTGTGATGGCCTTTGACGCATTGTTTCAAAACATCCCAAAGACGCTCAATAAGCTAAGTCTGCGCTTCTAGGTGGCCAATTCCTGACAGAAAAGTCAGAGGAATGCTCATCCAACCAGCCACTACCCAATCGGTTCTTGCGAGATACAAGTGTCTTGCTGGAAAACTCCATTGCGGCGTGGATAACAGAACAGCATAAATGGATAAATGTTATTGCCAAGAAACTCTACATACCGAATTGTATTAAAAAAGGTTGGCACACGCACCAAAAACCCCAAACAGCGCCACGAAAAAACACCCCAGACAATGATTGAGCCACCATGCCCTTGTACTGTTCCAAACTGGCATGCAGGAGACTAAGAAGTGAGGAGAAAGTTTTTCACGAACAAAAATTGAATTATACTTAAAATTAATCGAAATATTTACATTACAATTTGCAGACATTTTTTTTATAAATTAATGACCAAGATTTTCCGATTGAAAAATATCATTAATTTTACAGTAAAACAATTTTTAATTGCATTCTTACTTAACTAGCTTGTTTTTCATTCTAGTTTGTGCAACAAGTATTTTTTTTAGCCTAACTTTAATTTGGAACCCATTTTTTTAACATAAGATCAAACAGATTCATGATGTTTTAAAGAAAATCGTTCACACTTCATGGAAACGATTTTGATAGTTATTTTTTATCAATAAATACCTTATTACATTTAGCAATTTGCTTTTATCTGTGAGCCATAATTCTTGACAATAGTTCTAAATCGAACTTTTCATGAAAGTAAACTTTTTTCTTGATACTGCCATGCAAATGTTACTCCATTCCTCTTGAACCGTTTTCCAAAGTCCGTTCAGTGTACTTGGAAGCCGTTTTCCGAGGGCTCTTTTTACTAAACCGAAAGCACCAAAGTTCATTACAGAAATGTAGGGTTATTTAAAATATATTTCAACAAATGGGATATTTTTAATTCCTCTTTCTGGGATCCCTTCTTCGCTAAATAAGCGGCAGGTGACTTAAACGTGTGGCTAGAGGCTTTGTCCATTTGAAGCTCAACGTTATCAATGACCTTTCCATATAACTTTTGAATTGCTTCTTCAAAAACTGGTTCAAAAATATTCTGATGATAGTAGAGTGAATTAAGTTTGGCTTTACTTGAGACTTATTTGATTTTTAGCCGTTGTTAGAAAATCAGGTAACGATCCCTTAGGGAACTTTACACTGACACTGACGAACTTAACTTAGGCGCTGACGAAGCCAGTTCGTAAGGTCATTCTAGCCAGTTGCGCAATAACAAAAATTGATATTTTTTCATTACAGTCATTTAAATATACTCGTGTCTCATCGAGTGTTACCTCAATTTTCCATTTTTCTGCAACTCCGTGTTTTTTATATAATTTTCTGCAATTTGTTTTTCTTTCAGCAATATGTAATGCAAAAGGAGACGAAATGTTTTAGATTTAAACATCTTATTTAACTTAAAATCTTTATGAATGATTTGAATTGCAGTGATGGATTAGATTACTGGTTTCGATGCAATGAATCTTATGGTCGGCGGATTTTCTGTCAGGATGAGAGATATCACTTTTTTGATAGTTACCTGTGTTTGAACAGTCTTAGGATGAATTGTCGTGGTCATGTTTTCATTTTTACTTTCTGTTAGACATATTTGCCTTTTCAAATTTAATATATCATAAATACATTCGATTCATATGCAGTAGCCGAAATTTTTACTCCGCTTTATAATTTTTAATACGAATGCTTCTCATCGGAAAGCGTAATTAAGTAATCTTCGAGCCATATATCAATTTTAGATAACCTTTTTTAAAAAAAGCATTTGTTTTATATTATAATCTAAAGGAAATATTATCAGATGATTATTCTGAAGTTTCGTAAGCTTTATCTCAAAATGCAAACTATAAAATGAGTCGCAATATGCTTTCCATAAAAAGTGTGTGAATGATCTTCTGTAATTCATACATTTTTGTAATGATCGCACTATATGCCTTTAAACCACACAAAAAAGTATTCGGAAAATAAATTTTTCCTTTAACTAAAAAACTTAAAACTCATTTTGCAATCCAGTATAACGAAAGAAATAAGAAGTATGTTGCACATATTATATTTGTAAATGACACAATAAGAATTGATTTTTAAAAATAATAGTTTACTCTCTATGGAATAATAATGTCAAAATATATACATTTAATTTTGAAGAAATTTTCTGTCTTAGGAATTTTAAAACAGGATGATGCAATCTTGCGTCATCCACGTATTTGGACCCAGAAAAGCTTTTACTGCAAATCGTACGATTTTAACATTTTCCGGTTGACCTAGACTATAAATAGATGAGTTCTCGGGAGCGAACAATCAATGCGTTTGTGAACGTCCTATATAAGAGTTCTGAGATGCTTTCGTGTTTATGCTTGTGTTCTGTTTTTACGTAACTAAATAAATGGGATTTTCTGATTAAAAATGTTTTCTTCAAATTTTTGCTACGATTTCAACCAGAAATCATAACTCAAAGATTAAATATTTTTGGGCAATTCCCGAAATAGTTAATATATGTGTGTGGTTGACTAAGAATTTCTTATCATGTAAAGAAATTCTTACCAAACACATTCTTCGATTTATAAGCATTCTTAAATTTTCAATAATAAAGAGAGACCACGGCATTACAATTGATTCTGAAAGTACATTACGGTATTTTGTTTGTCCAAACAGCGACAATTTACTGCTCCCGAATAAAATACCAGTTTATTTATTTTTCTTGCTCCATCGTTAGCCAAATTTAATCAAACCTGACATGCATGTATCATGAAGTAGTTCGAATCTAGATATATTTGAAAGAAGAAAAAAAAGTTTTGAAGAGTCTATTTAGACTGGTGCCGGAATTTTTATAATTTTTTTTATTCTTGTAGATATAGCAAAGAGAAATAAAAAGTCACCTGAAAGACAAGAAAAGAAAATTAAATCGAAACATTTTTTATTACGGTAAAAAATTCAAAACAGTTTTTATAAAATAACTTATTCAATCTGTCAGAATGTAAATGCTTAATTTTTCTTTCAGAAATATTATTTTTGTTTAGTATATTTGAGAACTCTTGAGGTTCTCTGTATAATTTTTTTAAAAAAATATTACTGTTTTTATAAGATTTTATTTCTTATAGAAATTTATAGGTTTCAAAAAGAAGCAAGAGTTTGCAAAAAAAATGTAAGAAAACCTTGAATCTTAGATAAAATATATAATTGTGGGTTTTTATATCGAGCATGATCATTTAATCATTATTTTTTAAAATAATTTAAGGTATCCGACTACTTGCGACAACTTTTTTTTGAAAAAAAGGAAATATGGAGATCTTTTTGTGATTTTTATATTTATATAGTATATTTTAAGGAAAAAATCCCAAAATTGGTAAAAGAAAAAAAAATTATTATTATTAAAATGGGAAAAAACTAGTAAAAATGTACGAAAAATTACATAAACGAGGCCCGCTCTCTACAAAGATTTTATCAACAAATTCTCAATTTTTCAATTTTGATGTGTTACTTTGTTATTCCTGTTTGAAGTGATCTTCACGATAAGAAATATTTTAATTTTTACAAAAACTAGAGCACTTTATCTAAGTCATTATACGAAATTGCTTAAAAAAACATTGACTATATTCACATAAAGATCTGCAAATTTTGAAATAAAACAGTTATTGATAAATCTGAAGATTAAAACACTTCTACTGTTATGCAGAACATAAGCAAAAAATTTCAGCTAATTATTTTCAAAACTTTTTGAGCAATCGCGGTCCCCGTTTGAGTTTTTCGAAAAAAACACGTTTCTCGTAAAACGCATTTCAAAGTTTGACATCTTGTGTAAAGTTATGGCATTTTCTTTTACTAAAACCCTTGTAGTTTTTGTTCTAGTGGAGGGAAAATAAAGTATTTGGTATTGTTATTAAGTTAATAAAATGGTCTATAAAATAAAATCATTAAAATTTTTTGCCGATTTTTGAAAAAAATCATGGTTTTAGGGTAGTCGGATACCTTAAAATTGAAATATAATTTAAAGAAATTTAAAAGTACTTTGACATGTTAAATAAACATACTTAAAAATAAATACCAACTTTTACGCTGAATGTACGCTACGAACGTAGATTTCATGAAATTAATCTTATTTATTTCTCATAGAGAAATTATCAGCTGCTTTCTGAGCTATGTAAGCTGATGTAAGCTGTTTCTAAGCTAAGCTAAGCTCTGTTGATTTATAAAATATATTCATGAATTATGTACTTAAAAGGTAGGAGGGGGGTTGAGACTGGTATTTTAATCAATAACATTTTAATCTAATATTTTAGATGTACTTATATATATATATATATATATATATATATGCGTGTTCATTAGGGGTCAAAAGTAAGATCTTTAGTTTGGAACAAATTACAAAATCATCATAAGTCTTAATTAATTTAACTATTACTGCGGCAATCAAGACAGAATTGATTTTTAAGACTTCTCTACGCTATCACCATTCAGAATTGCCCGGAGAATTTCTCCAAGTGATTTTTGACCTTTTGAAGGTCGTAATTACAGAACTCGCAAGAATGTGACAAAACCCATTGTATCACTCTTTGGATGACACTAGGTGCCTTTGCATATCCTCCAAACAAAAGATTCTGATGAAAAAAAAAGCCTATTGTGGCATGATGGGGAGAATTAGTCAAATATGAAAAAAATTCAGCTCCATGGTTTTAAATCTCCAACCGTTTGAGAGGAGTGAATAGGTTGATTATCGCAAAAAAGGACATCTTTGGTAAATGCAGCACACCATTTCTTGATCAGAGCTTCACGCAATCTGCTTAGTAATCTGCAGCAGAAAACACTAGGAGTTATCTGACCCACTCTTGATGGGCTTTTGAGCCAAGGCAAATTACCAAGGCAGCAAACTTATGCACCTTTGCCTTCTTGGAAGAAGAGGAGTTACGTTACTTCCACTCCGTCAGAGGGAGAGCTAGGTCCGAAAAAATCCGGAGCTATGTCCGGGGAGGTATTTGAACCAAATCTGAAAAAAAAACTTTGAAATATTATTCTTTAAATATTCTTTGAAATACTATTATTTGTAGTTAGGAAGCCTGGAACATGACTATCTTATTTTAGATTGAATTAAAATGCTTATCGCGCTATTAATAAAATTTGTAATAACAGTTTGAAAAATGAAAAGATTACCGAGTTAAAAGACAACTAGGTTATTTTAATGCCAATGAGAGAGAAACTATTCTGTATACAGGTATCCATTGTTTTAGTTAAAAACATATGGTTCGAAAATTTATATCTTTGCAAGAAATCGAAATAATATTGTTATCGTGAAATCTTTTATTCAAAAGAGATCTTCCAGTTCCGAAAGGATTGTAAATTTTAATTTTCCTTTTCTGAATCATTAATGATGAATCATTTTTCTGAATCATTATATGTTAAGTCAATATAAAAGAAAGGATTTTAGATTTTCTTCCTCTTTCTTATACACATGAAGAGATAATAATTTTATTTTGCCAATATATTTCTATTGTTGTTAGTAATTGTGATATTGTTGATTGTAAAGGGTGTTTTTTTTAGAGGTATAAAATTTTAAAATGCAATAAAACAACGATGTATTATTCGATTGACATGAATTCTTTTTTATTCGAAGAATAATCTTATGGCATTACATTTTAAATATGATTTCTGGCATATAACTGCCACGGCTGGCTCGGATGTAGTCCAATCTGGACGTCCAATTTTCGATGACTTTTTCCAACATTTGTGGCCGTTTATCGGCAATAACACGGCGAATGTTGGCTTCCAAATGGTCAAGCGTTTGTGGCTTATCCGCATAGACCAATGACTTTACATAGCCCCACAGAAAATAGTCTAGTGGTGTTAAATCACAAGATCTTGGAGGCCAATTCACAGGTCCAAAACGGGAAATTAGGCGGTCACCAAACGTGTCTTTCAATAAATCGATTGTGGCACGAGCTGTGTGACATGTTGCACCGTCTTGTTGGAACCACAGCTCCTGGACATCGTCATTGTTCAATTCAGGAATGAAAAATTTAGTAATCATGATCTATACCCATCACCATTGACTGTAACGTTGTGGCCTTCATCGATTTTGAAGAAGGATTCCACCAGCCCATAAAGCGCACCAAACAGTCAGTTTTTTTGGATGTAACGGTGTTTCGACATACATTTGTGGATTAGCTTCACTCCAAATGCGGTAGTTTTGTTTGTTGACGTAGCCATTGTACCAGAAGTGCGCTTCATCGCTAAACAAAATTCGCTTATGAAAATTTCGCAAAGAACCATTATTTTCGAAATAAAATTGCACAATTTGAAAGCGTTGTTCAGGCGTGAGTCTATTCATGATGAATTGCCAAACCAAATTGAGAATAAATCACTTGACAGCTGTTAAATCGGTCGCCATCTTGGAAAGTAATGCCAAGTTAAACTTCTATACCTGGAAAAAAACACTCTTTAGTATCTAAAAGGAATTTCTTAAAAATTATTTCTGAATATTTAAAATTTATTAATACTACCAGTTGTAGGTAAATTATTTCAATGTTTTCTTTTTTTTAATCCACATAGAGATAAATTTAGTATTTTTTATCACTATAAATATATTTTCTAATTAGATTGTATTTGTGAATATTTGTGAATGCCGTTAAAAATATTTCGAAACCACAATTTTTGTTTGAGAAAGCTAAAAGACAAAACTTTATTGGACTGGGAAATATAACGTAATTTTTGTTATTAATTTTAATATCATAGTCCTATTTTTTTAATATTTCTATTAGTGTTAATTTTAGTGTTTATTATGATTGTTAATTTGTAGTGTTATATAGGATGTCCGGATATAAATAATTCAAAAGTTATGGCTTATTATTACAGTACTAACGATCAGAATGTAATAAACTGTCCATCCATTGATTGGAAAACTCTTCGGGACTTTTTTGGATCTAGTCCGATTGACCGTACGTGAATGCATTATTCGACAACCGCAGCCGTTAAACTTGTTACACTGATTTCATTAGTAAATATGTGAACGCCACAGCAAAAGGCGCATTACGTACTTTGGTTACCGGAATTTAAATCAGTCTCGCGTGCACAGAGACGTGTTCGAACAAAATGAAATGCCGATCCTCTGACATCAAAATCTATCCACCAAATGGAAAAAAACTGTAAAGGAGACCGGAACTTAGGTATTACAAACTGGCAAGTATCCTTAAGATTTTGAGATAGAAGACACTTTTAATTTCGTGCTTGATTCATTTTGACGGAGTTTTGATAAGTGCATTAGACAAGCCAGTAACGACATTTAATTATGTTCCAATACGTCTCTGTACACGCTTGACTGATATAAATTCCGTTAGCCAAAGTACTCACTGCGCCATTTGATGTGGCGTTCAAAGCTTTACTAATGAAACCAGTGTAACAAGTTTATAGTCTGCAATTGTCGACTAATGCGCGTACATGCGGCCGATCAGACTAGATCCAAAATATCTTGGAGAGTTTTCCAATCCATGGATAAATAGTTTATTACAAAAGCTGCATGCAAGCTTAAATTTGGACCATGATTTAAATTTTGAAAAACCTAGTATATATATATATACACTGTTATAATACCTTTTATGCTAGAACTATTTAAGATTTATAGATGTGTATCTCTAAAAACAATTTTTATCATTTTTAATAATTATTTTTTTTCACCTCCACTTTCTTCCCTATGACAACATTGTATATGGGTGATGATCTGCCACTTCTTCGATTATTAGCGAGAAACATGCCTATGGTCAGTTTTAAAATGATTTTCTTATCTCACAACAGAGACATTTGACAAGTTATTTAATTTTCATAAGCAGTGATTATTTCATCTTAGGACAAAAAAATAACTTCAATCCAAAGTTTATCCTCTCTATACTACATGTTTTTTTTAATCTAGGGCTTCTTAAAACCAAATAATTTAGTATTAATTTCTGTAAAATACAGCATTATGTGTATAAAAAACCAATTAATATGCAAAATCAATTTTATCCAGACATCTTGTTCATTTCTTAATAATAATTAAGATAAGTTTATAACATTTTTTCATAGTAAACAATATTAATTTAAAAACCAGTTATTAGTTTGTCCACCCATTCTATAGCTGTGATACCTTAAGTTTGGAGAAATACACAACATCCGTTGAGTAAATGCCAGATTAACCTTGGGAACGAGTGGATTGACATACCCCAATTGCATATCCAGATTATTCCGTTGAAGTAATTCACGTCGTAGCCGTTATCACCAGGAAGGGCGGCTACATAAGGTTAATTTCTTCGTGTTCTGCAAGTGTATATTTCAAAGACTTCGTATTTATATTTTATGTTATTTGTCCGTCAAGTTTAGTACTGAGATGTTATAGCATAGTATTTCAGAAGATAACATGCAATCGCTGACAGTTTGTTTCAGATGTTTAAATCATATTTAAACCAAATGACATGAGGGCATATAGTAAATGGAAATAAGACAAAATGCTACTTTATCGTAAAATCTAGAGAATTAAATTATGTGTGTTTTTCTCTTTCATCACTAATTTACTGTTCAATGTTATTGTCAGAGCATGCGTAATACGTCCGAATTGAAATGTTGAATGATGAACTCGAAAAGAAAGAACAATGGTCTGCTGCTGCGTTCAAAAAGTTATAGGGTCTTGCGGATTTCACCCCATTCTCGTAAAATCTCCTTAGTCAATATTTGTGTTGCAATAAATTGTTTCCTAATTCTATGGTTCATCATTATTGTAAAGTAGTACCTCAACAGATAAATTCTAATTTTTTAAACTTTTATCATCTACATATCATTTGAATTTTTAAATTCAATAATAAGCTTATTTTGTAATTTAATACTTATTTAATTATTGATTCTTTCCAAAATTTCATCAACTGCTACACGTAAATTTCTTAAGGAAAATAACTCACGATGTTATTTTCTTTCCCCTTCTTAATATTTATCGTTGTAATAAAAAGCAGAATAATTTCATTGAGCAGAGATTAAAGTAAAAATTAAAGATTCCCTTAAGTGCTAATACCCGCATGAACTTAGATGTGTTTGCCCCAAGTGAGTACTCAAGGAAAATTAGTGTCTCCTCATTTCCAACTTCATCGTAATCATCATCATCACCATTACTCAGCATATAATTGTTCTTCCTAACAAGACATTTAATATCAAAACTGGGCGACGTTAATTAAAGCCGGAAAAGTGTAAATCGCTTTCCCGTAAACACCGGATCAACTTAATTATACACGGGTAATGATGTAGAGTCAGACATCTGTACACAGTGTTTGGGTGGGAGAGACGACACCAATCATCTGCACACATTGATCGCAACGAGTTCTTTCAAAAAGTGCGAATCATCACGCCCAAACTCATTGATGAAGGGATTAAATCCGGAATCTTTGGAATGTCGGGGTCCTATTACTCTGGTGAAACTCAGTCACGCGTTAAGAGAGGTGTTTTAAGTTCATTAATAACAACCTCCTGAAGAAAAGAGGAAAAGATTTGTTCGGTTGCATGAACCAGTGGGAAGAACAGTTGACTAAGGGAAGGATTTCAGTTAAGTTGCTTGGGGATAAAGGCTTCAGTTTAGATAATCCTATGCAGGGCATTTGATTAATTATGACAGAAACTCATTTAATATGCAACAAATAAGCTAGTGGTCTTCAAATGTTCTCTTCAATGTATTTCTTGATGATGATATTTTCCATTACGTTCTCTCTAAGTACTTTTTCAATCCCTATTATTGGTTCACACTCTTTCCCTATATGTATATATATCTTGTTCATATTTTCAGTCGTTAATAAAATATTTTTTATTCATCCGCTAAAGCTAAAATACATTTTTTAAACTTGTAGTGGGTGACACTTGATGTTAATACAGATTAATCAAACATTAATTCATGAATTAAATCGAATTAGTGAATAAATAGTAACAAAAAATACTTGTCAAACACCATATATAAAAAGGAATACCACTAGTTGTTTCCCTGTAGCGCAATGGACAGCGCGTTGGACTTCTAATTTAAAGGTCGTGGGCTTGAACCCTACTTGGAATGGCCTAATTTCTGTGAATTTGATGTACGAACGACTAAATAGCAACAAGTAAAAATAATAGCACAACAAAATATAAGGTGAATCGAGGGAAGTTGCCACATTTCACTATTTTTCGATTAACACAATAAAAATTGAAATAACAAGCCCATAAAAATACCCTTTATTTAAACGATTTAATTGGTTATATATGCAAGTTAATACTCTTCTTAGTATAAAAATAAATAAGACATTTAATGTTAAAGAAATTCATTTAATTGTGGCATGTATCCCCATATATATGGGGAAGATACCACCAGCCATGGAGTAAGATGCACCAACACCACAGTAAATAAAAAAATAAGACAAACGATACAAAAGTAAATGAGAAGTAACAATAACTGCAAAAAAGCAGAAAAATTAAATTCTTTGATAACTAGTTTGCTAAAAATAATAACATAACAGGTTCGAATGATAGCCTGTACAACATTTCACTCAGTGCAAATGATTATCATTTCAATCTTTGTGCAACTATTTGTTGCTTTCAATGAAATGAATCCAGTCACACTTGGATTCTTTTTATCAAAAAAGTACCCTTAATACACAGCACAAAAATCATCATCATTAAAACTGTCACAACTGGTATCCATAGAAATTTCTTCACTTGAGAATTACGAGCTGACACTTTTCCTTTTCTTCTGTTTTTCGAAGGTTTTTTGTTATTTGTTTTGCCCTTACCTGCCTTTTGTAGCTTTCATCTGGCCTTTTCCCGCACAGTTGTCCACCTCTGTAATCCAGTTAAACGTCTGAGGTTTTTTTTTTACTCCCGGATGGTTTACGTTTTCTGACTGCAGTTATAGGGTTTATTGCTTCTAGACAGCAAATCCCGTATTTCTATGCTGGTGAATGCAACCGATGGTTATAGTCCACTGCCACTAGTTCTGATGATGGAAGCAACTGCTGGTGTAGACATGTCCCATGATCCACTTATGGAAGTTACAGATATATCATTGATGGAACCATCAGAAACAGTATACGCATACAGTGGGATTGTTTGCAGGTTATAGGTGTAAACCTCAGTAGCTGAAAACCCAGAAGAGCCATTTCCTACTGTAGCTGTCTTGCTCCAAGCTGCTTTCAGAAGAGACACAAACTGAAGCCTTGACACTTTACGATTTAACTTGTTGTATATAAAGAACCTCAAGTTTTGTCGCCAATATGCCTTCAGTGGTCTGGAAAGCGAACGATCAAGTGACTGTAAACACTGGGTGATGTGGCTTGGAAGACAGAAAAGAATTACGTCTTTTTCTGCAGCTAAATCTAATACTGCCACATCTGAGAAATGAGAATGCATGGCTACCTAAAATGAAGGTAATTTTTCCAGATTCTTTCCAGGAGATAAAATGATTCATTAGAAACTTCATGAACACATGATGCAGGTGGATGTTTCTTTCATCTCTATATGTGAACCCAGCGGCATGCCATCCTCAAACTCAGGCTTATTTCGTTTACCTTTAAAAATACAAAATGGAGGAAGGAAATTACCTTCGACATTGCAGCATGTCACGACAGTTATGATCTCTCCCCTGACGTAACGTGGATGGCATTACGTGATCTTTTCTTCGCAATAACTTTCCCGTGTTCATTATACTTTTGAAGACCACATTTGCCAAAAACGAATTTTCCTGCAAAAGGGTCAACAGCAGGGTGAAGTAGTAGGCGACTTTCAACATACTAAAGTAGGTGAAGTAGTAGGCGACTAAAGTTCATTTCATTTATTTCTGAACCATGTGGCGTCTTCCCCCAAGTATAGGAGGAAGATGCTACACACGCTTACTTCATTATTGTTGCATTGTTATGGCTGCTTCTACATGCGTCGTGTGTGTAACATAATGTTTAACTCACTTATTTTTTTAATATCTTACTTAAAACAACAAGCACGTTTATAAACTTTGAATATGAAGGACGGAATAATACAAAAATTGCTCACCCCCCTTTAAATGCTCCGAATATTTCACTAGCACCACTCAATGTTGGATCAGCTATTTCACTCGTGGCTCAGAATTGTCATCTAACGACGCATAAAAGTACTATTAAAAAATTGGCATCTCCCCTCAGCTTGCGTCTTCCCTCGAATTACCTTATAGAAAGGAAAAATTGTTTTCTATTTTGCCACTTAATATTGTGATTTTGTCATTTGTATATACGTATCTATATTAATTGTAATTATTTGATGAAAAGTAAGATGAAAGAGTTGCTATTAATTCTGGCCCCAAAGGACATGTTAATTAAAAGACGCGTGAACCCGTCACAAGTTCTACTCTTAATGTGACTTCAATTAAATCATGACTTATTGCAACTGTCGAATTAAAATACCAGTATAATTTTATGGAAATGAAATCAACATTGTTTTAATGATGATTTGTTTGTTGATAAATTCCGAGCTAAGTAAGTAAAGTAAGTAAAGTAAGTAAGTAAAGTAGCTGCACAATAGACCATTGGACATAAACCGCGTAAAATGAACCCTTCCCAGCTTTTCCCAAACTAAGCTTGGGGAGGCGAAACGTACCATCCTGCCTCATCCCGAGTGCAGCTCGGGCACTGTAAAACTGTACACTGTTCAATCGGTCTTTCCCAGATTATTTCACATGTGCAATTTTATGGTTTCGAATTGAAAACTCCCTGGGATTTTGTGAAAAAAGAGGACTTCCTTCTGTTGCACACCCATTTCCCCCTTCTCGCTCGTCTGATAGACACTTTCTTGACAACATATCACATCAAGAGAAGAAAACTAATCCGAAACGACAGTGTATAATTTGCTGCTCAAAGAGAGACAGTAAAGGGAAGAAAGTAAGTTGAGAAATAAATTCTACTGTCCAGATTGCGATGTCGGGTTATCTGCAGTACTGAGTTTTCAAATTCATCATGCATGTACAAATTTTGATTAATAATTTCATAATCATTTATGTAAATGCAAAATATGTAAAAAAAATTGTAAATCAAGAGAAAAGCTAGGAATTCTAAGCCTTATATTTATAATTAAGGTGAATTGACTCCAAAGTCTAATGGTTTCTGCTGTACATAAAGCCAAATTTACAGGTAAATTACTGCTTTATTTAAATCGATTGTTTTACATCAATTTTTTGAAAATTTGCATGAAAATGGTGCTATTATGTTTAAAAGCTGTGATATCCCCACCGATGGGGATATCCTTTCTTCACTATCCACGCGACCTATGTCTGAGGAGACGAAAAAGGAACGACTAAATTCTGAGATAATAAAAAGTTTATTATGATCTTAATTTATATACAACAACAATACCGTTCTAGGAGGATAGTGATCAAGAGTAAAACGACGCAAAACTATTACTAAACTAACCACTAAATTTATCTTTCTAGAATAACTCCCATCTTAATACTACCCGCTGCATCCTTAAAGTTTAAATGAACAAACTTACCACTATTTCCTGGGTAAACAGCTACGGTCCGTACAACATCAATTTATCTTTCCATCTGACTTGTACGGGTTAAGACTATACTCCTTTGGTCTCGGACCCACTTTTACTTATCTTCAGTAGCACTGTTAGACCGACTCGTAAAATAAAGACTCTTCTCCTAGACTTTATCTCATTTTTCTTCAGCATTACTTCTCTGCTTAGTACTTAGAGCGTCACTTAGCGATCCTCGCGAATGCTAACATTCCAATATATATGATTCCTAATTTTCATAAACACGCTATCTTTTTTGGTTGGTTGGAAAGATTTGCCATTATGGCCCCATAGAAATCCCAAGAGGACAATTAGTAGTAATACCGATACAATTCCGTCACAAAGTCAATGTATGTTTTAAAATATGCAAGGGAAGTTGACATATTTTTTTTATCCATTACTCACAAAAAAATTAACCTAGAAAGGGTTAAAATATCCAGTGTTCAAAACAATTCTGGAAACCGAACATGGTTTTCTGATACCTGAAAAAAGACTCCGTAAAGAGATAAAGGATGCTAGTTCTTTTTCTATATATAAGAGAAAAGCGACTCACTCATTATGAGATCTCAGGAAATGTGATATCCTCAAACTTAAAACTTGTCAGACATATCCCCTTTGTTGAGTAGAGATCTGTTAAGAATGAGCTTTATGGAAATCAATTTCGAAGGGGGTGTTGCATGGAAGTTATAGACAGAAATTCCCATTTTTGAACTATTAGACTAAAAGACATGAAATTTGTCAAGCAGGTCTCTTATAGCGTCGAGATCTGTTCAGAAAGAGTTTTATGGAAATAAATTAAAATATAGAGTTTATGGAAATGGAAATAAGACTCCATAAGAAGATAAAGAATACTAGTTTATTCTCTCTATATAGGATAAAGACGACTCACTCATCATGACATCTCAGTGAATATGAAGTACTCAAATTTAAAACTTGGCAGACGTGTTCCTTTTGAAGAGTAGGGATCTGTTAAGAATGAGTTTTATGGAAATGAATTTCCAAGGAGGTGTTTCATGGAAGTTATAGATAGAAAAATTCTCCCATTTTCACACTATTAGACTAAAAGATAAGGAACTTGTCAAGAAAGTCTTTTTTGTAGAGTCGAGATCTGTTCAGTAAGAGTTTTATGGAAATAAGTTCCCATTGACGGTTACGGAGTAGTTATACATAAAAGAAATCTAATTTTTGACCTAATAGGCTTATAATCTTGAAATTTAGCAACCATGTTTATCTTGTTAAGGTGGTATCCACTATAAACAGATTGCCCAGGCAGATGATGGAGGTTTTGTGGAAGTAAAAGATAAATATAATTTAACCGTAGAAATTCGCCCTGTGCTTTTTAAATCAAGAGGCGAGGACAATAAGAATGTTTTTGTATACAATCGGAAGCTTAATGCTAGGGGTAAGATCCAATAATTTAACAGTGTATAGTCATTTAACATCATGAAATACACATCGGAGTGGCTGGATAACGTCTTGTCTGATATTTGTAAGAAAACTAAGCATCATCAAAGATCGTAAATCCATTTGCTACCAATGATCAGTTTGCTTATGTGTATGTGTGTTTCAGAGCTTCTTCTTATAAAACATTTATGAAAATTACCTGACTTGTTTAACGAACGTATTTATTTTTGTTTATCGTGCATAAAATATAATTCAGAATGTTTAGAATTTTTCCACGATAATTGTTTTTAATTAAAAGTTAAGTTGAAGTGCTTAGATATATTTAATCTTTTAATTTATTACTAAAATCCAACTCGAATCCATAAACGTAAGCAAATAAAAATTCCTGATATATATCTAAAGAATTTAGAAATTATAAATCTATACTTTAAAAATAAAACTGTATCTGAGATAGAACAAGCCTGTATCAGATACAAAAATAAAACATTTTTCTTGAAATTTGTTTTTTACAAAGTTATAACTGAAAACATCTGCATTTTTAGATGTTTAATTAACTTGACTTGTCTATCATTAACATTATGCAAAGCAACGTGAGGTAGAAAATAAATGAACGCGTGAAAATATTTCAGAAACTGTACTGAGAGTCTTACAAACCACTTTGACATGAATGTGTGGTCAAACGCCATGTACAACATAATGAAAAAGCACAGAAACATTGTTAAAAAACTTGCATTGGAACAGTGGGTAAACCAGTCATAGATTAAAAATCGCTTATGAATGTAACACTCGTGAACGAAAAACAGCCGCATCATGTAGAATAATATCCTCACTAAGGGCGCAAAAGCTTATGTTCCAGGAGAGTATCTCTACTGATCGCACACGACAGAGTACGAAGGTTAGTATGGACACAGAATCATTACCTACAGAATCCTAATCTTGCCACCTAATCTCAACCCTACCCAATACATTTGGGTTGTTATCGAGATAAATATTCGCCAATTTTCATAAAATCTACAAATAAATAATGGGATATTTATCGAGGTTATGGCTCTATATAGCTTTCCAAACGCCTTGTGCTTGTCGAGTTAATGCCAAAACGGATATCTGCCAGGATCAGAACTTTAGGGAGTAGTACATGATACCAGGCATGACCGGAAACCAACTACCGCAACTTCAGCAGCAGTATTGAAGCTCAAATCTTGCAAACACGTGTATCTGGTTAATAAATTTCTGGTCGGGCTAACTTAGCATAAAAGTAATTCAAAATTATTCATGTTTTTTTTGCATTAAAAATAAATAAATTTTGCTAAGAATGATAAAAACTCACAAAAAAAAGTCCCTCTCAACCCCAATGAATCATATTTTATAATTTCTCATCCCTATAAATAATACTCGTAGAAATGGAGGAAATTTGTAAAATAAATTGGAAAACACCCACGCTCACGACATTTTTTTAATCTGCAAATTAAGTTAAAAATAGATTAAATAGACTTATTTTGGATTTAAAATTAAATGTGTAATCTGGGAAAATCTACCATGATATGCAGACAAATATTCAGAGAATCAATAAAGAAAGCTGAAAGGAATCTTGTTGATTAAGAAGAAAGACACAAGAAGAGAGAGAAAAACAATTTTTGGAAGAAGAAATAGAGTTAGGCATTTCTCACCTTCAATACACCTCTAACAAGGCTTCATAATTTAATAGATTCGTAAATAAAGGTTTTTCTATTGATCAAAATACAATGTAGTATTTTCTGAAATAGTTATCAGAAGATAAGTTCGTTTTTCTTTCCATGTTGATATCCATAGAAGGAAAATTGAAATTTCAAGAGTGTTATACAATTTGAGTATTGCTATTCATGTACAACATTTTATTTTCAAATGCTTCATGCACGAACAAAGTCGAACTATCCTTATATCAATTGGAAAATTACAGAGATGGAGTAAAATCGTCTTTTTATGTATTATAAGATAAGTCTGTAGAATTTTTAGTTGAAGTTTTAATTATGTACTATGACGTTACTTTCTTTTTCTTTTGGTATTTTTCGAATTTCTTATAATAAATATTTTAAATCCCATTTAATACAAAAAAAATTAAGATGAATATTAATCTAACTCTTCAATTAATTGATAAAGCTTGACTAAATATAAAAGGTGTTTTTTTAGAGGTATAGAACTTTAAATTGCAATAAAACAACTATGTATTATTCGATTGAGAAGAAGAATTTTTTTTATTCGAAAGATAATCTGGTGGCATTACATTTTAAATATGATTTCTGGCATATGACTGCCACGGCTGGCTTGGATGTAGTCCAATCTGGACGTCCAATTTTCGATGACTTTTTCCAACATTTGTGGCCATATATCGGCAATAACACGGCGAATGTTGGCTTCCAAATGGTCAAGCGTTTGTGGCTTATCCGCATAGACCAATGACTTTACATAGCCCCACAGAAAATAGTCTAGCGGTGTTAAATCACAAGATCTTGGAGGCCAATTCACAGGTCCAAAACGTGGAATTAGGCGGTCACCAAACGTGTCTTTCAATAAATAGATTGTGGCACGAGCTGTGTGACATGTTGCGCCGTCTTGTTGGAACCACAGCTCCTGGACATCATGATTGTTCAATTCAGGAATGAAAAAGTTAGTAATCATGGCTCTATACCGATCACCATTGACTGTAACGTTGTGGCCTTCATCGTTTTTGACGAAGGATTCCACCAGCCCATACTGCGCACCAAACAGTCAGTTTTTCTGGATGTAACGGTGTTTCGACATACAATTGTGGATTAGCTTCACTCCAAATGCGGCAGTTTTGTTTGTTGACGTAGCCATTCAAACAGAAGTGCGCTTCATCGCTAAACAAAATTGTTGGAAGAAGTCATCGAAAATTGGACGTCCAGATTGGACTACATCCGAGCCAGCCGTGGCAGTCATATGCCAGAAATCATATTTAAAATGTAATGCCACAGGATTATCTTTCGAAAAAAAGAAATTCATGTCAGTCGAATAATACATCGTTCTTTTATTGCAATTTAAAGTTCTGTACCTTTAAAAAACACCCTTTACTTACGCTTATACTTGATTGATGTATTTAAGATACTCTTTACTTCAATATAAGCAAATCCATCAATTTTCAACTTAATTATTTTCCCTTATATAATAGCTGGGTGTTCTCTACATAAGTTCTTATCATAATAAAGTTCAGCGTAAAGCAGTTTCTCTGTTTACTGTCTCATTATATATATAACTAAAATATTTCATATAGCAATTAGTTCGCAATTAATGAATCATACACTTCATAAAAACAAATAAACAAATAACCGTTTCCAGAATTTTTTTATTATTTTTTAAAAAAAAATAAAATACTTCTTTACAACACAAATTTTTTGTATGCAGTGGGATTCAGCATTCTTGTTTATGTATATTTAAAGTAAATAAAATTTTATGTATTGTTTTTAAACTTAAGCTTTCTACAAAAGAAAATAAAGATACCACAACTGACATTTAAGCAGCAAATATTCAGGATATGCATCAGAGTATTAATCCTTCCTTCCTATTTGATGGCATTTGTAATCTTCTAATATGCATTGGGTTTTATTTCCCCTACCTGTACTCGGGAACTACAAACATCCGCTATCATCATAAACCACCCCATGCGCGCAATTACATTGGGAAAACTTTCCGCTCTCTGCCATTCTCTAAAAGCCGTTCCAATTCATTCCAACGTACTATAAAAAGAACCAATAACAGCGCTTTTAACCACTAGAAGCGTGGGTGATATAAACGGGCGTGATACAATCAATGGTGGCGAGCTTCGGTCCGTAAATCCTGGGCATAAATCAAACCATTTCGAACGATCAGATCGTAGGCTCTGTTTAATGCAGTTTCTATAATAAGCCTTTAAGTTCACTCATTAGACAATCTGTCGGCGATCCTAATGGCTTTATTATACAACAAATAAATCATTTGCATTTTAAGTACCTTTTTGGTTGGAGTTGAAGAACCTTTTGATGTTTTACCCTCCACATGTAAATTACAATGCAGAAAAGGAACTCCGCAGTGGGCTTTATTTTTATTAGCTTCACGGGAGGAACTCTGGTGTCTTTAAACAAACTGCTACAAATCAAGGGATTGGAGAGACAGTGTTCTTTGTTGCGATTTCCGGGCTGTGTCATGTCATAGTGATGCATGTGATACCCGTTTCGCGACAACAGTTGGATGTTTCGGGCTGTAAATTGTATCCAGTCTCAATGTTCTGTGACTTCACTGACACTGTATTTAATCTTTTGGATGAGTAGTCAATTTGGAAAGGATGCTGAAGACTTCCAATGGGAGACGTGTTCAAAGTTTATTATTGTTCTGCATTCGGTGAGACATTCAGGAAACGTTTAGTTACAACTAAAACAGTAAAATGATTTGAATGGTTTATTTAAATCTGTTCTGGCTAAATATATACGATTTTAAATTAAAACATTTAATGCATGGATCTAAGATTGATGACCGATATATGTTAATTAGCACTTTGCATACATTGAGCGAATAAAATATTTTTAAATCATTGCTTAGCACTCATTATTGAAAATCGGTAATTTCCTCATAGGTACAAAAGGCTTTCAGGGTGGTACAAAAGTGGGAGAAATTTTGAGATGTATAATAGGATACATTGCAATATACTATTTTTTATTTACAAAGGTACATTTCAGAGAAGAATTCTTGAAGTAAAAAAACATGGACATGGAAGATATATATTGTTAACTAATTTTAAAGAAAAAGAGTATACAACTTTTTTATACTTTTACGAGGATTCTTAAATACTAGTCTTAAAGGATTAAGTTGATTTAGTTGAAGTCATTGCTTTTTTTAAATCCATATGAAAAGCACCTATCATTTTTTAAATTGTGAATTAACCACTCCATTAACACTTGTAAATACATCTTACTGTTGGTGAGTTTTATTTTCTAAACTTATTGTAAACATTTCTGTAAAGAAGCCCTTTTAAACGATATTGTAAAATAAGTAAAATGCGCTTCTTTTTGTATCTGTTATCTGTATTTTGTATCTCAATTAATTACTTCCATTTCTTATCCAAGAGATGCAGTAAATTGTCCTATTTAAAGATAGTTACATAAATACAGGCTATTTAAAATGCATGACAACTCTCATGCAGAAAATACAATATATGAACTATTACTTTATATAGAACAGTTAAGTGATTATCGTGTTTGTATAACGATATAAATGCACAATTTAAATAATAATAATAATAAATATATGTGTTTTGAAAAAGTATTTTACTTCTGGCAATAACACAATACTGAAGAAATAAACGTCTAAAATATTTATGATGTTCTATTACAGTCACGGTCACGATATGTTACAATAAATTCTAGCATTTACGTTTTGTAATCGTTGATATAAAAATTAATCAAATTGGTTATATTCCAGATAAAATTGTAGAACTTAATCATTTTAAAGGATTGTATACGCAATTTTTTTGCCAAAAAGTGTTTGTGTGTTTAATTTCTTCAACATATTACTATAATTTTGAACACATGAATGCTACGGTAAATATTTGAAAAAAATAGAATGAATAATGAAGAAATAGCAAAAGGTGTAATAAGAATGAATAATTTTTTAAAACAAAACTGCTATGAATATGTTTTAAAGTGAATCTCAATTATCCCTTTTCAGCTTTTAATAGAAGCTCCTCATTAAAAAGTAATGTGTGTGTGTGTATTTTACTATAAGTTACCTCTCACAAAACATTTTAAAAAACGCTACATCAAATGAATGTTCTTTAAAAAAATATTAAAATATCAAATAAATTTTGTACATGTACTACTTTTTATTAATTAATTTAATTTGAAAATGCAATTTAATTACACCATTTTTTATGAATGTTTGATACTTAACAGGGAGATAAAAAAATTATAAGATAAAAATTCGATTTTTCGTTGGATGTACTTTCCTAAAATACAAGTCAACAACTTCATAAAAAATAAATAAATGCTTGTTGTAAATAAATGAACACGTATTAAATGTAAATTAAATTAGTTTAAGAGTATAAATTTTTTTACTATTAAAAATACGGAGTGTTAAATAAAGCACTTATTTCTTTTTTGTCTATTTTCCAATATTTAAAATTTCCTACACTTCTTTCAGTTTCAATGCACTACTAAAGGAAGAAAAGCATGGTACCTAATTCATTCACATTTTTTCGTGCATGACGATTATTTATTCAAGAACCGTAATAAGTAAGTTTTTAATTACATCATCAACAGAAAAATGCCTAATGAATATTTCATGGTCACTCGTATCGGTAAAAAACCTCAGCTCCTTTAAATAAATAAATTAATATTTCAATACTAACTAATGTTTAATTAAGATTAATATTATTAAATCTGAAACCGTTTTTTTTCATTTTACTTTCCTTCAAGCATTAAGTTTCCTGCTGAAAACATTGGAAATCCATTAAACTCGTAAACAATTCAAAAATTTGTTTAATTTTTTTCGTTTTCCTGCATAATTAATTAATGGTCGATTAGCCTTTACCATTTCTTTACAAGTTTTTTTTTCTTTTTTCCTGAATCTTGAAGGCTGTTTGAATATTAATTAAAAGTGCTAGATGAATCGCTTTGTTCCGTCTACACTGAACTTAACGCTCATTTATTTGCGGAGTGAATTTAAGAAACAACTGTGAAATTACTAGCGTTAATAGCAATTAAGTCAAAAAGTGTAAAATGATTTTAACTCAATATCAACTCATTATTTTTAAGGTTGAACCCCTCGGTTTAAAATGAAACCCTATAACTCATTAAGGTGATTAATTACTAAATAACCAGCTAAAGCTCAATTTCATCGTACATTGCAGTTATTTCTTTTGGGCAGAATTTTATAGATTTTTATAACAAGATTGTTCTGTAACATTATTTTGACGTAAAATTCACCAATATGATCTTGTATTTAACAAAATTAATTAAAGGGAATTTATTTTTAAGCTTATTAACTATTGTCTCTAACTAGTCTCACTATGAATATAATGATTTAAAAATAGTATAATATTCCATCCCTGAATAAACAATGCTAATTAGCACACACAAATAATTGAGAAAAATTACAAGAGAATCTTGCTGCGTGTTTAGTTTACCCAGTTTTACCTCTATAAGGTCTGAATAATATTTTCAGCAAAAATCAAACGAAGCAATTTCTTTTTTCTTTCAGTGCCATATTTCAGTAGCATCAAGGTAGACCGAAAACATTTATTAAATGACAAGGTATCAAGACTTTCTAATTATATTTGACATCATTAATAAGAGGCAAAATAAATGTTATGACAAAGGTGATTGTTATTTGACAAAGGTGGTTATTACAAAACTACTCAAGGATTTATAAAGATTTAAATAATTTTATTAGCAACTGAATTTTCGACAAAACCAAACTTCATTATTTTTTTCTAAAAGAGAAACAGAAGCTAACAATGAAAATTGTTCACATGTGAAGCTTCGAATTACTTTCATTTGAACATGCCTAATATTTGTGCAGATAAAGTAAATTGGCGTAATCAAATTGGTATTGTCTAATAAGCCGGAATTTGTCCTTCTTTTGTACAATAGTTATATGTTCAGTTCAGTTTATCAGAACCTACGTATTTATTTATCAAATGTCCATCAAAATTTAATCAATTGTTTATTGATGTGAACTGCTTCAGCATTGAAAAATTCGTTTTGACCAGTCCATTTTCCTTTTTATACTTATTTATGTACCAATACATCACCAATTAATATCACCCTCTTCTTTTTAATATCTAACTACACTGAAGTGTTACTAAGAGATACCTACCTAATAACGAGTTGGGTCTCTTCATGCCTTGATAACGGCTGCCACACGATGAAGCAGATTCAACAAGCTTCTGGAAAAGTTCCACGGAAAATGACTTGCCAAATATTGGCTAAAGCTGTCCTTAATTCAGTAAGGTTCGTTGGTACTGTGTGATGGCTTTTCACACCCTGTTCCAAAACCTCCCAAAAATGCTTAAGATGACTTAAATCTGGGCCAATTTATGACAGGAAATTCAAATGAATGCTCATTCAACCAGGAGGAAGCCAACCGGGACTTGTGAAAGGTACAGTTGTCTTGCTGGGAAGCTCCATTACCGTACCGATAACAGAACAGCATAAACGGATGGAGGTGTACATCCAGCGACTCTACTTACCGAACTGCATTGAGGGAGGTTGGTACACGCACCAAAGATCCCAAACAGTGCCACAAAAAAAAAACACCGCAGACCATGATTGAGCCAACATGCCCTTGTATAGTTCCAACCTGGCATGCCGAATCCATGACTTCATGATTCTGACGCCATGTCCGCAGCCTCCCGTTGGCGTTAAGTAGTTGAAATCGTGACTCATCACTTTATGCTACTCGTTCCCAGTCATCTACACACCAGTCTCTGTGCTCTCTTGCCCAGGCCAGAGATGTAGTTCGATGGCGGGTATTCAGCGATGGTACGCTTGTAGCTTGACAGCTCCCAAAACCAATACAGTGAAACGAGCTTTGCACGGTCAATTTACTTATTGTTCGACTGGCACCGTCCTTCAACTGGGTAGTTGTTTGAACTAATGTTTGGCTTCGATGGCTACGTACAATACGCCGGAGCTGTCTCTCACCACGCACTATCAAGGCTAATTGTCCTTTGCAGTTTGCCCGATCATAATTTTTTTCCAACATCCATGTGTTCTTGGTATACTTTTGACACTGTTGACCTTGGAACTCCTAGCTATCTGATGATTTCAGAAATTTAATGACACACGCGTCGCTCACCTACAATTTGTTCTTGATTGAAGACCTCTAAATCTAGCAGTTTACCCATATTTACAATTGGAACAACAAATTCAGAACAACCAACCACAATACGAGCTATACATGCAGTTATCACAACATCTTCATTTGCATCACAACACCTTCAACCATTCATATTCATAACGTGTGGTGCTACACAATTCGCATAGCCCTTGCTATCCCTAATTCTGGGGCACTTCAGTGTGTGACAAATCTACATGGCATTTTTCCACTTATACTCTTACGTGTCTTTGGGGATTGTAAATTCGCGTATATTTCCAACCAGCTCTAAAAGAAGAAAGCGGGATATGCAAATTAATTAAGATATTTAAGGAGAGCGTTGTAAGTTAGCAGATAGAAGGCGATTGGGCCAAGAGAAGTAGTGACGAAGCTAAGAGGATTCAAGTGGATTGCATGATTAGAATATTGCTGTCCTTATTCACCGAAGTAGCATTAGAAGGATTGATCTACCTTGAGAGAATGACATTAGAGCCAGGTGATATTTTATCCTTAGTTCATTCGACCACAAGAGTTAATATATAGTAAAGTTAGTGTAAGGTTAATAAAGAATAGTAATTCTAATTGCGTTGTCTCTCGGACCTCCTATTTCGGTAAACCCGTTCGATATTGAGCTTTGTATTTGATTAATCTCATATTTTGTAGTTTAATTTAATAGTAAAGGTAAATGCCTTTGACAAAGACATATTGTTTAATATTTGTAATTAGAAGGTTTCTAATTGGATACATTGAATAAATATAATTTGTTATTATACAAATGGCGTCTGGTGATTCTTTGCCTCAAGTTAATCTTAGTATTCAGGGTGGAACCCGGGGGGGTCTCCCAAGTGTATCATCTGTTTGGAAATTACAGATAGTAGCTCAAAACTAACTTTTAAGCAACATCACAGCGACGTTGATTGAAGTCAGACTTAAATAACATCAGTATGCTGACTTAACTTAATTTTATACTTCGGCAGAGAAAGAAAACTATTTTAGAAATTATATTATTACAGATAATTCTTCTGTAAAATTTGCTGTAACATAAAACAAAATTGTTTCATATTTAACATTTAAAATTTCGTAAAGTAATTTTATTCATTTTTCTTTTCTTATTTGATCTTATTAAATACTTATGTATCGAATGACGAGAAAATAGGATATTGTTATTAATTCAAATAAAAAAAAATATTGAAAGTTTGCTGAGAGGAACGTATCAAGCCTAATACATATGCAAGATGAATTCTTCAAGAATTTGAATCTCAGTGTTTATATTGCCGGCAAAATTGATTATTCTGTCACGCTAGAGAAAGATAAAATAACAAGCTGAGCACTTTTACCCATTTGTGTTCTTAATATCGATAAGTGTCATTTCCTTGTCTTCACACATGTTTCGATTGCCAACGCAAAATATATTTTGCTCATTTTTACACTGTCGATTTCTTTATGTTGTCACTTATTGCTCAGGAATTCTTTTGCATTTTTCATGTAAAAATGACACGATAAGAGATACCGAAAAAATAAGAGTACGCTTTGAAGATCAAAATTTCAAATATCCTTTCCAAAAAAAGGAAAAATTACGAAGGAAAATATTTTCTTTTGTTATTGTTGTCACTGAACCCTCAGGTAAAACGTGGCACCATTTTACTTTTAGAAAACTTTTCCATGAATCAAAAGTGACAGAAACATGATTTTTGCACTTTCACCTTACAGCTACCTACGGATCAAAACATTTCCTTTCAGCAATAACATTTTTTCGGCGTTTTAAGTATTTCCTCTTTTTTATAAAATGCATAGAATGCCAAAAATTCGTCAAATAAAAGTGAGAACCGACAACTATTTTTTTTAAAAAATTCTTTTGTGTTGATTAAAGTAACTTTATTTTTTATTACCATATATTTAAATGGCGTGCCAAAATACATTCTTTAGTACATTTTTATCGAGCTTCTTATTTGTTTAAAAAAATACACAATTATCTACGTGGAAAGGCATTTTAAAATATATTTTATATGTATACAACTATCAATACAATACTTTTAAAAACCTTTAATTTACAAGCAAACAACTTTTTATTTACAAGAAAGTGAGCTTAGGAACATGTATAGGACCAATATTAAGGGATTTCAGAGGTGATAAATTTCTCTAGAGGGCTGAAAATATAAACAATTTTCAAACAGGTATAATTCTTTTAAATTTAAATAAAATAATTCGAATCTTTTACACATTATTTATAAAGAAATAGGGCTTCTGAAAAGTGTAAAACGTTTAGAATATGATCATAACTTTAAAAGTTATAAGCATACGAAAGTAAAAAACATTTCTATAAGATATATTAATTAATTTGTACTATGCGCATGCTATTTTATAAAACAGTAGCTTTAATTATTAGCTTTAAGTTGATTTATAAAGATAAATGTATCCTTATTACACTGTAGTAATGTTGGCTTCATAGAAAAATAAATTATATTTTTTAAAAAATAAAAAAAAATACACATTTTTGAATTTAAAAAAAATTCTCAAATATTTTGAAATACAAAAGATATATTATTCTTAAATGATGTGTAGGGTTTAAAGAGTATGATACATTTTACAATTCTGTAAAGTGTTATACATCAGAGGCTAATATTTTAGAAAATAGCGTGTGCAACGCAAAAATTACTCAATATTTATTACAGAATTTTAATATGCTCATAATTCTCTTAAAATTATGATTTTAATTCAAACATTTTTTACGTTTTTAAAGCCACAATGCATTGTAACTAATGTGTAAAGGATTTGATTTGTTTAATTTAAATTTAAAAGAATTATATTTGTTTGAAAATTGTTTATATGTTCACACACCTGAGACTTCTTAATATAATGAGTGAATGAGTGCATATTCTTGTCGCAGAATAAAGCAGCACTTGAGCTATTGATGGTGGAAGTTGAAATTTTGTACCATGACTAAATGCCGAGGACGACACCAGAGATATCTCTCTCACTCCAATCTTCCATGACACGCCAACGGGAGGATTTTGAGTCTCGACAGACTTAACGTGAATCAGTCCCCTTACACTGCAGAACTTTGGTAGTATTGGGGCTCGAATTCATGACACTCTGGCCACGAGCAGAAGACCGTGATCCCTAGCTTACCACAGTTATCAGTACAAAAAAAATTCAAAACCTTAATTCCTAATTTACAAGTTGAAGATATATATATATATATATATATATATATATATATATATATATGAAATGTATTGCTGCGAAAAAATTACATTTTGGTTAACTAAGATGAAAGTAGTCACGGTTAAAAAAATAAAGATATTTGATCTTGATCACATCATTTACTTATGTTACTTATAAGGGGAGTCATTTGAGCATACTCCTCATACAAGTGCCGAAATTCGAGAGGGAATAATTAAAATATTAGGTTTTTATATAAAAAAGGGCAAATAGGGGGAAACATTTTTAAAAAATACATTCGCGTGTTTGGAGGGAATAATTTGGTTTTTGTAAAAATGGCATCTTTTTGTTCTGAGAATATTGAAAGCAGGTTAAAAAGACAGGTGAAAGCAATTTTGATGATCTTGTATTTCTTGGATTCGCCAATAAATCTGTTAAAAATTCAAGGTCTAAAAAGTCAGTAATAAATACCACCAACATAATGTTTGTAATGCTTTAGAAAAAAATAAAATGATGCATGTTTCGAAATAGGTTACATGGATTTATTAACTAGATATTATAAATAAAGAAGATTCGAAGTTAGAGTAAACATTAAGTTAAGATAGTTCATATATATATACATATATGTATGTATATATATATATATATATGTGTGTGTGTGTGTATTTTATAATTCTCTTATATATCGTAATGCAGCGTTATATAATCGGAACTAGCTACGATACTCTTTATTTTGACATTAAAGGTTTCTTTTTCCTTGACTTTTAAATCTTTTGTCTATAATATTTTACAAAATGCACAGGGCAAAGTTTTGCAGACGAATTGCTAAAAAACGTTCTTTGAAAAGTTCTATTAATTGGGAATCATACAGTCTGCAATATTAGGCAACAATTTCATTCGAGGGAAAAAATTTGGTTCAAATGTTATTATGTCACTGCATACCGAAAATTGTCTAAAAAGCTAAATTTAACAATTAAAGCAAGATTGCTTAAAATTTCTTTTTTAGTAAATGTAAGAAAATAAAAACGATCAATAAAATAGTGACATTCTCTCACCACAGTTACGGAGAAAATAAAGCCCTTAAGATTATTTCAGATTCTGTATGTATAGTCGACCACTCAAGTGTTCATACACTTGCAATTTCCTATAAAATGTACTGTTTACGACTAATAAAATTTAACAAATTGGCATTGGAATTTTCTTAAGATGTCTTCAACTTGTTTTTTATAAAATTATATAATCAATTTATTAAAAATAAAATAATTATATTGTTTTTAAAATTAATAATCAAATTACTAAAAAATTACGCCTCAAAAGTCTTCGTACACTTCACAAAAAGCTCAATATAGATTTAAATGTTGTATTTCCTTATTAATTTAGTACTTAGTGCGATATATTTTAGTGCCCACACCAGCTTTTAAATGTCTTGGAATAGATTTAATCAGTTTTTTGTGATTTCTGCATCGAATTTCCTCCATGTTTTTGTGATTATTGTTTTTATTCCACGTTATGTATTTATATGTCATGTTTTCCTTTCTTTAAAAATCAAATTCTGAACAAATATGTTCTTCTAGGCTAAATAAAGTGATTGTGGAGGTGATTTTAGAATTTGGGGACAGTGATGGAGACACCAGTGGTCTACATTGAGAGCAGTACGCTTGGTGTCATTATCCTGTTAAAAAAGAAAGTCGTCTTCAACATCCAAATTTCGAGCGGATAATTTAAATTAGTTCTTTTAAAATATTTAAGTAGAGCTCATGACTCACAATACCATAGAAAATACCAAATTACCTAATTCTGAAGCAGATTTTAAACCCCTACCCAAGAGCATTTCTTCTTCCAACTATATTCTTAGAATTAAGTTTCAGAAAACTCATCATTCACATCGAATTGATTGGAATGACAGAAAATTCAACGTTTTTGGTTCCGATGGATGTATAATAGTTTGTAAATGAAAAAGAAAAATAAGGATTTTAATCCCATGAATTTATGAGGAACAAGAACACCTTTACCTCCTCGTGTGGTTTAAATCAGCTTTGTGGTCCACTGTATTTCACAAGGATTCTTGAGGCACTTATATAAGAAGTAACCCATAATAAACTGTCGAACTCTACTGATCAACAGTAGAAGGTACAAAACCTAAGAATTTGTATTTATCCCCATTTTTATATACTAATTTGTTACGGATTTTTAAAGATTGAACAATTAAAACACAAAATAATTCGTAGCCCAAGTTTGAACTGTTTTTAAATAAATATAAAAAAAAAATCAATCGCGTACAAATTGAAGTATTTCTCTATTTTCTAAAGTTAAATCAAAACATATATTACACATGTATAAATAATACAAACTTAAAAGACAACACAACATGCCACATGCAGCTACAACTACATTTCAGCCATTTCCCATTCCATTTTTCCGCAGGAAAAAAAGGAAAATGCACAAAACGGATTCACAACTCTCGTGTTCCCCAACCCCATTTGAACAGGTTCTTTTCCGGGATTTGATTTAAAGAAAAGGCGGATAAAGAGAGGGTGGAAGAGGAATTGTCACAAGGCGTCTTCGGCAACCAGACTAAGAAAAACCCCATTAATGGTGGAGAACAAGGGTTCCAGGTTATTTCCGCTGTCACGTGACTAATGCCCTCCCCCCCATTCCCATTCGCACCGGTAAACGACCAAAGAGGGAAAATGACATGTTGATTTGTACGGAGTCTTTGTCTTCTGTTTTCCTCTGCACAATGCCCTCCCCTAACGGGAACGTTAATCGAATGACGAGGAGGGGGCCCAGACCTGTAATTGTCACGTGCCACTTTAATTCATATCTTTTTGCCTCTTGCGCCTCAGTTCGGAAATCGACGAATTCCGGCCGGATGCTTCTTTTAATTTTTATTTTTTGTCCTCCCTCTCTTCAACGAAATGCTCCTAATGACAACTTTTATGGTCCGATTTAATTGTTCAATTTCGTTATTCAATGATAAAGAATGTGATTGCTAATGATGGTTGAATGAAAGACATTTCGGGAATAATTTGTGGTATGGCTTGCAGTCGAATAATATTTGTTTGATTTCTAATGAGAAAAGTGAAAATTTTCGAAATGTAAATGAAATGAATTAAATCCATTAATTGTTAATGTGCTCAATTTTTGAAATTGGAGACATAAATCAAGAATTATCGTTTCGAAATTAATTTGAAAAATAATTGTACTAAAAATGATTTGTATCTACTTCGTTTAATATTCAATGTAAGTGATGATTCCCGTACTAAAGGGAACATTGTAGTGTTATTTTAGTAAAGGTATATTCGACTACGTTTGGAGCCAAGATTCTGCGTACAAATGAATATATATATATATATATATATATATATATATATATATATATATTAATACTTAGAATCACTTCGATTAGAATACACGCATAAAATTGTTTTAAGAATTTTATTACAATAAAAAGTTATTTAAATGGAATATTTTGGTGGAAAATGAACTTTGAATTATTTATTTTCAAAACATTCTTTTTTGTGGAAAACGCTTCTGTAAAAATAATATTCTGCCTATATACTTCAAAGCTCTGTACAGAGCCTGAACTAGGATGTTTGAAATATATACCTTATGAGTGGATTTATCCATATTTAAAAACATTAGAAAGTCGAGAAATTTTAACAAAAAAAAATGATAATTATTTCAATTGGTAGTAACTCTGAAAATGTGAGTTTTCTTAAAACCCTAGTTCAAGCTTTCTGGAGAAGTCTTACCTATATATAAGCCAAATATTATTATTATTATTATTGAAACATTTTTCATTATAGGATAATTTTTTGAAAATAAATAATTCTAAGATCATTTTTTGCCAAAATATTGCATTTAAATGATTTTTTATTGTAATAATATTCTTAAAAAATTTTTATACGTGTATTCTAATCTAAGTTGCTCTAAATATTGAAACAAATATTCGTTTGTACGTTTTTGCAAAATCACGGTCCTGATCGTAGCCAGACACCTTAATGTTATCCAACTATTTTTTTTTTTTTTTTAATTTTGATGCTTAAGAAGTTTGGTTAATAAAATAATAAGTTCAACACTGTTCGTTACAATACTTTTCGAAGCTAGTTTTTATTAGTACTTATTTAATATATGTGTCAAAAGAGCTGAATTACTGAAGTTATAATCGCATTTTACGTGAAAAATAAGATGATTTAACTACAGGTATAAGAGAAAAGGAGCACATCTAAAATTATGCAGTAATTTGAAAAAACAACCACTTGTGAACATGTAATTTAATTTTTTCATTTTAATATAAACTCTTGGTAAATAAAACGCACTATTGGTACAGGCAGATTATAGGAAAGAATTTTAACAAATTTTTTCAAAACATTTAATTCATTTTTTTTTTATAAACTGGTTTCAAGGTACGCCAACAATTAGGAAAAAATTATTTTAGGACTTGGAGTGGAACATATATATATCCAAGAAAAAAAAGACGGGATAATACACATTTCTGTTTTCTGTGTTGTTTTTTTTCAGTAAAGAAACATTGAATCCAAATGATATTTTAAATTATTATTAAACTTGTTTACAAGAATTGCCGAAATGTTAATTTTTCTTCATAGTTCAGAACTTATTTTCAAGTTAAATATTTTCTTTTGTATTCTTATCTGGTTGTAGATGACTTTTAATGGTTGTATAACTAATTCATATTATACTTATACTAGCTCGTATACCTGTTCTTCGCACAGGAGAATTAAAAAATTAAACAATACAGATTGAAGCATTACAAAGTTTTTAAGGGGTTAATTTTATGTGAATTGAAAATTAAAAACAAAAAAAACTTTTTGCATACCTCAGCTGAACAAAAAAAACCTATTTGTTAAATTTGAATTCTGTAGATTTAATAGCTGATAAAAATGATTTTTTTATTTATAACACCCCGTAACTCGGTTGTGGGTCGATTTTTGAAAACACCTTCCTAAGCTGATCTCTGCTCAGCAAAAGTAACACATACTTTCACATTTTGTGTTATAAACGGTTAAATAGAGTGTAAATAACGTAGATCTGGATGTATAATACATTAATACTACTTTCTGTTGTATTTATTTTATATTAAATTTGGGATATTCGCAAGCAACGCCGTTCCTTACATTATTATGGTGATGCAATAGAAACACAGTGAAATGCTGATGATAGAGCCAAGTCGACATCATTTTTGTTGATATGTGGGCAACTTGGTGATTGATTGAGCGGTGCAGAAGTTGATATACAATAGTGCCACTTGGTGAGGAGCTGCCACAAAGAGGATAGTGCAAAAACCTTCTCCACAAAAAATTACATATGCATGCCAATATTCATAGTCATCAGTTGAACGGGTTTGGGGGAATACGATTTCATGTATACAAACATCCATTTATACATATATAGATTCATAAATTTTAGAATAAAGGTAATATTCAACCTCTATTTGGATACCCATGGAGTCAATAAAGTTAAAAGAGGAAAACACAGAGTATTATACTGTTTAAATTCTTTTTCTTCAGAAAAATTTTCAAGCGGAAAAAAAAGGAAAAATATTTTTAGGTTGATAACAGTTTAGATATCACATTAAAATGATATTAAAAGATTTATCAGCTTTTTTTTATAAGTTATATATGAATACTAGGATAGCCAAGTGATCAAGATCAGCAACTTTTGGCTGGTGTTTCTTCTCGGACAGAAGCTTTTTATTACTCAAAAGTAATAAACATTACTTTTAACGATCTTTATCTTATCTTTGTGTTGGTATCTTATGTCATCTATTAGTGCTTGCAATTATTTGATGAAGTTTAGCGGATAGGTTATCAACAATAATAATATAATAATAATAATAAACCAAAAGGGAATGTGAATCCATATTTCTTTAACTCGTGACTCAAACTAGAATAGTAATTATTTAGAGGCAAACAAGTGATAATAAAAATAGTAATAAATCATTGATATAGAAATTAATGTAACATCAAGAATCTAAATCTAGTCTGTTTTTAGTTCACACCTATAACAATGCTTTGTCGGAAACGGCATGCAGAGACTGGTTTTGACGCTTTAAAAATAATGATTTTGAACTTGTTGAGAAAAAACGCTCTGGCGCATTAAAAAACTTTGAAGACAAAGAATTTTAGTAACTGCTTGATCAATACCCAAGCTAGATTATAGCTTCAACAGTTTCAAAATGTCTGAAAGTGTTAAGAATGATGTAGAAGCAAGAACATTGGGAGCCGTATGAGTTAAAATCAAGCTGCGACCACAGTGGCGTTTTCTCACGTATGAACTACTCCCTCTACGTCAGAAAAGGAAAAGTCTTTCGCACTGTATCGTGACTGACGATAAAAGTGAGTACACTCGTAGTATGGATAATCTAAAGAGCAGAAGATAGTGTTGTAAGCCCGGTTATGCATCAAAATCGTCCGAAAAACTACATATCCTTGGTTAGAAGCTTCTCCTCGGTATTTGGTTGGAATAGCAGCGTGTTATGTATTATGAGATGCTCAAACCGTATGAGACTATCACGATAGGGTGCGATTGACTTCAATTGATGCATTTGAGTACACACTTAGAAAAACAATCACTATACGAGCAAAGACAGGATGAAGTGATTTTATTACATGGCAGCGTTCAGCCACATGTTGCAAAACCAGTGAAATTCTACCTGGAAACGCTTAAATGGGAAATGCTGCTCCATCTACCGTATTCACCGGACATAGCACCTACCGATTATCACTTATTCTGTTCGATGGAATGTGACCTTGCATATTAGTGATCTCATACTTATGAAGATACCTAAAATGTGTTGATTCTCAGATAGCGTTAAAAGACGTATCGTTTTTCCGACAATGGAACTCATATACTATCAGAAAAATGGGAGAAAGTGGTCTCTGGTACTGGGCAATATTTTGAGTGTAATATGTCTTTTTTATACCTTATATTTTAAATAAAGCATTTATTTTCTTTAAAAAATGAAAACTTATTTAAGGTTCTAATACTTAAAAGTATACTGGCTCAATTTCTGGCTTACTTCTATTTTAACAATACTTCAAGATTACACACACACGTATAATGTCAAATATTAAACTGTAATAAGCAAAAATAAACAACATATGATTATTTTCATAAATTTAATTATATTATTTGCACAAATCATGATGCCATATTTTAATTTAGTACATTTTTAGTTCTGATACTTAATTTTGTTTTTGAGAGATCAGTTTAAATATAAAGGTGAAAAGAAATTCACTTACTCATCACAAGGCCTCCGTATCTATTAGATCAACCGACTAAAACAGACGTGAAATATGGTCATCATGTTATTTTACTCCAGTAGAGATCCACTAAGAACGAATTTTGTGGAAGTTGACCCATGAAGGAGGTTACTGGGTGCTATAGACAATTTCTGTTAGAGAACTATTAGACATACTGACTTCAAATTTTGTTAACAATATTATTTTATTGAATGCAGATCCGTAAAAAACGGGTTTTGTCCGGGAAGCACAGATAAATAAGGAGAAGCATAGATAAAATTGTACCGTTTTCGAATAATTAGACCTACAGACTTAATATTTGGTAAACATGGTTCTTTTGTTGAGTAAATATCCGATAAGAATGGATTTTGACAAAATCTTCTCCAAAGATATGTTGCGAGGTGTTAAGGGAGAGTATACATAATTTCCGTTTTTGTGCTATTAGACCTACAGATTCGAAGTTTGGAAAGCATGCTACTTTTGTTTAGTAGATATCTGCTAAACACGGATTTTGTGGATATTGACTCCAAAATAGGGTCATGGTTGGTTACAATAGTTCTATAGTGAACGGAACTACCTTTAAATTGAGTCTTCTACCTTTAAATTGAGTAATTTATTATGTGGCCCTTGTTGACAGGAAATGGACAAATTCCACAGAAACAGGAAATTGGTAAAGAGCAATCCATGGAGGACTTTTTGTTCTCAAATGTTGCCTTACACCACGGGGAAATTTTCCAGTGAGACGGGTGATGAATATAATAAGAGTTAAAGCGTATATTTATCTCTCTGCTATGAAGCAGAATATATAATGACCTGCACGACGTGAAAAAACAGATTTTTGTATGCTTGAATTTTCGGCAAAGACACAAAGTATAGTTAGTACCTTCACCCACCTCTTAACCTTCTTCCTGTCATTTAGATAGCTGCATGACCTAAGTTCTGGATTTTATACAGTTTTAATAATGAAAATAATTTTCTTTTGTTACAGACATTGATCATTTCGAACTACCCCACGATCTCATTATTTATTGTGATCCCTTCAACTCTGTATTAAGATACATTAAAAATTCTGTTTATGAATAATTCAACCTATTGACTTTTCACTAAGCATTTTTTTTAAATAGAAATTGTTTAAGAAAGGGCTTTACCAAAAAAGATAGCGCGGGGTCGGAGTTAAGTGGGATCAGAGATAAAAAAAATTATTTCGGTTTTTGGAATTTGGAAAAAGGGTTTCTATGATGAGTCGAGATTCGCTAAGAACAAGTTTTGTAGAAATCGACTCCAGAAATAAGTTACAGGGGCGTAAAATATATATGCTTTCGTTTTAAGAACTCACGTCCACTTCTTTTTAAATCATGAATTTAGGGTCATGAGAATACGTTTCGTCATACATGAAAGCTTAATGTAAGAACTTAGATACCAATAAAAACTGAATAGTCATATAGCATTATATTAAGTATTATTAGTATTCATCTTCTGGATTTATGATTATTATCTTTATTATTAGTGGGATTTTATTCTTACTTTATTTACTTCCTTTCATGTCAGTGGTATAGAAAAATATAGGGGATAGTTGGCTTACTTTAAAACAATGCTTAACCCTACTTTATCAAAATGAAACTGTATTATTTTTGACTTACACTATATTGTTATCCTTCTAATTATAGCTTTGCTCAATTAAGTTTATGGCAACTTTTTTCGCGTGTATATATAGTGTATCTCTCTCTCTCTCTCTCTCTCTATATATATATATATACCGTTTGGAGATAATTAGATTATATATATATATATATATATATATATATATATATATATATAAGACTAATGATTTTCAATAATAAGAAAATTATAAAAAATCAGCTAAATAATGATATTGAGCAATTTATTTACAAAACATCAATTAAATATAGTATACCTATATAGGCATTCACAGAATTCGAAGGTAATATTGCACAGCAGCTTAATAATTATAACTTTGGTACAAATAATAATATATTTTTTAATAATATTAAAAATCGGATTAAAAAATTGCAGAATAAATTTATTATAGTTTATGTTGATAAAGTGCTAGGAAATTTTGCCTTCATATGTAAATACTATTATAATTCAATGATCAACAAATATTTTCACACATAATAATACAGCTTTTATTAAATCCTCAATTTCTGATAGAGAAATAAATAATCGCATTTGACTTTTCATAAACAATTAAGAATTCAAATTAATAATAATTTTCAATTTCCACATATATTTCCTACTCTCAAATTTCATAAAAACCTAGTCAAGTTTCAGAGATTTAATAATGGTTTTAATACATATATTATCAAATCAGGCAAAATTATCCATGGCATATTTCAAGATACACTAAATAATCTTAAATCCATGGCCATACTTAAAGATAGAAAAGCACTTATTGAACAAATAAAAGATAAAAGATTTCTTCATTCTATAGTTTAGATTTCGAGGATCTTTTTAACTCTATTAATATTGATGATATGATTGATATACTTGTAAATTTACGTAAAGATAATTTATTTAATATTGTTAATTATGATAGATTTGGCTCTCTCAACTTGGGTTTGTACTCAAAAAGAACTATGTATATTATAATGGTAACTATTATCTACAGAATAAAGGCTTGTTACAAGGTAGCCATTCTAGCAATTGTCTTGCCAATTTACATTTACATTATTTTGAAAATAGTTTTATTAATATTTCTGAATATTACATTTTTCGCTATACAGACGACATAAGCCTTTTTGGCTAGCAAGAACATTTTAAACCTAACACTAATTTTTAACTTCAATATCTTAATTTAATACGGACAAATTGTAGCAACAATGAAGCAAATTTTCTTGATATACATATAAAATTAAAAGATATTGTTATAGTTACACCTTATTCTAATATTAGAAAAAATTCATTATGATTATTTTATACATATACAACTAATGTCACTAAAGCTTTGGTAGTTAGTAAACTCTTTTTAAAATTTTATTTTTATTCTCTTAATGCTCTTTTTAAGTGCTACATTTCAGGCATTCACAAGCTTTGAATCTGCATTTGGGTCCAGAACCTGGCAATAACTTATTTATTGCACTCAGATTTAACGTGGTTTCTACGTTTTTAAATGCAATTTTTAAGTAAGTTATCTTTATATTGTAATAGATGTAGATATTCCTATCCATTATTGTCAACAGATTTTTGATCAGTATTATTAACATAAAGGGTGAAAAAAGGTTCGCTAGCCACAAAACATGTTCAAACCACTTTTTTAAATAAATTATTTTATAAATAATCTGTCCTAAGTCAGCAATGTTTATAATACTGCATCATCCATTTTTTATTATATATATATATAATTCTCGGAATACTACGATCTACGTCTCAGTATAAAAAAAATAATAATAACAAAAATCTAGAAATGTGTGGAATACAAACCGCAAATGTTTGAAGTACAAACCGCACAACTTCAAAATCGCATAAAAACAATCCGCATAAAAAGTGACCTGACTGTATATATATATATATATATATATATATATATATATATAGTGACCTGACTATATATATATATATATATATATATATATATATATATATACACAGTCAGGTCACTTTTTATGCGTATTGTTTTTATGCGATTTTGAAGTTGTGCGGTTTGTACTTCAAACATTTGCGGTTTGTATTCCACACATTTCTAGATTTTTGTTATTATTATTTTTTTTATACTGAGACGTAGATCGTAGTATTCCGAGAATTTCCGTATCTTTTTGGTGCTTACGTCTGCGGCTCGACTGCGACAGTCTTAGATTCGCATTCGATATTTCAGTAGTATACCGATACGATATCATTATTTCGAAATTATATTTTCTCTTAGCGGTGCCTGGTTCATTTTTATAAAAGTTTCACTTTAATAAGTGTCGAATTTAAGCTGCAATATACACTCTGTCGCAAAAAAATATATGCACCCAGAAGAAATTGAGCTACATTCACGAAATTTGGTATGCATGTAGTGTATATGAAAATAAACAAATGATTAAAAATTCAGAACAAAATATCATTTTTTTAAGCGGTTACAGCTTGCAAAAGGTTAAAAATCAGTAAGTAGTAAAGCCACCTCTGGCAGCTATACAAGCCGAAATTCGGCGTGGCATTGATTCAATTAGATCACTTATGACCCCCTGTGGAAGATCCTGCCATAGTCTTTGCATCTGCGCAGTTAATTCTCCTGTATCTCGGGACGGCTGCAGTTGCCTTCCCAGCGTGTCCCAGACATGCTCTATATGCGAAAGATCTGGTGACCTGGCAGGCCATGGTAGGACGTCATATCCTTGAAGACATTGTTGGGAGAGTCGCGCAGTATGTGGACGAGCATTATCCTGTTGATAAATGGCACCTGGGCGACTTGATAGCATGGGTAGCACAATCGGCGTTAAAATATCGTCCACGTATCTGCGAGCTGTCAAAGTGCCTTGAAGGACCACTAAAGATGATCGTGTGTCCCAAGAAATTGCTCCCCACACTGTCACACCTTGTGAAATTGCTGTATGCCGCTCGACAATAAATGCCGGATCGGACCGCTGGCCGGTGCGCCTCCAGACACGTGTGCGGTGGTCATCAGCACTGAGACTGAATCGGGATTCATCTCTGAAGATGACACGTCTCCAGTCTGTCACACTCCAAGTTGCCCGAGGTCAGCAAAAATCCAGTCGACACTGCCTATGATGTGGGGTCAGTGGTAAACGTCTTAGCGGACGTCGGCTCCTCAAGCCAACTTCGGTCAGTCGTCTCCTTATGGTTTCTCTTGATGGCACTGGATGTCTGGAAGGAGGTAAGTGGCGATGAATCGATGCTAGCGACGTTGTTGGTGCCGAAGTGGCCACTCTTCTGATTGCACGATCCTCGCGATCATTTGTGTTCCTGGGACGTCCTGACCCTCCGCGACGGTACACTCTACCTTCTGTGATCCACTGTTGCCAACACCGAGCAACTACCATATCGTTCCGACCGAGGTTTCGGCCGATACTTCTATTCGACCAACCTGCTTCTCTATGGCCTATTATACGGCCCTTATCAAAGTCCGTCAGCTGCTCGTACTGCCGCCGGTTACGTCTTAGAGGCATCCTAAGTCTCAATATCGTCTATCAAAGTCATCAGATTCGTTTGGATATAGCCGTACGGCGCTCGTACTCATGCTTTTAAACTCTCCCAGTTGCGCAACTAATATGCGCATAGCACACTTAGCCTTGTCTCATTGGCTTCGAAATTTTAATCATTTGCATATCTCTTACCAGACTACATTCTTGCCGAGTTTCGTGATTGTAGCTTGATTTCTTCTGGGTGCATATATTTTTTTGCGACAGAGTGTAATAAGCAACAGATTTTGATTTCTGGATTTAAAGTGAGTGTCGTAAAGTTTTATTTTTCATTAGAAAATCGTAAGTATAATTTTTTAAAATTTCTTTTCTAAGATTTTATTTGGCCCAATGGAGAAAAAAAAACATCAAAGACAGTCAATTTCGTTGGAAACGAAAATTGCAATTTTAGATCACTTAGGAAAAGGAGAAGGATCTACGGGTATTGGAAAACATTTTAATTTAGGCGAATCTACTGTCAGAGCAATTAAAAAGAATGAAGCTGCAATAAGAAAATCGGTCATTTCTGGTACAAAATTAAGCACCAAATTTGCATCGTACACAAGGGATGTAAAGGGTGTTTTTTTAGAGGTACAGAACTTTAAATTGCAATAAAACAATGATGTATTATTCGACTGACATGAATTTTTTTTTATTCGAAAGATAATCTTGTGGCATTACGTTTTAAATATGATCAAGCAAGGCGTAGATTCGTCGAATGGGCCCAAAACGAGATTGCCGTTGTTCCCGATTTTCATAAGCGAATTTTGTTTAGCGATGAAGTGCACTTATGGTTGAATGGCTACGTCAACAAACAAAACTGCCGGATTTGGAGTGAAGCAAACCCACAAGTGTATGTCGAAACACCGTTACATCCAGAAAAACTGACTGTTTGGTGCGCTTTATGGGCTGGTGGAATCCTTCTTCAAAAACGATGAAGGCCACAACGTTACAGTCAATGGTGATCGGTATAGAGCCATGATTACTAACTATTTAATTCCTGCATTGAACAATCATGATGTCCAGGAGCTGTGGTTCCAACAAGACGGCGCAACATGTCACACAGCTCGTGCCACAATCGATTTATTGAAAGACACGTTTGGTGACCGCCTAATTTCACGTTTTGGCCCTGTGAATTGGCCTCCAAGATCTTGTGATTTAACACCGCTAGACTATTTTCTGTGGGGCTATGTAAAATCATTGGTCTATGCGGATAAGCCACAAACGCTTGACCATTTGGAAGACAACATTCGCCGTGTTATTGCCGATATACGGCCACAAATGTTGGAAAAAGTCAGCGAAAATCAGACGTCCAGATTGGACTATATCCGAGCCAGCCGTGGCAGTCCTATGCCAGAAATCATATTTAAAATGTAATGCCACAAGTTTATCTTTCGAATAAAAAAAATCATGTCAAACGAATGATACATCGTTTATTTATTGCAATTTAAAGTTCTATACCTCTAAAAACCCCCTTTATTATTAGAAAGAACGGAAAGAGCCATCGCAATTTGGATTGAGGAACAAATTCAAAGAAGGATTCCTGTAAGTGGTTATTTAATCTAAGAAAAAGCTCTTCAGTTTTATAAGTCAATGAAACAGTCAGAACCATCAACTTCCACTTCCCAAGCTGGAAAAGAATTTTCAGCTAGCAAAGGATGGCTAACCGGGTTCTTAAAAAGAAATGTACTTCATAATATTAAGATAACAGGGGAGAGTGCGACAGCAGATGAAGGAGCAGCAAAAATATTTCCAGAGGAGCTAGCGAAAATTATTGAAAATGGGGACTATTCTGCCGATCAAGTATTTAATGCTGATGAAACAGGACTTTATTGGAAAAAAATGCCTAACCGTACTTACATCGCAAAGGATGAAAAAACCGCAAGTGGACGTAAAGCAAGTAAAGATCGAGTCACCTTATTACTTTGTAGCAATGCATCAGGAGATCGGATGTTGAAACCTCTCTTAATAAATAAATCTCTTAGACCACGCGCCATTAAACATAAAGATTTAAAACAACCGCCCGTGCATTGGATGGCTAACCCGAAATTCTGGATGACAACAGCTCTTTTTACAGAATGGTTCAATAACTGTTTCGTACCAGAAGTGGAAGCCTATATGAAGGAAAAATCTCTCGATTTTAAAGTTTTATTAATTGTTGACAATGCAGCAAGTCATCCACAATTAGAACATCCAAATGTTCAACTAATATTTCTTCCACCCAATACAACAAGCCTTATTCAGCCATTAGATCAAGGCATAATTGCAACTTTTAGAAAATATTATATTAAGACAACGTACAAATTCATCTTGAATAAACTAGAAAATGAGTCCTTAACAGTAAAAGATGTGTGGAAACAATTTTCTATTTTTGATTGTTTAATTCATGTTGCATCTATTTCCGCTCAAATAAGACCTAGAACTTTAAATGCCTGTTGGAAAAAGATTTGGCCAGCATGTGTGACAGACAATACAACCATTCAAACATCGACACTATCAGATGAAATAATTAATTTGGCACATGAAATTGGAGGAGATGGTTTTAATACCTTCAGCCACGATGATATAGATGAATTGCTTGTGGATAATGCATTAAGTGACAATGATATTATTGATTTAACTTTAGATCTAACTGTAGATCTAGAAGGTGATAATGATGAGGAAGAAAAATCAACTACCCTCACTGGAAAATTAATTCAAGAAGGTCTTCAACTTTACAGTAAATTAGAAAATCAGTTTCTTATTAATGACCCCAATTCTGAACGAGCCTCTAAATTACAACGTGAGCTGCAGAACTGCATGTCTGGATATCGTGAACTATATAAAAAAAAAAAAAGAATCCTCGTCGCAAAGTTTAATTACTGATTAAATTGTCAGAAAAGAAAGAGCTACACAGAACAAGAATGAAGTTTGTGAAAATTCGTGGCCTTTACCGCAAATATCTATTGCAGAGACAGTCTCTTCTGATGAAGAAGGTGATTTGGAACCACTTCGCAAACGGTGCAAACCATTATCAGATAGCGATAATGAATAAAAATGAAAAACTATGTGTATTACTTTTCCATAAAATAAAATGAATTAAGGTTTAAATACAAGTGTTTTTTTTTAGCTTTTGTATGAATTTCTTTCAGACATTCGAACTAATTAATCATGCAGCCTATTTCTTTTCATTTCTGCAATTTTTTTATGTGGTTTTAAGTTAATTTTAACTAGTTGTTTTGGTTTTATGCGATTTTAGAAAACTAAGGAACGTATCCCTACTTTTTCCATTCAAGTAATGTCTTTTTTAATGCGATTTTTTTATATGCGTTTTTCGGTAGAACGTATCTACCGCATAAAACGAGACCTGACTGTATATATATATGTATGTATGTTCACTCATCAGGTTTTCGGGATTCCCGAACATTTGACTGAAGGAAAAAAAGATATAAAAAAAAGAGTTGAAAAGTCCAAAATTCTCTCCCAATTTTACTGCTGACACTAGTTCCTTTTACAGCTACAAAACAAGAGAAAAACATTGTCGTTTTATATTTCACTGAATTGATTTTTAATTATTGAACACGATTACATTTTAACGTAGTCTTCACGTAAATCGCGTATACTAAAGCTCAGTAATAGTTGCGTTTTTATGCAAATTCGGAAATAGCTATGATATTCTAAAGGTACATTAACAGTTTTTCAAATATTTTATTCAGCAAAACATTAAATTTTCATGGGGTTTTCTTAATTTTTTATCTTATATTTATGAACCTATAAATAGGGTGATATAAATATCTCGTTATTTCTAATGATCAATTTTAATGATCCGAATGAATGATTGATAGAATTTGCTGATTTAAAACTTATTGTTTACTAATGTTGCATTCTAAAACTGTTTACGAAGGACATCTTAATTTTGAATCATGATCAAGCAAAAGAGACATTATTTATGCTGATATTCCATTCTCCATATTTCCGCACCACACTTTCACTTATGCAAGATGGCAACAAGCAAAAAATGTTAAAGTATAATACTCTAAAGACAACATATTTTCTATAGATTTAAGCAATATAAACAAATATATTCGCTATGTATAACATTGTTCCTAAAATAAATAATACATTAAATAAGGGATTTTACCCTAAGAAGGGAAAGTTACTCCTTATTTTAAGATTACAATATGTCCAACCAAAATTTTGAAACTGAAAACTGAAAAAAAATAGAAAAACGCACTGAAAAAATAGCCCATAGTCTTAATTTTTAATTATACCGATATTAGTGTTCATTTGTAAGAAACAAATGAATATTTAAAAAAAAATTCTTACCTACTTTGATTTCTGATTTCGGGAAGTTAAAGCTTGACTTGTAATAAGTCTTTATTTAATACATTTTTTTAAAAAAAATGTTGCACACCTCTAATTATATCTTAAGTTATTCAGCTTAAGTATTTTTAAATTTGTCAAAATAAAGTTTGGAAAACACATCTTTTGATCTATGTACCCCTTATATAAAAGCGACTGGATTTATTTCCTTTATTTATACAGAAAATTAAAACTATTCTTTCAAAAAAGAACATAATCGAGAGAATTTTAATAATAAAAAATAACTGTCATATTTTAAGACCTGTTTGAAAGATTTGCATCTTTACCGAATAATACTTCAAACTTTGACATACTTAATCTCGTGTTTTCTAAAACATACGAAAATAAAATAGCATTCATAACTGAAGGGTATATTTTTCTTATGAAATATTCAGCACTTTTGCTGACTTTAATCTATAATTTTAATATCCTTTGTGATGAACATGGCTTTTCAAATTATCCGAGAACATATTTAATACCACTTTCAAAAAACTGAACTGATAAATATGAAGCCCTTTCGTTAATCTCAGAAAAGGCTTAAAGGATTTGGACGCAAAGTCATTGTTGATGGTAAGTTTGGAACGTTGCCAGTTCTACAAAACGATCCACTTAGAAGAAAATCGTGGTTCACTTAAAGAAATACAGCGCGAGAAGATAAAATTAATAATGTTCCTTAGAAATAATCCTAACTTCTTCAATGGGAAAATATATTTCTTTCAAGAAACGAAATATTAATTTTAAGAACTTTAAATGTTTCAATTACGAACATCATGATTAGAAATATGAGATTAGGACTTGAATTTGTGTGTGTTGTTAAGAATTGTATGTATGTATTTGTGTAACTCAATAATGATTGCATTAATTATTTTTAATAAAAGAAAATTAGAGAAATATGTGAAAAATATCTTTCTCTCTTAAAATTTAGTACTTTCCGAAACATTTAAAATGTTCAAGAAATAATTTATGTTATTCAGAAAATTTTTAATTCTTCAGGAAATACAGCGATAAGATGACATATTTTCTTCAACTATAATCTGATTTTGTGAAAGCTGTATTTCCTTTAAAGTGTTTGCTAAGCCTTTTGTTATAAAAATATTTGCATACTGTGGCATTAAATCCTGTGAAATTTTATGTCTCTACATCAGTGGTTCTCAAACTTTCACTACTGGCGCCCCCCTTTTCAAGCACAATTTTTATCGCGCCCCCCTTATACATTAATAATGTACTGAATGCTATAATAATGCACTTTGACGCTAAAGCTACAATACAATCATAATTATAAACCGTACAAATTAACAAGATAAGTATTAAATTTTGTATATCTTAATTTTAAGCAATATATATATTTTGCATTTTAGTTCGATTCACTATAAAAGCGTGTTTTTTGGTTTGTTTTAAAACTATAATTTATTTTATAGTTATTTTTACTATACACTATAAAAATCACAATTCCAGTGAATAGTTTTATTAAGAGAGAAAATATACTTACCTACTTTCAAGGACTTTTCAATTTTTCTTAGAAAATTTGAGAAAAAATCCAATAAAACTAAAGAAAATGTTCCAAATGTGCGTGTTCTTATTAAAGGACATAAATCACAGACACTTTTCGCTAACAACACAGGAACGTTATTTTCCAGCTAAACTCAAATCAACTCAAACGTTTCATGTCTCACGATTTTCTGATACTTACTTTCGCTATCTTGATTAATATGCATTATTTCAGTAGGTTCTTCAATTGCTTGATCAGTTTCAACTTCCTTTAATAGGGATCACAGATGCCCATTTTTTTAATATTATGCTTATTTATATTTATAAACCATAATAAGTAGTACAACGCAGCAATCAAAACTACAAAATTGCTCATGGGGAAAGTGTAGCATGTTCTAAAAAATAATTGTGTAAAACGTTCTTCATTATGCATTATGTTTCAGAATACTCATGCTTATCCATATATCATAAAACTCTTTCACATGGAAAAAAGATGAAACAGAAATATATTATATATATTTACAACTTCCCTAAAAAAAGACCGAGATAACCATACCAGTAAGTTCGAAGGTCAGCTAAAGTAATATTTTAGGTTAAAAGAAACGTAATAAAAAATCTCTCATCGTTTGATATCGTTATAAGAAACGTAAAAAAAAATCTCTCATCGTTCTCATATTGACCGCAAAGCAAACAAAATATTTGTTTAATTTGGTTATAGGATCAAATGCGGCTAATGAGCGTTTGAAGTGGAATCTTTTATTTTTGATGATCACCAGATGATAAAAATAAATTATATCAGTGTAAATGTGTATTTTTTATTATGTCAGAAAGCATCTTGTTTTACTTCATTCCAAAAAAATATTTTTTAAACCTTTTATTTTCAATATGCTCGCGCCCCCCTCGCAGGGTTACCGCGCCCCCCCAGGGGGGCGCGCCCCACAGTTTGAGAAACACTGCTCTACATATATTATTATTATACATATATTTTTTTGAAGTTCCTAGTCTTCACTTTAAAACGTTTATAACTGATTTGGGGCGTAATGCGGGCGAAATGCGCAGTTTCAATTTAAAAAATTCTTTGAGTAAAAACGAATTGTGTGAATTTCAGTTAAAATTACAAGAAGTAAACAGTACGTAAATACAATTTCGTTTTTTTTCCTTAACTGATCAATATTTGTCTTTTCTTAACTTATTAATTATTTGAGATTAATTGCATACAATACATTCCCGTATGTATTAAGTCTCAAAGTTATTTTTTGTTAGGTTTTGTTTTAAAGTGTTAAAATTTCTCTTAATCTTATGTTTATGATGCTCATTTACAGGTTCAATATCATCATGATAGTTATAAACTTGTATATTTTGCAAATGACTAAAATTGTAGATTAATGCATACCACATGCTTCATTTTACAACAGTTTTTAACACTAATTTCAACAAGCAGAATTGGTAAGTGAATATATATATATATATATATATATATATATATATATATATATATATATATATATATATATATATATATATATATATGCAGTATGATTCAGAAAAATATTTGAAAATTTTAACAGATGATAGTACACATCAATATAAGCATTTTTCTTCGAAGAATGCAGGGTCTAAAATGAAAACCTAAATGCTGGAATATTTTATGTGATTATATATGCTTACGTATATTTAAGTGAATCTCAAAAATATGAAATATGTATCATAGAATTCATATTTTATCTGTTTTTTTTTATTTATACATTAATTATACATCATTTTATTCACATTTTTCTATTATTATAATATCATTGAATATATATATATATATATATATATATATATATATATATATATATATATATATATATATCAAAATATACGCAGCAACATAAAAGTACTGTCCTCATTTTTTTTTAAATTTAAAATTCTATTTTCTAATAATATTTAAATTTTTGTACAACGAGATACTTTTTTGTTTTAAAAAAAAGTTATAAATATGTGGAGGTAATAAACCTCGATATCATTTTGAATATATTACATTAAAGGATAGAAAAAATGTAGGTTTAATAAATATTTTAAAAAATTGTGAAAAAAATTAAAATAGAACTTGATATTTCTCATTTATTTTTACAAAAAAAATATCGCATTAAATCATAGATATTAATATAAATGTATATCTCTCTATCTCTCTCCTATGATATTATATATATACTATATATATATATACCATATACATACATACATATATATATATATATATATATATATATATATATATATATATGATGCATTTTGCATAAATAAAGGCAATGAAAGATTAGTAGTACAACATTAACAAGATTTATAGATAAATTTTATAAGTTTAAGCTCATTTCTATAAAGAGTGAAAGAATAAGAATAACAGAGAAAATAAGATTCGAAAATTAATCAGCGATCTCTGAAAATGTTAATTACATCCTCACACTTTGATTCTGAAGATTTAATTCGTTTTATATTTCCCAACTCAACCTACTTTCCGTAACTTCTGTTCGGAAACAATAGAAGGAAACAAAGGCTTTCTGTGATCTTTGCTGTGTTTGTCTCTCGAACGCAAGTGATGTGCTTTATTTAACCCTTTCTACTTCAACGCCTTCTTCATTCATTAAGAGATTTAATTAAGAGCAGATAACAAATATTGAAGTGGCTTCACATGAATATGGAGAAAATACACTTGAGGATAGAACAATAGTATTTAAAAGTAAACTAATCAAAGTTATGTGTTTGTATCATTATTTAATTGGTGGAAAAAAACATTCAGTTTTATCATACCATTTACTTCTTGTCTTTGTTCCTTTTTTATATTACAGAATATTTGATTCAGTCGCTTATTTTCAATCCCATAACCGGTTTACCAGTACTCAGTATAGGCTACCGTACGCTGACTAAAACCGGTTTGGTCTTACACTACAGTACCAGCTTTGATATTTTCTTCTTTCTGACATGCTGTAAGTTTTTTAACTCTCATAGTGTGATTTTTAATGATAGTGTTTTTAAGAGATGTATTTTGTGTGTATATGGTAACAAAATTCTTCTCACAAGTAATTTCTTATGAGATAAATTCGGAATTTTTTTTTGACGGCAATAATTAAAATTCTTGAAAATTTTCGTTATGGAACATGGATTGATAAGAAAATGTGCAGCTTATTGGACTTGTCACCCTTAAAATGACCCAAAAATCATTTTTAAATTTTATTTAGTTATGTATTTTGTGTTATTAGCTTTCGTTTGATATATCGCTTTTGTATCCCTTTAAATTAAAAGTTGGAAAAACTTCAATTAAAAAATGTAAGCAAACAAACTAGCAAATCTGACCACACCCCTTTTCAGGTAAAAAAAGGCTAAAAAAAGTTTTTTGATAAAAAAAATCTTTTTTAAAATAAAATAATAATAACTAAAAAACGGTGTTACAAATAAAGCAGTATATTTATGAAGTATTGCATTAATGTAAACTTTTTTTCTTTTGAAATGTGAGCATGTAAAATTTTTTAATTAAGGCATTTTGTATTAATAATTTTATAACTTCAGTTCTCATTCACCATGTGTTTTTTATAAAAGTATAATATTTCAATATTATGTGAAACATATGTGAAGAATAATTTAAAATTTCTGTTATGACAGAAAAAATATTTTTAATATTTTCCTTGAGTTTTCTTATGCACCAACTTTAATAATAGTACATGGTCTGAAATAGTTTTCTTGCTTCTTCGGAAATTTACAGATCGTTTTTTTTCGTTTGCGACTTGAAGATCAAGAAATCAGGTGTGCTAGACATAGTGCTAGTGGCACAAAACACAAGTAGGAAAATAACATCCTACTGACATATACAAATGAATGAAGTTAGTGAAACCTTAAAAAAGATTAGCGAGAGCTTTGAATTTCTGTGGTAAAAGGAGCATTTCTAACTTTAAAGATTTTCTTCTATATTTGAAAAGGATATTTTAGGATAATACTTTAACAAACATCCCGAAGAATAATCTTTTATTTATATAAAAAGTATAAAAACTGTAGTAAAACGCAAAATTAAAAAACGAAAAACAATTTTTTAAAGCAAGATTTGAAACATTTCATATTATATGCATCAAGCAATTTTCGCTGAACATACGGATAAAAAGTATTTTTCTAAATATGGTTATTTTTAAAAGACAGGTGTTTGCCAAATGTATACATAAGGAAACATATATGAACATATAATTAAAGCTATTTTTACTTCTTTCATAATTATGTAAATTGCTTTCGTAAAACCTCAGAAAAACATCACTTTTTAAAAGTATTCGCATACAAGAATAATAAATACACTTTATGTGTCTGTCATTATTTTATGACCTGCAAAGCTTTAACTTCAAATTACACTTCGAAGTTCTGCATGAATCTACCATATCGGATATAAAGATATCCAAACGTCCATTTTATCATTTCTTGCTTGAGAACCTAATCAATTTATGGTATAAGACTGAAATTAAATTATTTAAATACCATTCCTTTCGAAAGTTCATGAAAACTTTATTTGGCGTAAGCGATGGCCATGCAAAAGCAGTGAATAAAAAGAAAGTTAAACGATGTGAAAATGTTTTTTTTTTTTTGTCTTTTCCTTCTCACTCAATTATGCCCTGTTTTGGTGAAGTCTTCACTTGCGGATTTCTGAAATAAAACCGAAAACTTCGACTCCGACTTCATTAACTCACTAACTGCATTTCTTTCAGTTTAGAGAAAGATGGAAATTTCCAATTCTGCGCAGCCGAGGTAAATTGAATTTCGGAGTTTGATTTGCCGAGTAGCCTCTCTGCCCCTTGACGTTATACCCTTCTTCAAGTCAAGGTAATAAAATTACGCCATGAGAACGTCTGCGATAGTAAAATATCCTGTGCTCCATTAAACAGTGGTATTTCAGCTCTTTACCCGTACACATGGCCAGACGATGTTATATAGAGCAGTTTATCGATTCTTTAGTGTTTAAGAAGGAAACATGGTAGAAGTGAGTGACTAGAAGGGGTGGGTGAAAGCAAAGTTGAGGAAGCTCTTCGCATCTCAGCACATTCATTAATTCTTGTAAGCAGCTTTTGGTAATCAGGGACCCCTCGTACCTTCCCCCTTCTTAAAATGAACTTACTGGAAACGGAATCTTTTGAAGTGAGTATGGCAATAGAGCGGGGAAGCGTTGATGAGAAAATAACGTAGTTTGATGTAGGGGCTGATTTCAAAGGGGTATCATTAACTATTGAAGCTTTATGGTGAATATTTAGTAATACCGAGATTTATTAATTCCTTGTAAGAATGGAGAAGTTCTTTTAACTTATTTGGATGATGAGAAAGTTTAGTCAGAGTTTTCAGTGAGTTCCATGTCCAAATATTATTAAAAATGGGCTAGTTAAATAAAACGAGGTATATATTTATGGCAGTGGAAATGTTTTCTTTGTTTTTCATTTGCAAGGCATATTTTTAAAGGTTTACATTTAAAATAATTATTAAGCATTTAACGCGCACGCGCGCGCTTCATACAGATCAAATTCCAAAATATGACCTTACTATATTTATTATTCATTTTTAAAAACATTAATGTCTATTTTAAAGTGTGTTCTTCATTCTTTTTAATGTCAACGTTTGATTTGTAAAATTTTCTTTTTTATCGAGATGAAAGTATACTTGTTATGCATTTTTGTTACATCAACTTACTTAATTTCGGTAGTTTTATGTTTCAATTAATTTATTGGACTGGACTTTAATCAACAGGTTTTACTGAGCAGTGGCATTAGATCATAAATTTGAACAATAATTAAGCAAATGGAGAAGCTAAAGTATATATATATATATATATATATATATATATATATATATATATATATATATATATACTGCTTGGACAATTGCTAAGGACGGATCACAAATTGCTATGTAGCATACCAATAAGCGAGACATGAGGCCTAGTAGGATAAAATATAGTTGCCACACTGTTCAGACATTAGAATAAAGAATATTTATTGTTCTGGAAAGTACAAAAGCTGTGAAACATCTGAAAGAAAAAAAAATGTTCATTTGATCTGCGTACGGAGAAATGGAACAATGCATCTAAAAGTCATCAGGCACCTTAAAGAAAGGTATCAGTACGGGATATGTCCACAGTGGAGTGTGATGCAACATTCCACACGTCGTACCATACTTTGCACAACATTATCCAGCAGCTGTTGAGGCAATTTATCCCATTCCTCTGTGAGTGCACGGATGAGGGTGTTCTTGTCAGTCGGAGGATAGTTTCGACCATCAACTTGCCTCCCCAAAGCATCCCACACATTTTCAATGGGGTTTAGATCTGGAGAACGCGCTGGCTATACGAGACGTTGAATACCCTCACTGTCTAGGCAATCTTGAACAGCGAGTGTTCGATGACATGTTGCGTTGTCATCCATAAAAGCAAATTTATCACCGACAGCACCACGGAAAAGACGAACATGATGAAGTAGGACTTCATCAATGTATCGTGGGCCCGTTATAGTCCCATTCGCAACCACATGTAGGCGCGTGCGGCCATTGATCATGATGCCGGCCCACACCATGATACTGCATGTCGGATATCGGTCCTTTTCCTGGATATTTTCTGGACGATAAGCAGTACCACTCTCGCGCCAGATCAGTTGGCGTCTACAATCCGATGACAGACTGAACCTACTCTCATCTGAGAATAGTACGCATGCTCAGTCCTGTTCAGTCCAATTGTGATGCTCACGACACCATTGCAAACGGGCAGTACGGTGCTGTCTGGTCAATGGGACACACACAACAGGTCTGCGTGCGTATAGTCCTCCTCCCCTCAAACGTCTGGCAACATATTTTCGGGAGATCTGCTTTCCTGAGGCAGCAAGAAACTGATTTGCCACCTGCTGAGCTGTGGTACGCCTGTTCCTTTTTGCTGATAGGACGATATATCTGTCTTCTGCAGGCGTCGTACTTCTAACACGACCTCCCCCGTGCGTCTACTACACATTCCAATAGTTTAAATGACTTCCACAGCCGTGAAACCACTCTGTGAGCGATATCGAACTCCCTGGCAACATCTGTTATTTTTCGCCCTTCTTCGATCTTTCCAATAATTCGGCCACGCATAAAATCATCTATGTGATGTCGGGAAGACATGCCTAAAATTTAGAAGTTCGTCTAATTAATCTTTCCTGTAAAACTTTGACTTGAAACAACAACTGTCCACACGCGTCGAAACCTTTAAAGCTCTTATGAACGCTATCACGTGATGAACAGACGTGGAAAAAAAATTGCATACTCATACTTCTTCTTACTAATATCCCGCACTTATTCTAATTTTCCACATTTTGCTTCCTTTCATTTTGTGGTTGCTATGGATGATAGTGTTATCCGTCCTTAGCAATTGTCCAGCAGTGTATATATATGTAAAGAGTTTTAATTAAAATTATAAAAACAATATTGACATGTCTTCTAAATTTGTAACAATGGGGAAAGCAGAATGAATGGAGTAAAAGTAATATCTCTGTATTTCTCTTTTGTCATTATATTTTATAATTTTTTTAAAAAAAATAGTAACACAGATTTAAAAATCACAATGATAACTCAAGCTTACTAATAGCATAGAGGAGAGTTTAAAAAGTACACAATTACAGATGTTTAATTATTTTACGGCAATACAAGAATTTTAGGAAAATCTAATCAATCTCTGAATTTTAAAATAATTCAACACAGTAATCTAGCAAATATATTATTAAAGTGCCCTTTATTAATACCATACATTCTCAACAAAATATTTAAATTTTCCACACGATAAAAAAACATATTTTCCCTTAACATGTGAATACGTCTAGGTGTTTAAATGCACGCATTTCTTAAATAAACAAATATTATCTCAATAAATATATTTATCCTTTTACAACTAATTTTTAAAATCCATCATTTTGTTATTAGAAAGTTTAATTTGAGTCTACGATGCTCCTTCTATAAACGAAAATCTAATAGGAAGATTTCATATATAGTCCTGGAACAAATTTTAAGCCGTGCTGCAGCTGCGTTTCACAATCCAACAGAAATACATTTCCATTTCTCGCAATATTGACTTTCTGCTGAATAATCAATATATACATGCATTTTTTTAACATCGGAAGATAAGAAGTTTTTGTCAGCTGCTGAGAGGTGTAGACACCACATTTTTCGTATTTACTGTTCCCTTTTTTCGTCCTTCTTCATATGCTTTTAGTTCGATTTTCTCTTAAAACAGATAAAGGTGTCCCATGTTTTAACTGAGAAAAAGATCCAGCATTGTAAACTTTAAGGAAGAAATGAAAAACGGATGGATATATAACAATTGCTTTTCAACCCCTTTTTTGTTATAGTAAATATGAAAAGTGATTCACGTAAAGGCTGCATTATAAACAAACATAAATCCAATTTTGTTTTATTTTGAGAAGCGATTATGAATCTCTTTCTCATTTATTTCACTAAAGGAATAAAAAACTATAACATCTTTATCTTCGAGTAAAGTATGTAATTTATTAACGTTCTAAATTACCAATTAATGTTACCTACATCAGTTTTTAATTGTTTAACATGTTATAATTGGAATTTGTGTCATTCAAGATTTAATCTGATCGCACAGGATGTCATTTGTAAAATCATTTTAGATTTAGTATGGTTGCAACATGACTGGTAAAATAAAAGCTTTAACTCATGAAGACTAGTCTTTATCCATGTGATCATAATATAAGAATTGAATAAGAGTTCTGTATTTGAATAAGATTGATTTATAAGAAGTTAGTCCATCTAGAACAATAATTTAAATCTCGCTTACTGTTCTCAACTATCTATAGATAAGCTATCCATAGACTCGAGCTAGTACGTTCCACTGAGGGATGCATTCACACTAAGCACATATACTGAAGGATTTGGGACGATAATGCACCAAGTCACCGTGTAAAAGCAGTCCATAAATGGTTCGAAGTCAATACCGAAGATGAAATGACCTACGCAAGACAGTCTTCGAAACTTAATTCGATAGAGACCCAAGGCATAATATTGGTTATGATATTGGAACGAAAAAAACCCTTCAAACAAATGTAAGTTAATTGAAGTTTTACTATTTTCTTTCCACTATGTTATGAAAAAGAATCTCTGGTGATGTTGATGCATTCCATACCCGAAAGATGTAGAGCTGTAATTAAAGCAAGCATTTGGGCTATATAATATTGATGTTCAAACAAGCAACATTCATATAATTTTCGACATTCATGGAGTTCGTTTGTAAATTGTGGTGTTATTCTACTATTTATGTTATAATGTTCAGTAGTTTGTTAATGTAATTTGTACATGCCATACATTCTTGGGATCATACAGCTGTACCGTAAAAGATACTTGCAGGATTAAAAACTAATAACATATTTGAAATCAGCATTAAAATTACATTTGAACCAATAACAACATTTAAGATGGTACAATAATTTATTAAAGAAAAAAAATTGTCAAACTCAAAGACAAGACAAAAAAATAAGTGTGCTCAGGATTTTTTCCCAACACTGTATAAAACGCATGCGTGCAAAAAGTGTGAATTACGTAAGTGAACGTGAGGGAGGTCCTTGTGTGTGACTAGTATTATGGGGAATAAGTAAATACGCTTCGCAGAAAATAACGAATTCAATATACATTGCCGTAATTACATACTACTTGTATGTGATTATGTCAGTGAATTTCTATAAATATGGTCCGAGTTGTTTTGTTACGAAATCTACACGATAATACTGGAACTGTGAAACATTTTTAGATTAAATGTATTTAATTAAAAATTCTAAGAGTGTAAAAAAGTTTCGTAAGAAATTGGGGCTATTTACGATTTTTTTAAAAAACTTTAAAGACAAATAACTTTAGATATTACTGCCTTGGATATGTGTTTGAATATAATAATCAAAATGTCTATCGTTATATATTGATCTTTTCAGTTAAAATCTATCATTATTTTATTGGTATTACGCACAATTGTTAATATATATTGCGTATCTATCTGAGATTGCTTTAAAATGATGGTGATGCTTTCACCAGTTTTTCCTCTTTTTATTTCCTTGTATTGTGTTAACGTGTGGTTTTAACTAAGTATTTCTAAAAATGTTTTTACCCAGTTTTCAGAGTATTACTCTTGTTTTTTCGATCTAATCTTAAGAAATTATTTTATATTAATGTGATAACAAAATGATGAATCTCGCTTTGTCTTTATTTCAGAGTTTAGTTCTGAACGAAAAGACATTGGTAATTATATTAAGAAATTTGAATATTTTTCAGAAGTATACACCAGGTAAGGTCTACAAGGTAAGGTCCCTAGATTTGAAATTTGAAGAAAAAATATAAAAGTTCAGGTATTTGAATTAGAAATAACTTTAAAATAGAATTTCTTCTGTAATGGATATAATAGTCACCATTTGTTTCCCTTTTATTTCGGGGGGTTGTTTTGTTTTGTTTTATTGAAAATATTCAGTTAATTAAATATAATTTTTGATCTGAAGTTTCAAAAGATTCAACAGTTTCTCTGCAAAAATAGTGACTTGTAAAAATTTCAATACAAATTACCTTTTAATTACTTAGGTAATGCATATCAAATGTTTGGAAATGAATAATGACAGTATAACCTTGATGATGTCACTGAATTATGTTACAATTATAACTTTTGTTCAGCATACATAACTTGAATTGCTTTTCTAAGACTTCAAGTTGCAATAACATTGCACACTGTATGAAATATAAACAACAATGTGAGACAGTTCTACGAAATTATTCACTGATTACAAAGTAAATTATGGCTCAAGATTAACAAAACAAGTCTAAAGAATCAGAAGATTATCATTCGTGTAAAGAAAAATCGTAACTGAATTTTAAACATGGTGGACTGCAATGTCAAATCTTCTGCTTTTCGAGAAACAAATATTGCTTAGCCTCTAATTTTTTATTTTATTTTCATACCAACTTCTAGCTAAAATGTTTACGAAATATATCACGATTGTCATCTGTTGTTTTAAAAGATTAAGTTGGTATTTGCAAAAAAAATTGAAAGAATTCAGATATACAAAACAATGTAAAACTACCGAATCCATATTATACTGACGAAGATTCATGATTTTAATTTCTATGTATTTATCACGAAATCGTAACACAAATTCTTCATGATCAATTAATCACTGGAAATAATATAATGTTTAAAACTGTGTTGCCCTTTGAAAGTTATTCAACTATATTGCCTTCAAAGAACAGTTCAAATAGCATTCTAGTCATTTATCACAAGTAAATCATTATTTTCTCTGGATCTCGTGTTGTTTTCCCTACTAGAAATAAAAATTATTGCCTCGAATTGGAATTTTAGGGCTTCTTATTGTAAGACCTGTCTTCAAACTGAGCATTTCATGTACCATAGTTCTCGGATTTTGTGCTAAAGAGAGAAGATAATTTGTTAAATTCATAATAAAACTGTTAAAAATAAAAAAAACAGCTTTGATTCTTGAGAAGATAAGATAATTAATAATATGCTTCTGTTCTTGTTATACCAAAAAGCAGCAAATACTGATATATTTGTTCTAATTCTCAGACACAGAATTGTTCTTTTCATATTTCAATGAAAGCTAGAAAGGCGAAAAATGCCCATGTCTGGTTTTGCAAACTGTTTAGTTTGTTATGTGTAATACAGTAGATGAAAAGAATTTTGATTGTTATGTATCGAAACTAAAGGCACAAGTAAACGTTTTTTTCTAACTGAATTGTTATGAAAGATAATAGAAGTCTTTTGGGATAGTTAACATTTAAGATAATATTTATTCCGTTTATAGCGCTCGGTGATCTCATACAATAACGGCAAATTTTGAAAGCTGTTTTAAAAGGAAAATTTTTTCTTTGTTGGCGAATAATTAATTACGTGTTAGTATCACATGATTACATGAAAAGTGAACTAAAATTCTATTTTATAAGCTGAATGTTCCTAGTAATTAAAGAACTACTAATTACATGTTACTGGAAAATCTCTACATTAACAAATGAACCTCATTTAATGTCTTAGTTCCGTTTTCAAAAAATTCACCTTATTATTTTGTTCTGGTAATGCCTTACCGCTTCAATTACTCTTCATTCTTTTATAATATACCATGCATTATTCCCACAATAGAAGGTCGAGAACATTGAAAAACTATCAGCCTCTTAAAAAGAATTTAATTTTAAATAGGTCTGTAAACCAAATAAATATCACTGCAAAACGCTTAAGTTTTTTAGAGAAAAACGTTTAATTAGGAAGAATAAAATGCATAACACATAACTAAATGTCGTAATTTATTTACGTACGATATTTAATTTGTAATTTTTCATTTTAGATATATTATGATATCTGCCTGTAGAATTTTGAAACTAATTTGATTTTATTTAAGATTTTGCACTTTCAGGTGCATATTACTCAGACTATTTTTCAGAAAACTGTTATTATGTTTCTCATTTTCGAGAATTAATTTGAAGCTCTTAAATAGGTGTAGTAGAAATAAATAAAACCATAATTAAAGACATTTTATTGCTAAAACAACCAAGTAAAAAACAAGAAAGTTTTTTATGCATATTTAATATGTAATGCTTTTATGATAACTGCTTTAATAAATATAATTCTCCTGATTATTTTATTGACTCTCATATTCATAGTTACACAAGTTTGTAATTAAACACTTAAAGTTTAAAGTTGACAGAAGTGCATTTATTTTACGTAACAGATATTTCTATGGAAGTACATTTATATTTTCAGTAACAAATATGCATCAGATATTTTTTTCGTCTTTTAATGTCTTACCTATTTGAGAAAAAAAATAAAACCATAATACATATATCTATATATTAATAGTAATTGTTTATGAAAACTTTATAAGATTGTAAATATTATTTAATAAGTATTTAATATGTATAATCCATTGTTTTAAATTAAAATTATAATACCAAAATTTGAGATGCAATTGTCGGTACTTGTTATTTTGGTATCATTTCTTTAAATTTTTTTTCTATGTTGAATATCTCATCATTTTTCTGTATATATACAAAAAAACTGGGAAAGGAGATTCCGTTTTTTTTATAAACAGGGGTAACAGACTTTTTTAAAATATTAATTTATTTGCAAGTTTCGGAAAAAACTGGTAATAAACCTCCTCACTTGCCAAGATTCAACAGCAGAGTAAACTTTCAGTTATCTGCAGTAAATTTTCCAAACTAGCATCATGCCTTTGTCAAACGAATGTCTCTGCCAATCAGAATGCATCCACAGCTTATCATAAAAACTCCTCTTTGTGAATCCCACAACCATCACTTCAGATATGGGAATAAGTGTACACAGTATGTCCACAGATGAGATCGTATTTACTCGTATCTACTTCGAAACGAATGCTTTCTTGCTTCGTTAAGTACGATGTAAATGCAAATACAAAAGTGTAAAATTCTAAGCTTTTTTAATGGAACATTTATTGTGATTCATATTACTTTCGCAAAACATATTTATATCTAAATCTATATCTATTTCAGTACCTGTATCTATCTATCTATGTGTCTATCTATCTATCTATCTATCTATCTATCTATCTATCTATCTATCTATCTATCTATCTATCTATCTATCTATCTATCTATCTATCTATCTATCTATCTATCTATTTCTATCTCTATATCTATCTCTACCTTTACCTCTCTCTCTCTCTCTCTCTCTCTCTCTATATATATATATATATATATGTGTGTGTGTGTGTGTGTATGCGTGTGTGTTTGTTGTGTGTTTCTCGAGGTTTTGGAGTAATTACTTTATTTAAAAAAAATATAGAAATTTTATATTAGAGAATACTAAATGTGAAATAAGAAACAGATCGATTTTCAAAATAATGAAGTTTTTGCATTGCATTACACTTTAACATTTTGATTTCTTCTTAATACAACTGAATCGCAAGAATACAAACTATACATGTAGCTTATCTGAAGAAGAGTAGACATGACTGTTTTCATTTTTCACACACATAACAAGTATACAATAAATGGATATATTTTCAACGATTTTTAACGATATCTTCAGGGTATTATGAAGGCACTTCACGCATTTATTTCAAAAGTGTATTATAAAAACATTTGAAGGAGAAAAAAATATTACCCGAATTTGAAATTCCCTTCCGGTGTTTTTAACCCTTTATCTGTCGCATTATGATTTTCTGCAGTTCTTTTCGTGCAATATTTTTTTTTGGATCACTACATTGAAAACTAAGCAAAAACATGCAAAAAAATAAAATATGCAAAAACAAATACTGAAGGTTGCGATTTTCCCACTGAATATTATATTGTAGAACAAAATTATACAAAAACAATTTACTTAAAAATAAAGTTGTTTTGTGTTAAAAAAATCTCGTTTATATCACTGCTTATTGGATGCCTTTTCAAAGCAAAACAGAAATTCAATAACCTTATCAGATTATAGTACATATCTCGCACATTTCTAATCTGAGAAATTGCGAGCCCCATCCAAGTGATTCTGCGGCTAAGTTCTTAATTAGAATTCTTCACTACTCATCGAGAACACGACGGGAATCCATATTTTAGAGCTGCAGCATTTAACATCCGATGGTGTCGACGCAAAAATTTCAATTCTGCCGCTCGCTCGAGTTTGCCTGATTCCATGACTTAGAATAATTTATACTGAATTTTCGAGGCGTCTCCCTCAAATGAGCCATGCACCCTATCCTTGTGCGTGGCAAACGTGCTCGGACCTGTAAATGACTCGTATGGAATTGCTGCACTTAATAGCACTGGGGAGGGTTGCTGAATGTCAAGGATGGAAATTTAGGAAAGGACTTCAAAGTAAAAATTGCTTCTGTCGACAGAATCATGCACAGTTTATGGATTCTGGAATGGGTAACCCAAGGGATAGGAAATGAAACGTTCATTAACTCAAAACCAGCTTATGGATAGTTATAAAACTTATTGCAGACTGTTAGAGCCGTGTTTTTAAAGTCTTATGGGGGTATGTAAATTAAATATGCAGAGTTGAAATTGGTAACTGTATTCATTTATGTATGATAAAATGATTAAATATACAAATTGTTTATTTACTATTTCACTGCAATAACATTATGTGCTTGTTATTTAAATTTGTAAGCTGAGAGAAAATTCTACTTATTGTATTCAAATTTTAGAATTTTAATTCAAAGAAATTGTATTAAAATAATTCCAATTTAATGATTTTCGCTCAGTCGGAAGTTTAGCATAATCGAATTATTTCTGTAACTTCAGGAAATATATATTTTACTGTCATCATTTACAAAAGCGATCTTTGCTATTTGCATTTTAGATATAAAATGGGAGTTTCATTTTGATCTATCGAACAGGAAACATTAGGTTGGGGAAAAATAAATCCATTATTTTTGCATAAAATTCAAGACTTTATTTAACATATTTCGGATTGGCCGATTTCGGTCAAATAGGCACTGCTTTCTTGTATAATTTGTTGCCCATTTAAATGTAACTTTATAATACATCTCTCAAATATTTCTTGGTCCTTATTGACGAAAAACTCTAGTAATCTATTTTCGCAATCTTCCCAAGATCCCAAATTTTTATCACTCAGGAAGTTTTGCAATGCGAGAAAAAGGTGGTAATCGCTTGTTGCCATGTCCGGACTATATGATGGATGCAATAAAACTCTCCAAACAAACTCCCAGAATTTCTGGCGTGTCACTACAGACGTGTGTGGCCTAGCGTTGTCTTGATGGAACACACCACCACTTATGTTGTACATTTCTGGTCAATCGCTATCTTCAAACGGCCCTGTCGTGGACAGTAGATGTCTGAATCTAGTGTTTTGTCATACAGAAGCAACTCATAATAAATTATTCCTTTCCAGTCCCCCCCGCAGATATACAGTAGAACCTTCCTGGCCGTTAAACCTGGTTTGGACCACCATTTTAGCTGCTTCACCACGCTTTGACGACGATTGTTTTCGTACTATATTGTCGTATGGGACCCAGTCCTCATCTCCAGTCACCCTCCGCTTAAGAAATGGGTCAATTTCATTCCGTTTGGACAAGGTTTCACAGAAGAAAATTCGATAAATCATGTTTTTTAGTGTTATTTGGTGTGGCACCCAAACATCGATCTTCTTTTTGAATCCTACTTTGCGCAAATAGTTTAAAACTGTTTTATGGTTGATCTTTAGCTAATTGGCGAAACTATGACTCTAACAGGCCGATCAACTTCGATTATTTCTGTGATTCTATCGACATTTTCGACGACGGACTCTCCTGTGCGAGGTGCCTCTTAAACATCAAAAATGCCTGAACGGAATCGAAGAAACCAAAATTGTACGTAATTAGCTGTTACAGTATCAGCACTATAAATACCATTCACAATTTCAGCCCCATGGCTTGCATTTTTACCTTTATCAAAGAAAAACTTTACATGTACCGAATTTTCTCTTTAATGACCTCCATTTTTAAGACCCATTAACTTAAAACTGAATGGACCAAACAAAACCCAGCATGAGAATTGTTTTAGTGTAAACTGTCATCTTGACAACTAGCATAAACTTGAAATTGTTTGATCAGTACTTTACGAGATATTGACACTACAGCCATCTACCGAAAAAATAATGGATTTATTTTTACCCAGCTTAATATACCGAATAGCATCCTTCGATAAATAACAGGTGGCAGCGGTAGCCTGGGGGTCAAGGTACCGGATCGGGGCTGACATGTCACGAGTTCGAACACAGTACAATTGAAGACCAACCATGTAGGCGAGCGATGCAAGTTAAATCTATCGAGAGCCCAAACGTCCTCCAATTGGTGTGGTGTGGTAGATAGGAGAGAAGGGAGCAAGCTCAGATGTCGTCCTCGTCACTTTACCGTAGTTCAAAATTACGAGATCCGTCGTCCAAAGCTCTCCTGTAGTTGAACGGTGTGGCGTTAATATTCACTCACACTATGTACAACAGATCGATTTGGCTTTTCAAATACACTCAGGAACATGGAAAATAGGGACCCAAGAAGAAAGCTAAGTACAATCGCGAAACTTTGCAAATAAGTACAGCGTAATGTGACATGCAAATGATCCAAGTTTTGTGCCAATACGCAAGCTCATACACGCCAAGGTGGCGCTACAATCAGGAAGAAGGTGCTATATAAGCCAGCGCAAATTCGAAGATTCATAAACGTGACGATTACCCGCCGATTGTAGGAAGACTTTGGTAAGCGAAACATGCCAGGTAAACGTGCTAGAAGACATTTCTCACAGTTAAGCGAGTTTGAGAGAGGCCTGATCATTGGGATGAAAACTGCAGGCTGGTCGACGCGCCGTGTTGCTGACCAGGTGGATCGTTCGGAGTGTGCCGTTAGAAATTGTTGGGAGCAGTGGACAAGAGAAGGCACTCACGCGTGGAAAACCGGCTCTGGAGCGATCAGGAAGACCACGAGGAAAGAGGATCAAATGATCGTGCGACAAGCACTTGTGGACCCCACAGTGACTCGTTCACCGATACGAGCAGACGCAGCAATTGTTCCACAAACAATTTCCAGACACCTTGCAGATGCGAAACATAAATCCAAGCGCCCTTTCCGTGCACTCCCTTTAACACCGGAACATCGGCAACTGCGTCTATAGTGGTGCCAAGCCAGATCAATGTGGAATGTCACAGATTGGCATACGGTTGTGTTTAGTGATGAATCCCTGTTTGTTATGGGGACAGATAATAACCGTGTACGAGTCTGGAGGCGCCCTGGTGAGCGGTACAATTCCCCCCACACTGTTCTACGTCACACTGCCCGCACAACTGGTGTAATGGTCTGGGGGGGCCATAGCCTATGATAGCCAGTCCACTTTAATTGTGATGCGTGGAACCTTAACGGGCCAACGTTACGTTGGTGATATTCTTTGATCCCACGTAAACCCTTTGCGAAATGATCTCCCAGGGGAAATTTTCCAGCAGAATAATGCTTGTCCGCATACAGCCAGAGTTGCTCAAGACTTCCTACGTCATCTTCAGACTCTTTCATGGCTGGCCCGCTTCCCCAATTTGTCCCCTGTAGAGCATGTGTGGGATCAGCTAAAACCATCAGCTAAAAGTAGATGCCATCGTGTCACTCTGTACATGAATTTGAGTTGGCTGTTTAAGATTTGAGGGCCCATCTGCCTCAGGACAACATAAGGTTTCTAATCAACTCAATGCTGGACCGTGTGGTGGCATGTATTGCAGCTGAAGGTGGTCCAACGCGCTATTGAAGTTGCCCAGTATTTGTGTCGTTGCACACCCTGTATACGTTTAATTGTCTTGTTTTTGAGATCAAGTGAATCTCTCATCTGTGTCATTATGTGTATTAAATTTCCTTTCAATCCGATGCTTTCTTCTTGGGTCGCTATTTTCAATGTTTCTGAGTGTAGTATAATTTTATATTAGTTCAATCTAATACCTACGGCCAATGCAATATGCATAGTTAATTGTATATGATTATTTGCTCATTAATTGCAGCTTATTACAGATTGCACTCTTTAAAAAAGTGATCCAGGCTTAAATAATAATTTCCCTTTATATAATAGTATGCATTTAACAGCCATTTTAAAAACATACTTTGAAAGAATAAAAATAGGAATACTCTATATAACACAAACATAATTTTCCATCAAAACAGTAATAATCAGAAATTTTAATTATTCAAAGTTTAATAACGAACAAAGGTATGGTGAAATACTCCCTCTGTAGCATTATATCGAACACTAAAGTGATAAGCATACTGATTTGCAATAGATCCCAATGAATGACTTTCATATAGTAGATTGCAAAAGCCATGAATTGCGAAGATAGTGAAGGTTTTCATTTAAAGGGAATGGCTAATACATCGGTGAAATGACGATACATAGTGCATTAGCCATTGTTTTGAAGCCACGAGAAATCATTAACAGTTAGAATTCTAAAGAGTATTTTGAAAGGAATGTTTTGAGAAACTAATTTACATAATGCATAAGAATTTAAAGTCACATTTTAGACAACATCTGTTAAATTAAAAACACATTTCATTTTAGTTATTATAATTTTAATTCATTTCGTTTACCACTTGGATATCTCTTTCTTTCTATTTATCTCTCCCTCTCTCTCTCTCTGTATATATATTTGATATTCTTGTTAACCTCGTCTTAAAAAGAAAATTTCATTGCATTTTTTTTTTATCTGGATCTTTATAAACAGATCGAAGGTTTACCTCAGGGTGGTCCAGCTAGTAATTATTTAGCAAACCTATATTTATATTTTTTTGAAATTGATCATGTTGTAAATTATTCTTACTTGATTTATCGCTATATAGATGATTTAATAATTTTTGGTAGAAATAGTGAATACAGACCAAATATTACGTTCTACCCTGATTATCTCAAGCTCCTTAAAACTGACTTCAACTCTAATATGGTGGAATTCTTGGATTTAGACTTGCATCTTATTAACAATAATGTAGTCAGTAACATTTTTGACAAAAGTGATTCGTTTCAGTTCCATATAATTAAAATTCCTGTATGGAATAGTAACTTGCATATATCAATTTACAGAAATATCATTTTGAATTTTTTATTTAGAAATGATAACTGAACTACCCACAAAATAGATAAATACAATGATATCAAAAATTTTTTTCAATGTTGTTTAGATCATGAATACCCTTTTAATTTCTTAAGAACTTATATTCATCACAAATACATTAACCGTCTTGCTACTTCGAATTCCAAAACCACCACACAACAATAGGATTTCAAAGTCAGCATGTTAGTGGTCTTGCTGTGAAGATAACCCTCATATCACAGTTTACATTTTTTCCACACACATCTTGAACATCTTACACATTGTTGACAACCAACCAAATTAGAGCCTAGCAAATTTACATTTTTGGCAATCAACCAATTCAAATTTTACCATATTTGATTGTCGTCCTTTTTGATATCTGTCTTTGCTGACTGGTTTAAAAGTTAGCTCAAAAGATGTGTTTATGTATATTCGAATTTTTTAACTTGGTGAATAATTGATTTTCATAGATGTCAAGATGCTTGATTCTCTTCGTAAAAGCTCTGTGAGTAAAGAAATTTTGTTAAATTATTTTTTGAAAAATACTTATCTTATGTGATTGTTTTAGGATTTTTCTACTTTTCTTACGTATTTGTTTTGCGATTTTTCTGCATTAAGAGTTTGGAAGAGTTTTTTACATAATAGTAGTGAGTTGTTTTATCATACTCTCTGAGTTTTTACATACTCTGAATTTTTGTTTATTTTATTTTATTTGGTTTTTCCTACCGAGTTGCAAAGGGGGAAGGTTGGCGCCTTCAAACTAGTTTAACCCCACTTTATTCGGTCCTAAGTCCGAAATTGCTTTCTGACTCGCTAGGTTCTTCTTTTTTGTAGTTTCTTTTTTATTTCTCTATAATTTTGTTCGTCATGTTCAGCTTTTATATATATATATATATATATATATATATATATATATATATATATATATATATATATATATATATATATATATATATGTAGGAAAGTTGTGTTCTTTGCGATTTCGAATAATTGGAATATTTTAAATTTCCAGTGTACTTCGAGAGAGATATGTGGGAGATGGTGGCCTCAAACGAACTGAATTGAATTGAGAGGCCAATCGAGGAACTCGGAGCGTCTGACGTCAAACGCATGAGGCATCTCAATGCCCAATCAGGGATTCGAGCGATGACGTCGAACGCTTATAATCCCTAAGCGCGGGATCGTTTTTTTTTGCTTGCTTACCTTCACTCGCACACCGGACACGACGGAGTGAGCTCGATCAGAAACGGCATTTCTTTAAACCTAGAAATGTTTGACGCCCCCATCTCTATAGGTGAATCCTGTTCTCTTTCCGAATTAGCCTCTAATCTATTTTCTTGTAAGCAATTTAAATCTATAAATATAATCTGTTTTCTTACTTTAATAAATTTATTTGTTCTTTAAATTTGGTTCATGCTTTCTTTCGTTAAGAATTATATCATTGCCCCTAGACACCCGTCCCACAAATTGGGAGCTCGACCGCGATGTTAAACTCGTTTCTTCGTATTGGGAATTTGCCTATATATATAGCAATAACCTTATTCATTATTTTTTCCTCGTGCTCACCTTTCAGCAACTTTTCTTTTTTCAAAACATCGAGACCTCACCCGTCCGTCGGTGTCGATGTCAACTTCCTTTCTAATGTATTTTTTTTTAAAGTTTGCTTTGGAAAGAGTTCGCCAGCGATCCTGAGTGCGTCGTCAACAATTCCAGTGAAATTCAATTTGCATCGTTCAGGAATTTCGTCGTGATGCATTCTATTTTTCCGGGCGTCGTCGACGAAAATCAGCGAATCGCCAGTTTATTTTAAAGAAAGGCCTGTGCCAGCGATCCTAAGTGCGTCGTCATCCATTCCAGTGAGGATCAGTTTGCATCGTTCAAGATTTTCGTCGTGATCCATTCTGTCTTTTCGAGCGTCGTCATCGAGGGTCAGCGAATCGCCAGTTAATTCCCGCCAATGATCCTAAGTGCGTCGTCATCCATTCCAGTGAAGATCAACTTGCATCGTTCAAGAATTTCGTCGTGATTCATTCTGTCTTTTCGCGCGTCATCACCGAAAATCAACGAATCGCCAGGTCAGTGTGGTACTTTCTTATCAAATAACGATTGCAGAAATTTACGAAACTATCGTCTGTTCATGTCATTTTAAAATTCTTTTTTCATGTGATTAATAACTAGGAATCGTGAACATTTTATTTTTTCGTCGCATAAATTCGTTTCGTAAGTGTTTTGTAATAAGAGTATGTTGTCTAATTAGCGGTGGTTGTGGCTAACTAAATGATTTGATTGCGAATAGGAATGATTTGTGAAAATTGTGCATTGTTTTAGATAATATTTTAGCAACTGGGAAATAGATATTTTGTCTATTTTTTAAAATACTTTTTACGAATATTTTGTGGTTTACTTTTAATTTATGATATGTTATTAGTTTTAAGGAATGCTGCTTTGCTATATTCTTCCAGTGTGTTTTTATTAACTACATTTCGAGAAATTGAGATATTACTGTCATAATTTTTCGATTTCGTTGTATTAATATTTTTAGTGTCGATTTTAGAATTTTTTAGTATTTGTGAATTTTATTCGTATACCTGTTATAATTGTATTTTTATCTACGTTTTGCCTGTCCTCTTGGTTGAGTAAGGGAGCTTTTCCTGCGTTATTGTATAAACGTTTCGCATCCGGATTAAGTATTTAGGGGAAAATTGGGCTTGGTTTAAAATTTTAAATTTGTTCTCTGAGCCGTCACTCTTGATCTTTGGTTGCAAAAATGGCATTTCTTCTCTCAAAGAAAAAGGAGCATCTAATAGAACTCGCCGAAGAGTTAGGGTTGATCGTCGAAGCGAGCTTGACTAAACCCAAGCTAAAGGATCTCATCGTGAAAAGCTCAGATTACATCGAAGATGATGTCAAGGTAATGATCGATAGCATTGTGAAGGATCGCATACGTACAGAAGAAAAAGAAGAGAAATTGCGACGAGAACGGCTGGAATATGAAGAGAAATTGCGACGAGAAGAGCGAGAATATGAATTAGAGAAGTTGCGAATACAGGCTGAAAAGAATGCTAATACTATGAATACCCCCGAAAATGTACAAGCACCGAAAGTGATCCACGAAACTTTTCATAAGTTTAATATGAAGGACGATATTAGCTTGAACCTGACATTATTTGAACGACATGCGGAACTGACATTCTTGCCGAAGAAGGATTGGGTACAGAAGCTTATAGGACTGATTCCTATCGACATTGCTCATTTGATTGCCAGAGAGCCAGCGGATAAATGCAACGATTACAACCACGTTAAGGGGTTACTGTTAAAAAGATTTAAGTTATCCCCGGAGAAACTTCGTCAACTCTTTATTTCTCACCGAAAATCTAGTGAACGAACTTGGCACGATTTTTTCTACGAAATACAAACATACTTCGATGGATGGATTTCCGGTTCAAATGTAGAAACTTTCGACCAGCTGAGAGAACTAATTATAGCCGACCAAATAAAGAAGAGTGCACCGTACGAGCTTCGGGAGCATTTTTTAGATGAATGGTCTACTATTAACTCACCGGCCGAGATAGCAGAAAAATTTGAAGAGTATGAAAGTGTCCGAAGAACATTAAGACCGAAATTTTACAATTCATTTGCCAAAGGAGGATACGAAGCCAGCGGATCAAGCGATCCTTACTTTCAAAGAACTGAATATCCCCAGGGTGGAAGTAATAGGCGTGAGAGAAAACATTTTCAATTGAACGGTACCTCCTACTCCGGGAGAAGTAAACGACTAACCTGTAGCTACTGTAAAGGACCAGGTCATTATGCCGTGGATTGTACGAAGCGCCCCAAATGTTCGAAAATTAATAACTCTACAGACTCTCAATCCAAATCTGCTCACGAATCTCTCGAGAAAGAATTAAGACCAGAAAAATAACCATAGGGAACAAGATTATTGAAGCTCTCGTTGACAGCGGCAGTTCAGTTTCACTCATTCGAGAAGATGTAAAGCAAAGGAATCATCGAACCTTCGAAACTCTCGAAAGACATTTCAGTATTGATCGGACTGGGGAAGTGCGAAGTCAAAACAAAAGGGTCGTTCCAGAGAAAGATTGAACTAGATGGAGAAGAATATTCTCTGACGTGGCATGTCGTACCTACGCCGAGTTTGGAATTTCAGGCAGTAATAGGTTCAGATATACTGGAGCAAGCCTCTGTCTGCTTCTATAAAGAAAGTGTTCAGTTCCGAAAACATGAGGATAAAAACTGTTTCCTGCAAATGCAAGTTTACGAAGCAGAAGTGGAAGACGAAATTATAGTTCAACATGTTACCAATCCACAAATACGAAGAGAACTGTTTGAATTAATCTCCAACTATGAGCCAAAGAAGACCGAAATGACAAATGTGTCCATGAGAATTATCCTGAAAGACGACATACCGGTTTACCAACCTGCACGCCGCTTATCATTTTCTGAGAATCAGGATGTCAACAAGCAAATCGATGAATGGTTAGAACAAGGGATTGTAAGACCAAGCTCATCCGAATATGCGAGTCCAATTGTATTAGTTAAGAAGAAAGATGGTACCACACGGTTGTGTGTAGATTATAGAAGACTGAACCGGAAATTAGTCAAGGATCGTTTTCCATTGCCGTTGATAGAGGATGTATTAGATAGACTACAGGGAGCCAAAGTGTACACAACGTTAGATTTAAAAAATGGATTTTTCCATGTTGACGTTAATGAAGATTGCAAGCAACTCACTTCCTTCGTTGTTCCAGACGGACAATTCGAATTTAATAAAGTACCTTTCGGTCTAAGCACCAGCCCCAGCGTATTTCAAAGATATGTGTATAGTATCTTCAGAGAGCTCATGCGGAAAGGCATTGTAATAATTTACATGGATGATTTGGTGATTCCTGCTAAAGATGAGAAAGAAGGTTTAGAAAAACTAAGGGAAATATTAGAGGTTGCCTCGAAGTATGGCTTAGAAATGAAGTTTAAGAAATGTCAATTCCTAAGAAGAAAAGTAGAATTTTGGGCCACGTCGTCGAAAATGGGACAATACGTCCTTCAATTGCAAAAACAATAGCCGTCAAGAAGTTTCCGGTACCAACAACAGTCAAACAAGTGCAGAGCTTTTTAGGACTCACCGGTTACTTTCGCAAATTTATTCCAGCGTACTCTCAAATAGCGAAACCATTGAGTGACCTAACAAGGAAAGACAACCCATTTAAGTTCGAGCAACCCCAAATGGAAGCATTCGAAAAGCTTAAGAAATTGTTGACTGAAAGTCCAGTATTAAGCATTTTTCAGCAAGGAAGAACTACCGAATTACATACCGATGCGAGTCAACAAGGATATGGCGCCGTTTTACTCCAAGAAGCAGAAGATGGAAAATTACATCCTGTCCAATATATGTCGCAGAAAACGACTCCAGCAGAAGAAAAATATAGTAGCTATGAACTAGAAGTTCTTGCTGTTGTCAACGCTTTAAAGAAATTTCGCACCTACCTTCTGGGAAATCATTTTAAAATCATAACGGACTGTTCAGCTTTTCAAAAGACTATGGACAAAAAAGATTTAGTTACTCGTGTAGCAAGATGGACATTACTGTTAGAAGAGTATGACTACGAGATTGCACATCGTTCCGGCCAGAGAATGCAACATGTAGACGCTCTGAGCAGGTACCCAGTCACCAAAATTACAAGCGATACTCTCACCGCAAGACTACAAAGAGCCCAACAAGAAGACGAAAATATTCAAAATTTAAAGTCACTAATAGGAACAAATAATGCTACGGACTTTTTTATTAAAAATGAAATATTATACAAATACGTAGATGGCCGCGAATTAATAGCTGCACCAAGGGATATGCAAAATGAGCTAATCAAGTTAGCTCATGAGAAAGGGCACTTCTCATCCGCTAAAACAGAAGAAATTGTAAAACGAGAATTTTTTATACCTAATTTAAGCAAACAAGTACAAAACGTGATCATTAACTGTGTATCTTGAATTCTAGCTAACAAAAAGTGTGGGAAAAAGGAGGGATTTCTAAATCCTATTCCAAAAGAGGACGTGCCATTAAGCACTTATCATGTAGATTTTATTGGACCTTTGCCGTCTACCAACAAAAGATATCAACATATCCTCACAATAATTGATGCCTTTACTAAGTTTACCTGGCTTTATCCCGTAAAATCCACCACCCTAGAAGATGCACTAGATAAATTAAAGCTACAACAAAAGACTTTCGGCAATCCCAAAAGAATAATAACAGATAGGGGTTCTCCTTTTAACTCCAAAGGATTTGGTGATTATTGTACCGAAGAGAAAATCCAAAATCTGCAGATCACCACCGGCGTACCCCGAGGGAATGGTCAAGTGGAGAGAATCCACCGAACTCTAATCCCCGTTTTGACCAAGTTGTCAATCGACGATCCTACAAAATGGTACAAATTCGTCGACCGACTTCAAAGAATTCTAAATAGCACCTCCAACCAAATGGTCTCCATTTGAACTATTGACAGGCGTTACCATGAGAAATAGGGAAGACCTTTACCTGAGAAACCTATTAATGGAAGAGATGGTAGAAGAATTGCAGGAACAGATAAACCAACTACGACAAGATGCGAAAAGAAATATTCAAAAGATTTAAGCAGAAAATAAAAGAACCTACGATAGGAAACGCAAGAAGGCACCTAGGTATCAAAAGGGAGACTTAGTGGCCATCCAGAGAACACAATTCGGATCAGGTTTAAAATTAAGGCCTAAATTTTTAGGACCATACAGAGTAATCGAAGTTAAACCTAGAGATAGGTATAATTTAGAAAGAGTGGGTAACCATGAAGGTTCTAAATTAACCTCTTCTTCCGCCGATTTAATGAAATTTTATTCACCGGGATGAGAGATTGAACGTTTTTTAATTCATTGTGTACTGTACTTCTCTTTTATTTTTATCTATTGTCATTGGTGTTTTTTGTTTGCGTGAATTGTGTTGTATTTTCTTATCTTAAATTTTTAATGTTCTAGACCAAATTATTCGACGTTATGTCAAATCACTGGGGTCAGTGATTCCAGGATGGCCGAACTTGTAGGAAAGTTGTGTTCTTTGCGATTTCGAATAATTGGAATATTTTAAATTTCCAGTGTACTTCGAGAGAGATATGTGGGAGATGGTGGCCTCAAACGAACTGAATTGAATTGAGAGGCCAATCGAGGAACTCGGAGCGTCTGACGTCAAACGCATGAGGCATCTCAATGCCCAATCAGGGATTCGAGCGATGACGTCGAACGCTTATAATCCCTAAGCGCGGGATCGTTTTTTTTTGCTTGCTTACCTTCACTCGCACACCGGACACGACGGGAGTGAGCTCGATCAGAAACGGTATTTCTTTAAACCAAGAAATGTTTGACGCCCCCATCTCTATAGGTGAATCCTGTTCTCTTTCCGAATTAGCCTTTAATCTATTTTCTTGTAAGCAATTTAAATCTATAAATATAATCTGTTTTCTTACTTTAATAAATTGATTTGTTCTTTAAATTTGGTTCATGCTTTCTTTCGTTAAGAATTATATCATTGCCCCTA